>JZKD02S2355210.1:734120-754470 GCA_000966675.3 Picea glauca | reverse complement strand
TTTTATTTTTATTTTTTAACATTATTTTTAATATTTATAATCTTTGATTTTTATTATATAATATTTATTTTCATCAAAAATTGTTTATTTACCATTATTCTTTAAAATTATTATTTAGGACAGTTAATACATTTCATATGTGTGGCGGGTTTAAATTAACATACTATCACATATGGAAAATGTTCACTTTTAACCTTCTTATTTTGATGTGATTATATTGTCTTCATTTTTTTAACATGAGTGGACATTTCTTCCTAGAAATTATGGTCTTAGAAATCTATGATGATTTATTGGTCATTCATAAAGAATATTGTCAAAAAGAAAAAAAAAATGAATAAAATGATTGAATATTTAAGTTCTGTGTTTCTAAAAGGATTTTTGAATAAAATGATTCCTATAAAAATTATATTGAAAACAGAATTTTTTTTGTGTTTCTTAAACTTCAAAGAGTTTTGGCTTGAAGTGAAATTTTTTTTTATAGAGAATTTTGTTACCTTTGTACTTATATTTTTACAATATATTGCTTCCCTCTCATGACACATATGAAATTAGGTGTTGTGAGACTAAGTAAGTGTTGTGGGAAACAATTTTCATATAGACTCTTGTACCTACGAGCCACAAAACAAACTAATGCACATCAAATATACAAAAACAAAATATCATAGGGAAGATATATAAAAGAGACTCAGAGATTTTACATGGTTCATGTAAATTTGGGCTAGGTGCATGAAGCAATGGTATCGATTCTTCATCTATTCATAAATGGAGGTTTAATATTTTTTCTCTCACACACCCCTCTTCTCACATACATGGAATAAATAATTCACCTAGGTTTACAGTCTCAACTCAAACAACTTACTAAGTGAAGAACAAATTTTCTCCTGTGCATACTCGCGCTGATTTGACACATACACAACCAAATCCTTAATAAGAAGAGTTGATGTAGATGATTGTTCCTCTAATTCAAAGGTTCCGTTCTCACACATTTCAACAATATCCACCTTGACAACAAATGTTTCTATTACCTTGCTCATTATTTTATTCTATCACTTTTTCTGCAAGCCAAGAAAAGCCAAGAACCATCATAGCTTCTCTAAAAGTACTCGTTTTGTGAACATGTTTGCACAGTTCTCTTTTGTACAAGCATTTTCAAGAGAAACTCCACCTTCATCGATGGCATGTCTTACAAAATGGTACTTAATAGGAATATGTTTTCTTTTATTGTGGTAGGTTGGATTCTTGGCCAAGTGAGTAGCACTTTGACTATCACAAAGTAGCTTTACTTTGTCCTGCATCCTTCCAAACTCACCAAACAATATTTTTAACCAAACCACCTCTTTGAAATCATGTGAATAAGCCATGTATTATGCTTCTGTAGTGGATAAAGAAACAATCTTCTGTAGCTTTGAAATCCAGCTAATAGCTCCACCTACAAGAGTAAAGACGTATCGCAAAGTTGACCTCCTCTTGTCCAAATCACTTGAAAAATCAGAATCAACATATCCACGGACTAACTCACAACCACTATTATAGGTTATACACTGATCACTTGTTCCCCTTAAATACAGAAACACCCATTTCACTATTGCCCAATTCTCCTTACCTATATTTTCCATATCTCTATTGAAAACCCCAACTGCATGTGAAATGTCTGGTCTTGTACTAACCATTGCATACATTAAAGTTCCTACTACATTAGCATACGGTATTTGAGACATATGTTCCTTTTCTTATTTTGTACTAGGACATTAACTTGAAGAAATCTTGAAATGGGCAGTGAAAGGTACTGAAACCAGTTTCACACTATTCATACCAAACCTCAAAAGTATTTTCTGGACATACTTCTATTGTGACAACCAAATATTACCATTACTCCTATCTTTGGATATCTCCATCTCCAAAATCTTCTTTCATGCTCCTGGATCTTTCATATCAAATGTCCTATCCATTTGAGCCTTTAACTTGTTGATCTCAATTATGCTTTTGCTTGCTAAAAGCATATCGTCAACATACAATACTAAGATAATGAATATGTTATTATTTATGTTTTTAAAGTAAACACAATGATCATACTCACTCCTTGTATAATTATTTCTCATCATGAAAGAGTCAAATTTCATGTACCATTGTCTGGGAGACTGCTTCAGACCATACAATTATTTCTTGGGCTTGCAAACAAATTTCTTGTTGCAGTTTTGAATGAATCTTTCAGGTTGTTCCATGTAAACATCCTCATTCAAATCTCCATGTAAGGAAGCAGTCTTAACATCTATCTTCTCTAACTCCAAATCAAGTGATGCAACTAATGCTAACACAATTCAAATTGAAACAATCTTAACAACTAGTGAAAAAATCTCATGAAAGTCAATATCTTATTTTTGAGAATATCCATTCGCAACCAGCCTTGCTTTGTACCTTTATACCTTATCATCAATACCCTTCTTCATCTTGTAGACCCTCTTGCAATCTAAATTTTTCATGTCTCTTGGAAGTTCTACRAGGTCCCATGTASCATTCYTYTCTAATGCAYTCATTTGATYTGTCATTGATTCTTTCCATTTTTYACTATTATAGCCCTCAACATCTTCCTAAKAGCATGAAGGTTCATCATCATTAGTACTTAAAGAATTKRATGAAACAAAATCATCATACCTTMTTGGAGGAATTHTGACCCATGTATAMTTAGGGAAGTTTGTGGATCATCCACAATCTRTTGATTGTCATCAYCATCCWTGTTTTCCTCTATAGGAACCTCTTCRTGAACATCTTCARAAACTTGTTCATGTTCACTTTCATATTTAGYTGAACRYRTTTCAAACTGAATTTGTTGATATTTCGATACTTCTACCTRTTTCATTTGAGCATCTTCATCTRATTTGATGAGAGATGATTCATCAAATAYTACATCTCTGGTAATGGTGATCTTGTGGGAAGTATGATCCCACAACCTGTACCCCTTAATACCATCACCATATCCAACAAAGATAAGCCTTTTTTATTTTGCATCTAATTTAGAATGTTGATGTTTCGAAACTAGAGCATATGATTCACAACCAAAAAATTTAATATTACAATAATTACAAGGGTGACCTGTCCATACCTCTTATGTAATATTTCATTCTATTGTTGTTGATGGTGATTGATTCACCAGATAACAGGTTGTAGATGTTGCTTCTTCCCACAATTCCTGCTGCAATTTGGCTTTACTCAACATACTTTGTTCTCTCTCTAGAAGAGTCTGCGTTCTCTCCTTAATTTCATGACTGCAAAGCATCAAATTAAGGGCTCTTTTCATGAAAATTGTTTGGAAAACCACTTTGACAGTATCTTGATAACCCCCTTGCCTTGATCAAATATTATCATTTTGTCTTTCATAATCTTATGTAAAAGAAGAAATTATCAGGGATATGGTTCATTTGAAGGTTGAATAAAATAAGTATAATTATTTTTTCCTAGATCCAAACTTCAATTTAAAAAGAAATTGTGTGGGATTGATTAATTAATCCTTTTAATACTTAATGATGGTCAAGGTTGCACAAAACACCTTTTAATGCTAATAAAAATTAATTAAAATAGGGTTTTGGTAACCCCTTCCCTTTATTTGATCTTGGAATATCACTTGATCATACAAATCCTATACTTATCCATGCTCTTCCATGATTCCCCTATGCATCGACCAAACCTTTTGAGTGTCTACGAAATCATTACTTTAACCATGTCATTGTCCCTAAATTTAGATCAAGAGTTCATGGAAGGCCATAAGGATTACATTAGTCACTCTGTTTTGAATCCTCCTGTACTTTTTTTTATGGGATGTAATCAAGTTTTCAAGTGTTGCATGGTTTTACAATGTTCTCAACTCTTCTGATTTTCAATTTTCATTAGGTATGTCAGTCTGACTTCGCTCGTTACTTATGAGTTTGATTTTATGCGCCTATAATGTTCTTACCCTAACAAAAACCACCTATTCATTTTCTGTTCCTCCTTAGTTATTAACCCTTCCAGATAATTTATGGTCCTGTTAGCGATAATTCTTGTCTTGGGCTCGAGAGCATCCAAGTTTGCAGGTTGTGCAGGAAGCACCCAAGAACAGCATGAAAGGACCTCTGTTTTGGTTACGAGTCAAGTGAGTAGGCGAAGTTTTGCTGTCAGCGGTCGAGATCCATCCACAAAGAAAATCGACGGTCATCAAGTTTTCGGGGCTGTCAAGTTGCCCGAGATTTAGCAGGAGGGAGCTCCAATGGCTCAAAGAAGACTTGGGTCATCCAATCAAATTGGGACAGGTGGTAGCCTGTCGACATATCGTGGATCGAGGTTTCGGGGAGCAAGGAGCTCTCATCTCATTACACTTGGAAGTGTCGATCATTAAAACGCCGAAAGTGCCTTTGGCACCAAGCCCAGGCTCTCAACACCAGGTCATATCAAGCGAGCGGGTGAAAGGGGGACAACCTCTTTATAATAGTAAATAATATCTGGTCCATCCATATGAAGGATGTGTGACACATATCTACATCATGCCGACGTTCGGGAGTTCACGCGGTAAGATCTCCTCATTGCTTCACCTCTCGAAACCCCGAACCACGAAGCTCTGAAAGAACCTAGAATCGGGCCCATGGTTTTGGCACCTGGTCATCAAGAAGGAGGCCTGGAGGAGGGGAATTTATGTCTGTCATTTCGCCACTTTGGCCCTAAAGCGTCGAGATAAATCTCAAAAGGAAGGCATTGTGATGCTCCAGATGTCGATTCGATGTGAGCTAAATCCCAGTACCTACTGGAGATTAATGAAGAAAAGAGAGGGTGGCTCAAACCTCACCTCACTCATTTATTGCAGAGTATGGAGGTCCCAACCAAAAGTATGCCTGGGAGGGTCCCCTATACCATTTCTCCTCAGGGAAGCCACATTGAGTCTTCAATTCTCCAGAAGAACCTACACACGCCAAGTCAACATTCAAAGGGTTCATCTACCTCTAGCACGGGCCATGCCGAATTAAGGTAGCGTATGACAAAGAAATGCAGGCCAGATTTGATTGAGGCGACACCATCCATTAAAATTTCTAAGATGCCTCTACTGGGAGAAAGGAAGGGAAGAGTATATGTAGGCATTTTTGCCATTTTGTAATGGGGGGGATGGTAGAGAAGAGCTCCCTACTGTAAAGTTTTAACTGATATTCTAGTTTGATGCTTATGCATATGTATATGAGATATCTTGTTTTATGACAGACAATCTTTCTTACTCCATCTAATTTTCATCTCATGCTAAGAGAGTTCATGATTGACTGATTCGTGCGAATTATTGCAGTTATGTTATGATAAAAGATTTATTGTTGCACTACTTCATTCTCTGGCTTTTGCATTTGAATGTAAGATGATATTGCATTTTGACGTCTTCTTCCTTAGCCTGTTAGAAACCTGATGTTAATAACATACCTCTACTTTCCTCTTATATAAGTCTTCCGCCTGCTCACCCTTTACTACAACTCACTGTCTGAAGTTTATATAAGACCTCACTCACCTATACATGCCTGGCCTAGTTTTGGAGTTGGAATGATATTGTTTTCAGTTGGCTTCCATTCAGTCATCCCATCTATAAACCACCATGAAATAAAATTGATGGGCGTCGGGCTCTGCCCCTACTAGCAATCCGGGAGTGACTTCTAACGCCAACATTTCTGGCCCCATTGCCGGGGAAAAAGTTGAAGATTTTCCCTAGGCAGAACGACATTGAGCATCTAATTTTGAAGGTGCATCAGACATCAGAGCCCTTCCATATTTCTGTTGTGCACCTGGTGACTCCATTGTTTCCACTTCATTGTTTCAGTTGTAGCTATTGTTATCACACCTGAAAGCTGACCCAGAGGAGATTTCTCGAGAAGGTTTCAGCGGCTTCTTTCTCAGCCTGAGAAGCTTCCTGGGGTAACGAAAACATTAAGGTCTGGCCTTTGATGGTGAACAAGGACCGGGCATATTTGAATCTATGCATCTTTCACCTGGCGAATCCATGATTCGAGGATCGATTGGCGACTCCACTGGTTCGTATGGAGAAAATCCTTGCTCGCAGGTTTTCTCCTATTTTTTCTACTATTCCTATTTTTCCTAATGTTGTGCCCTCTCCAAATGAATGAGGTGATTATTTGCCCATATTTGGAAAATGTGAAGAGGACAACCCTGCTCAGCACCTCAGTGAGTTTCATGAACTTATGCATCAGTGGGAGATAAATCATGAAGATGTATTATAGAAGATGTCCATGTTCTCGTTAGCAGGGGATGCACGTAGATGGTATCATTCTTTACCCCCTGCTAGCATTTCTTCACTTAGTGAGTTCCATGTAGCTTTCACCGCTTACTGTCAGAAGTTGTATCCCTCTGAGTTGATTTTTCATAACTGTTGTGAGGGATACTACAAAAAACGTATACAAGATAGAGCCGTATTTTATGAAGACTATGAGGATGATCCTGATGACCTGTATCAGGAATCATTCCTTTCTCCTCCCCATCCATCTGTTTCGGGCGAAGTTATCGAGTTGATAAAATCTATCAATGCCATACTTAACAGGTGGGAAGTTGAACAAGGTGATGAGGATTTCCCATCCTTTGAAGAAGAGGCCCTTATCATCTCTACTGAGGGCGATTATGAAAAAAGCTTTCCCACGAGTCCTATTTATGGTCATTGTGAATCTGACCCATGGGAGAGACAAGAAGAATAAATCCTCCAAGATATGATCATGCTTAATGAAGGCTGTGATGATGAGGGTTGTAAGGATAGAAGACAGGGGAAAGAATTTTCTCTGAGTGAACTAATGGAGCGGGGGATATCTCTCATTGCCCAGTATGCAAGGTTGAAATCTGAGGACAATGGGGAGGATTTTCCAGTCTCTAAGGCAGATGTTCTAGATGGCTCTCTCAAGGAGAATATTGAATATATCGTAAGAGAATTAACATCTTTCCTCGATGATCTTGTTGTCTGAGAACAAAATGATGAAGTGGTAGTTGTGGAAGAGGATTGTTCTATTTTCCTTCACAAGATCTCCCACGATGTGTTTACATTCGGGGTCGAAAGAGAGGAGCGGGGGATAGTTCCACTTCTACAAGTTGGAGAATCTTTGTTCCCCCCCAACTTTGATGATTATCTGGAAGAGGAGCAACAGAGCCCCACATCACCTTTTGCTGATCAGAGTATCCAACCCACTTATGACAATTACGGATCAAAGTCTGAGCTCGATATCCTGGATTTCCAATAGCAGGTCGTAGACCCTTGCCCTCTTCTCACTAGGTAAAATTATCACGAGGAAATGAGACATCTCAGTCTTTCAGGAGACGCTGAGCAGTACGAGGAAGTGCAAAATTTACCCAGGGGACCTGTTTATGATGAATACGAATCTGACCCGGGGGAAGCCCAAGAAGAGGAAAAAGAACCAGAGGAGATGTCTTCCCTTTGTTCAGAGCCAGTCAATGAGCAGCCACCACTTGAGATCAGCAAGTCTACTTGAGTTATTCACCCACCTGTGCTTATCAGAGATATTTGGTTGCGAGTGAATAATTGTGTAGTAGAGGAGGTTGTCTGTCACCCATTTCTTAGAAGTGGCTGCTCATTCGATGACCCTTTTAGCAAATACATGGAGTGGTATTTCCCTTATGCTTTGGATCTACCATATCCCATCTCAAATTCAGCTTGTAAGGAGAAGTTGAAGAGTGTAACCATTCTGCTGTCACGGTTACATCAACTGTTTGTGATCACTGACAGAAGGCAAGAGCTTCCCTTCAGGAAGTTACTTGATTAGCTGTGGTGGAAGTCTACTTTCACCTAACCCCATGTAAAGTGTTTTATTAGTTTAGGACTGTATATAAATAATCTCCTTTGAGCATGTAGCTTTGTTTTCTTTTGTTTACTTTTCGGCCTATATTTTCAGAAGCGGGTGTTTTGAGCTTGACTCCATAGCCCAACAGCAAGGCACTGAAGATGCAGAATGAGTTCTTAGAGCATCACAAGGACAACTCTATCCCCCATGGAGCCTAATGTTAGTGATAATTCTTGTCTTGGGCTCGAGAGCATCCAGGTCTGCAGGTTACGTAGGAAGCGCCCAAGCACAGCGTGAAAGGACCTCTGCTCTAGTTACGAGTCAAGCGAGCGGGCGAAGTTTTTCTTTCAGCATCTGAGATCCATCCACAAAGAAAATCAATGGTCATTGGGTTTTCGGGGCTGCTAAGTTGCCTGAGATTTAGCAGGAGGGAGCTCCAATGGTTCAAAGTAGACTTGGGTCATCCAATCAAATTGGGACAGGTGGCAGCCTGTCGACATATAGCAGCTCAGGGTTTTGGGGAGCAGGGAGCTCTCATCTCATTACACTTGGAAGTGTCAATCAGCGAAACGCTGAAAGCGCCTTTGGCGCCAAGCCCAGGGTCTCAGCACCAGGTCATATCAAGTGAGCGGGTGAAAGGCGGACAAACTCTTTATAATAGTAAATAATATCTGGGCCGTCCATCTGAAGGATGCACGACATGTATCTACATCATGTCAGCATTCGAGAGTTCGTGCAGTAAGATCTCCTCGTTGCTTCACCTCTCGAAACCCCAAATCCTGAAGCTTCGAAAGCACCCAGAGTTGGGCCCATGGTTTTGGTGCCTGGTCATCAAGAAGGACGCCTGGAGGAAGGGCGTTTATGTCTGTCATTTGGCTACTCAGGCCCCGAAGCATTGAGCTAAATCTTATAAGGAAGGCATTGCGATGCTGCAGATGCCAATTGGATGTGAGCTAAATCCCAGTACCTACTGGAGATTAATGAAGAAAAGAGAGGGTGGCTCAAACCTCACCTCACTCATTTATTGCAGAGTATGGAGGTCCCGACTGAAATTCTGCCTAGGAGGGTCCCCTATACCATTTCTCCTCAGGGAAGGCACGTCGAGTCTTTAATTCTCCAGAAGAACCTGCACACACCAAGTCAACATTCAAAGGTTTCAGCTACTTCTGGTGCGGGCCATGCCGAATTAAGGTAGTGTATGATAGAGCAATGCAGGCTAGATTTGATTGAGGTGACGACATCCATTAAAAGTTCTGAGATGCCTCTACTAGGCGAAAGGAAGGGAAGAGTATATGTAGGCATTTTTTCCATTTTGTAATAGGGGGGGATGGTAGAGCAAAGCTCCCTACTATAAAGTTTTAACTGATATTCTAGTTTGCTGGTTATGCATCTGTATATGAGATATCTTGTTGTATGACAGAAATTTTTTCTTACTCCATCTAATTTTCGTCTCATGCTAAGAGAGTTCGTGATTGACTGATTCGTGTGAATTATTGCAGTTATATTATGATAAAAGATTTATTGTTGCACTACTGCATTCTCTGGCTTTTGCGTTTGAATGTAATATGATATTGCATTTGGACATATTCTTCCTCAGCCTGTTAGAAACCTGATGTTAATAATAGACCTCTGCTTTCCTCTTATACAAGTCTTCCGCCTGTTCACCCTTTACTACAGCTCACTGTCTAAAGTTTATATAATACCTCACTCACGTATGCATGCCTGGCCTAGTTTTGGAGTTGGAATGATATTGTTTTGAGTTGGCTTCCATTTGGTCATCCCATATATAAACCACCGTGACATAAAACTGATGGGCGTCAGGCTCTGCCTCTGCTAGCAATCCAGGAGTGACTTCCGACGCCAACAGGTCCCTTTCATGAGGATAAATCTAAATAGGTCGTAGGCATTATTGACTTACGATGATCTGATTGACATGCTCTCCTAGGTAGGTTTGTTAGGGTTTATATAGTCATTTAAGGTATTTAACATCGAAGTGTCTAGAGAATTCATGCAAAATTTCGATTAAGGTTAGGGATATTTAGTTGTAGTTTGATGAGGAATTTATTGCTTGGGCGACATGTCTCCCTCAGTTAGGGGAGAAAAGGTTCAAAAAAATGAAAGTTAAAAACATCTCGTGGAAGTCTCTTTTGGAATCAAAACATTTGCAATACCATATTAAATTTGTGCCAATTGAATTCCTCCATAGAAAGTGCAATAGTCTCCTATCATTAATTAAACAAATTTTTACCTATGAGAGACTCTATGGCCTTGTTTTCTATTACCTCATTCGGTTAATCATGACCTTTCAAGGGTTTCATTTAAACCTACCCTTTTGTCTACATAGGATCCTTCAAAAAATGTCTAAATTTTACTAGCGACTGAGTCAAAACCTTGAGACAGGTTTATTTCATCATGGTCTCATTCGTACCTTAGTGGAATATCACCTTACCAACACAGGGGACAATTGAGAAAAAATTCTACAAAGAAATCAATTATTTCCCTAGCATATTGAACCTATCATTGATTTAACTTAGGTCATTGAGGAATATAACTCTCCCTAGACACTGCCTTAGGATATTCATCTTGAAGTCTGACTCCATGAGGATTACTTAAAGTCTCTCGATGGACAATTATATGTAATTCCTATATCACAGGTGACACAAAATAGAAAATGATTTGTACCCAAACAATTGTTATAAGCAATCCTCAGCCGGTTAAAGAATCACTCGTTGGATTTTTTTATCAACATACACAACTTATGTGTCCAAAGGTTGATAAAAAACCCAATGGGTAGGGTAAAAAAACCAAACAATTTCAGAATATCTTTGGAATTAATTTTAGTAATAAAAGGATAGGTTGTATTTTGTCCAGAATGATGAGAAAGAAACACAATTAAAGGGAGATCCCAATACAAAAGATAATAGTGGAGGATGAGGATGTCCCATATTTACAAATATTCTTGAACCAGGTTGTTAGCAACATTTCTTGTATAGGGGTATTCTCTTCTCTGATTTTAGGCCTCTGGTGTAAATGTATAGAAGTGGGGTTTGAAAACTGGTCGGATGTGTTTTATTCAAGGCCCACAACCATAAGCATCGAGCACAACTCACAGAAGAAGTCCATTTCGAGCTTAAAATCAAGCGAGGGAACAGTCTGATTTCAATGACAAGGATCAATTGACGAAGCAGATCGACGGTCATCGGGTTTTCAGGGTTGTCAAGTTGCTCGGTATTTAGCATGAAGGGTAGTTCCCATAGTTCAAGGAAAGTCTGGGTTGTCCGATCCTATTGGGACAGGTGGCAGCTAGTCAACGTATCGGGGATCTGTGTTTCAAGAGATGAGGAGCCTCCCATTCTTTACAACTGAAATCGCCGATCGACGAAACAATGAAAGCACCTTTGGAGCCGAACCCACAGTCTTAGCACCAGGTCACATCAAGCGAGCCTGTAAATGGGGGCATACCCCTTTATAATAATGAATACTATCTGGGCCCTTCATCTGAACGACGCACGACGCACATCCGTGTCACGTCGACATTCAGGAGTTCAAGGGGTAAGTGCTCCTTGTCATTTCACTTCTCGAAACTCTGAATCCCAAAACGACAAAAGAACCCAGAATTAGGCCCATGGTTTTGGCACCCGGTCACCGAGGAGCAGGCCTTAAAGGAGGGGCGCTAATGTTTATCATTTGACAAGATGGGCCCCAAAGCACCAAGAGTGATCTTAGCCGTTCATCCTGGAGGAACATGTGGCACGTGATTAGGTTCTCTTCCTTTTCACCCATTGCGACTTCGAAGCATAAGGAACAAGTCTCTCACAACCCCAAAACATCGAAAGCACCTTTGAAGGTAGGCGTAGGGTCACGGCTCCTGGTCACTCGAGAAAGTAGAAATAGTTGTACAAAAGGGAGGCCAAAAGTGCCGAATTGAGTTTCAGAGGGGGGGCACTGTGTTCTCTAGACATCAATTTGACGTGATCTAAATCCCGACACTTGTTGGGTATGAATGAAGAAGAGAGAGGGTGGTTGAAACCTCGCCTGACTCATTAATTGCAAAGTATGGATGTTCTAGATGAAAGTCTACCCAAGAAGGTCCTCTGTACTGTTTCTTTTCATGGAAGCCACGCCGAGTCCTCGACTCGCCAAGGAGGTCTGCACACTCTAGCTCGGCTCTTAATGGCTCAGATACTTTCCTTGCAGGAGCCGTTCACAGTTAAGGTGTCATCTGACAAAGAATAGTGGTGTGAATTTGGCTGAGGGGACACCAAGTCTTGGCTGCACGATCGGCCAGAGTTTACATGCGCAGACTGTCAGAAGACATGTAGACGCAATGTTTTTAATGCAGTGTCTTTTTTTTCTGCTGTGGTTGTTTTTGAGTATATGTAGGCATTTTCGCCATTTTTGTAAGGGTCGATGGTTGATCTAGGCTCCTGTTCTGTAAGTTTTGATGAAGCATTGGTCGCTCTGGTTAATGTATAAGGCATTTGAGACTTCTTACTTTATGGATGTCAACCTCTTTTTCCATCTCTTTGTTTACTGTGTTAGAACAACTCGAAATTGGAGTATCTAGTCAACTTACACTGTTGAAGGATGATGTAGGTTGGATCACTGCAACAGTCGCAGCATTTTTAATCAGTTCTTGTGTTTTCTCAGCGCTGGAATGGATTGGAATTGGAGGATCCAGTCGAGTCACCCTTCAGCTCCTTTAAAATCTAGACCAAGAGGATCTTGGCTTCTGAGTTTTTCTTCTTCAAGCTTTCGAAGGCCTATTTCTTGAGGTAGTATTTCTCACCCTTCTCACAAGTCTTCCATCTACTACCCTTTAATCAACTTACTGACAGAAGTTGAATCAAGACCTCCTTTGCTTTCTACATACCAGGCCTGGTTTCCTGAGTTAAATTTGTATCTTCTTGAGTCTTTATCCATTCTATCACCCATTCAAAACTATCGTGACATAAAACTGATGGGTGTCGGGCTCTACTCCTGCAAGCAATCCAGGAGTGACTTCTGTTGCCAACATTTCTGGCATCATTGCCGGGGACAAAGTTGAAGATTTTCCTTGGGCAGAATGACATTGATCCTCTGATTCTGAAGGTGCATCAGACATCAAAGCCCTTAAAGATTGCTATTGTGCACCTGGCGACTCCATTGTTTCCAGTTCATTGTTTCAGTTGTAGCTATTGTTAGCACACCTGAAAGATAACCCAGAGGAGCTTTCTCGATAAGGTTTCACCGGTTTCTTTCTCATATTGAGAAGCTTCCTGGGGTAACGACAACATTAAGATATGGCCTTTTATGGTGAACAAGGACCAGGCATATTTGAAGCTGCACATCTTTCACCTGGAGACTCCATGATTTGAGGATCGATTGGCGACTCCACTGGTTCAATATGGAGAAAATTCTAGCTCAAAGGTTTTCTTTCTGTGACTTTTCCCAAATAGTTGGTTTTCCTAATGCACTTCCTGATAGAGACCAATGGGAAAATTTCCTCCCTGAATTTCATGCAACAAGTTGGGAGGAACCAGCTGAGCATTTACTAGACTTCCATAAATCTATTCACCAACACAATATCACACATGAGGATGTCCGGATTAAGCTCTTCAAGTATTCACTGAAAGGATCTGGTCTTGAGTGGTGTCGATCTCTTCCCACCGCGAGCATCCGCTCTTTAAAAGGTTTTCATATAGCTTTCAATTCATTTTGTAAAGATTACTATCCAGCTAATTGTTTGTTTGAAAACTGTTGTGAGGAGTTTTCTTTGCTTCATGAAGCCTTTGTTGGCCCTAAAGACCATGTCCATGATAAAGGCTTTACTGTGGAGGAAAGCATTTTCCATGAAAAAACAGAGGTGTTCAATGATATTAATTGTGTTATCCCTAGAACAGAAGCATCTAACATCATATTAGATGCCTCTATTCTTTTAGATGTTCATAATGATCAACATGCCTCTTGTTCAAATTGTGATTTTATGTAGCAAATGTGGTCTATAGTAGATGGCTCACCTGGGTATTGGGTTGAAGCAGATGTTCCTAGCTTCCCTTCTTATGACGACGAAGACATCCCCATTTTTTTCTCTTTTCCTTCAATGGGTTTCTCACAATATATTCTTAGTTGGGATTAAAGAGAAAAAAATTATGTATGAACAAACAGAAGTAGCAGATACCACTGTCCCTAAAACAACTATTTTTGACAGGATCATTATTCTGGAGAAGGAATATAAAAATGAAGGTCAACCCCTTTTTGATGAATATTATAGTGATGATGAGCAACAAGCTTATCCTACATTTGATCACTATGAAGATTCTACCCGACATGACAGCAAGAAGAGCCATCCCATGGTCCCTATTTATGATGAATACGAATCTGACCCGTGGGAAAGCCAACCAAAAGAGGAGAAATAACCAGAGGAGCAGGATATGCTCTTTTGAGCATGTATCTTGTTTTGTTTTACTTTACTTTTCGGCCTGTATTTTCAGCAAGGGATGTTTTGAGCTTGACTCCATAGCCCAACAACAAGGCACTGCAACTGCAAAATGAATTCTTAGAGCATCATTGGGATGATTCTATCCCCCATGGATCCTAATGTTAGAAACATTTCTTGTATACGGGTATTCTCCTCTCCCATTTTAGGCCTCTGGTGTAAACCCATAGAAGTAGGGTTTGAAAATGGGTCGGATGTGTTTTATTCAAGGGTCGCAGCCATAAGCGTCGAGCACAGCTCACAGAAGAAGTCCATTTCAGGCTTAAAATCAACCGAGCGAGTAGTCTGATTTCAACGACAAGGATCAATTAACGAAGAAGATCGACGGTCATCAGGCTTTCGGGGCTGTCAAGTTGCCCGGGATTTAGCACGAAGGGTAGCACCCATAGTTCAGGGAAAGTCTGGGTTGTTCGATCCAATTAGGACAGGTGGCGTCCAGTCGGCGTATCGGGGATTGGTGTTTTGGGAGACAAGGAGCCTCCCATTCTTTACAGCTGAAATCACCAATCGACGAAACACTGAAAGCACCATTGGAGCCGATCCCACAGTCTTAGCAGCAGGTCACATCAAGCGAGCCTAGAAATGGGGGCATCCCCCTTTATAATAAAAAATACTATCTGGGCCATTCATCTAAAGGACGTGTGGTGCACATCCATGTCATGCCAGCATTCAAGAGTTCATAGGGTAAGCACTCCTTGTCATTTTAATTCTCGAAAACTCAAATCCTAAAACGACGAAAGCGCCCAGAATTAGGCCCTTGGTTTTGGCACCCGGTCACAGAGGAGTAGGCCTTAAAGGAGGGGTGCTAATGTTTATCATTTGACAAGACAGGCCCCAAAGGGCCGAGAGTGATCTTAGTCGTTCATCCTGGAGGAACATGTGGCGCGCGATTAGGTTCTCTACCTTTTCTCCCATCGCGACTTCGAAGCATAAGGAGCAGCTGTCTAACAACCACGAAACACCCAAAGAACCTTTGAAGGTAGGCGTAGGGTCACGGCCTGTGGTCACTTGAGAAAGTAGAAAGGGTTGTACAAAAGGGAGGCCAAAAGTGCCAAATTGAGTTTCAGAGGGGGGGCACTGTGTTCTCCAAACACTGATTCGATGTGATATAAATCTCGGTACCTGTTGGGTATGAATGAAGAAGAGATATGGTGGTTGAAACCTCGCCTCACTCATTAATTGCAAATTATGGATGTTCCAGCTGAAAGTCTACCTGAGAAGGTCCTTTGTACTGGTTCTTTTCATGGAAGCCACGCCGAGTCCTCGACTCGCCAAGGACGTCTGCACATGCTAACTCAGTTGTTAGTGGCTTAGCTACTTCCCTTGCAGGAGCCATGTGCAGTTAAGGTGGCGTCTGACAAAGAAATGTCATCCGAATTTAGCCGAGGGGACACCAAGTCTTGGGTGCATGATCGGCCAGAGTCTGCATGCACAGACTGTCAGAAGGCATGCAAACACAATGTTTTTAATGTAGCGTCTTGTTGTTGCTGTTGTGGTTGTTTTTGAGTATATGTATGCATTTTCACCATTTTTGTAAGGGTCGATGGTTGAGGTAGGCTCCTGTTCTCTAAGTTTTGATGAAGTGCTAGTCGCTTTGGTTAATGTATAAGGAATTTGAGACTTCTTACTTTATGGATGTTAGCCTCTTTTTCCATCTCTTTGTTTACTGTGTTAGAACAGCTCGAAATTGGAGGATCCAGTTGAGTTGCATTGTTGTAGGATGATGTAGGTTGGATCACTACAACAATCACAACGTTTCTAATCAGTTCTTGTGTTTTCTCAGCACTGGAATGGCTTGGAATTGGAGGATCCAGTCTAGGCACCCTTCAGCTCCTTGAAACTCTAGACCAAGAGGATCTTGGCTTATGAGTTTTTCTTCTTCAAGCTTCCGAAGGCATGTTGCCCGAGGGAGTCTTGCTCACCCTTCTCACAAGTCTTCCATCTACCACGCTTTAATCAACTTATTGATAGAAGTTGGATCAATACCTCCCTTGCTTTCTACATACCAGGCCTGGTTTCCTGATTTAAAGTTGTATCTTCTTGAGTCTTTATCCATTCGATCACCCATTCAAAACTATCATGACATAAAAATGATGGGCGTCGGGCTCTGCTCCTACAAGCAATCCAGGAGTGATTTCTGTTGCCAACACAAGTAATGAGACAAAATAGAAAATTGGAAAGGGATAACCAAAAATTAAAGAATGAAACACAACAGAGCATGTCTCGGGCAAGTAAAAAGACCAAAAATTCTAGCGATATTTTCATTAAGAGATCCATGAATGTCAATATTACCATTGGATCATAACTGCACACTTCTTCAGTTTGGAATGCTTAATTGGGGTAATGTGATTTAGGGCTACATTTCATTTGAATTTCTTTGGTTTTGATACTAATTGGTTTTTATTATGTTATGTTTTTATACCAGCTACATAATCATAGATTTTGTAGCTAGTCTTAATTAAGTTTGATGTGATTTTTAAATAAATTTTGGAATTTCGTAGTTGAAATATCTTATGTTATAGACCTAAATCAACAATCTCAAATATCATTCGACACTCAAGTAATGATGTCTAATCATGTTGTAAATATTGTAGATAACCATGCTAATGATTACATTTTTTCTTTGTACTTCGATGGGTCTAAATCACATGAAGGAGATGGTTCCAATTGTTTATTAATAGACCCTAAACATAACAAGACATTTATTGCTTGTAGATTAGAATTCGATTGTACAAATAATACAACTTCAAAAGCTCTCTTACAGGGACTCAAGAAAGCCATTGATCTTGACATCAAATAATTAGTTGTATTTGGTGATTTTGAAATTGTGGTTAAGAAGGTAAAAAATACCATTCAATGTGTATCTTCTCATCTTAAAACCTACCAGATCAAGGTATGGAACCTAATTAGTAAATTTATTTCTTTTAATATAAGTTCTATTCCTAGATCTAGCAACACTGAATCATATTTATTGGCTAATGTAGCATCAAAGTTATTGCCTACTAAAGGTTTTTTTCCTAATTCATTTTCTGTTGAAATGATATTTAGGCTCTCAATTCCTGATAACATCACTAATTGGAGGGTGTTTGACGATGATCAACAAATCATTAATTTCTTTCATATGGAGAATACTTTCCAAGGTGTTGTAATTGATGATTGGAATTTTCTTATGATCTACACAAAAAATTTTAAGGGGTGGTTAATTGTAAAACAAATATTTCCTCCCTGCAATATGAAACTATAAATTTAGGAACACATGATCAACCCCAGAACATCAATTTAGGTAAAGGGTGCACAGAACAAGAAAAATCATCTTTTATTAAACTATTTAAATAATTTAAATATGTTTTCGCTTGGACTTATGAGGACCTAAAGACATTTTATCCAAACATAATACAACATGAAATTCCTATGAAACATCAAACTCAACCATTTCAGCAGAAACTAAAGAAGATGCATCCAAAATTAGAACCCACACTCAAAAAAGAATTGAACAAACTGCTAACAACTAAGATCATTTTTATTGTCTGACATACCCAATGGGTGTCCAATCTAGTCCCAATAAGTAAGAAGAATGAGGAAATGTGACTTTGTGTCAATTTATGCAACTTAAACAGAGCGTCTGACAAAGATAATTATCTCGGTCCTCCCATGGAACAAATACTACAACAAGTATCTGGTGTTGAGAGACTATCCTTATTGGATGGCTTTTCAAATTTTCCCACTTGTATGAATCTTGCACACTATACAACAAGCATATACGCAGGCTCCTCCGTTAGAACCTATGCACATTGGGATTTATGCCAAAAAATCAAAATTAAATGTTGGGTTTCCATGTCATGATAGGAGATCTCTGATACTTGGCCTTCCATATACTGGAAATTTTCCTACTAGGCCCTTTAGTTCCATTTTGAAGGGTATAAGTGGGCCAATTTCGTGTTATGGAAAAGGAGAAATAATTCAACTTTGAGAGAAAAGTTGCTCTGGAGAAATTGTTACTTCACATTGAGTCTGCATCCCTTTGTCCTTTAAGTCTGAATACAGTGTTCAGTCCCCAAGCTCTTCCCTTATTGATGGAGAAACTCATTGTCTCCCTTCTATGAGCTTGCCTTTGGTGGAGGATTGAAGTGGTGGAGGTTGAGCTGGAAGGAACTTGGTTTCTGGGTTACGAACCGTGTCGACATAGAAGTCTATAATATTTTCACTTCTTCTAATCATGTATTAATAAAAATACTCTCTTCCCATCAAATTCATAACTTGCAAATATATGAGTTATTATCCATGTGGATGTTTGTTTTGTATATTAATGGATTATGCTCTCTAATGTCCTAACCTTTTATATTATCACTATATTCTTGCTCTGCTTGTTTGTTGAGAACTTGTTGCAAGTGTAAATCTTTGGGTAAAAGTGCTCAACGGTGGACATCATCAAACATCTGGATGAGGTAGGTCCCTTTCTTATCTCGCTTGCACATTGGTTTATATAGCATGTTTTTGGGATAGAGTTGATTTCTACAGTCATATTCGTCTATTCTGGTTTACCCTAGCCATAGAGAGATTTTCCTCGTAACAATGAGATAAGGTTATTAGGGTGTCACAGTTAGGGTGTTATGGTTTATGGGTTATACTAATTAAGTTTTAGGTGTTATAGGTTTTTCATGGGTTAATGCTATAGGTGATATAGGTTTGTAATTATAAGGTTTCTAGGAATTTAGGTTTATAGGTGCAAGTGGTTTTAAGAGTAACAATAGTTATAGCTGTGGGGTATGGATGATTAGGGTTACTAGCTTTGGATATTGAGGGTTATAAATATCAATATCATTAGAAATTAGTTGTTTAATGTTAAGGGTTTATTTTTATATTACTAGTGGTTATTGGGGTTTGGAGTTATAGAGGTTACGGTTTATAGTCTATGTAAGGATTAGTGGTTATAGGTTTTAAGGATTAAGGGTTATATAGGCTAATACTTGGGTAATATTGATTATAAATGTTAATGTTTATATGAGTTAGGTGTTAAATTCCCTAAGGATTAAACCGGCTAAGGTTCATATGAATAGATATTGCAAAATATAAGGGTTTAAGCATTAGGAAAATAAAGGATTATATAGGTTAGGGGTGGTAGTGATTACAAGTGATATGCATCATAGAGGTTATGGGTCAAGACTTTTTATGGACTTTGTAGTATATGGATCATACTCATGACAGGTCATATGGGTTATAAAGGTTTAGTTATAAATGGGTTACTTAGTGTTTATAGTCTTTAGTTTCTATATGAATTAAGAAATTAAGGTGATAATTGTCTAATAGTTATAAGGTTTAAGGGTCTTAGAGTTTACAAGGACTATAAGGGTGAAAGATTCATGGTTAGGTTAAACTTGTTTATGGTTAGAGGATATGCTCGTTAAGGGTAATAGATATTAGGGGTGATATGTGTTATATTAGTTCAATATTATAAGAGTAGCAAGGGTTGGGTTATATGGGTTAAAGGAATTAGGTGTGATATCGATTACATGAGTTAAGGATTAAGGGTTAGGGATAATAGGGGTTAAGGGTTATAAAGGTCATGGGTTAGAAATTAAAAGTTATATGGATTATGATTCATAGGGGTTAAACATTAAAAAGGTTATGGTTTATTTGGATTACAAGGGGTAAGGTGTTAGGGGATTCAATGCTATGGAAATATGGTTATGGTCGATAATTTTCTTTAGAAAGATAATGGCATTTGAGGTCAACCTTCTTTTATTCATATTCTATTTAGATATGTTTTTTATCCAAATTGGTGTTTGAGACTAATATGTTTTTTATCCAAATTGGTCTATTAGACCTCCTCCCCCCAACGATTTTACCGGTAAAGTCTACGGAGGTAAAGTCTACAGAGGTATACATACTGTACCCCCCTCTGGATCTGAACTTGTGACCTCTTAGAAGGAAACACATGTTCTTAACCATTAAGCCCACTAGTGTATTCCAAGTTCTTTATCCTTCCCTATACCTAATAAATCTCAAATTAAATTAATTTTTATTATACATTTCAAAATATTAATACCTCTGCTAAAATTAAAACAAATCTATAATA
>JZKD02S2355210.1:722793-733238 GCA_000966675.3 Picea glauca | reverse complement strand
AATTTTAGGTAGCCTCTTGTCTTCCATGTTGTTTAAATTGTTCTTATACATTAGGTATCTAGTCATAGCTATGCTCTCAATGGGGGAGAGGCTTGTTTCTAAGAGGAGGATGGGAAAGGGCGTATTTCCTTTAATTTTGATATTATAGGTTATAAAATTATTTTTTATTTTCTCTATATTTCTCTAAGATTCACGAGAGATCCCCACATTTCACATCAAAAGAATAATAGGTGTAACACGAGACTCAAAGAGGAGTTTCTTTGATTTACAATTGTTTTCAAGCCCACAATAAGCTTTCCACCCCCCAATAATCATTTTCTCAATGCTATAATTCCAATTGAGCTTGTGGTGAATATCAATTCCAAGATATTTGTATGAAGTCACTTTGACGCAACCACGCTCCACGAGCACGATCGCTCCCTCAGGACCTTCTCCTTCAATGGCCCGAAGAGCTACAACGCCCTTCAAATCCCTTATCAAACTTTCTCACCCCACAGGTTCTCTTCGTCGCGTGACCCCCTTCCTTACTCCTCAGCGGATCATAACTTGCGACCTTGCTACTCGCAATACCAACCTTTTGGGTTTTTGACCTTCGATACCCGAGCTACCGAGACTCTGATACGCACGTGTGAATTGAATCGTCCACAACCATCACTTCACTCTGGATTCCGTGCTATCGCAACCTTCCACTATCAGGCCTTTGCCGCTTTCAAATCCCCACTCTCGGTTGTCCAATTCCCGTCACACGAGACACCGAAAGGCTAAGACTCACGATCTCTCTCCCTCGTGACTTTGCCACTCACGAGCTCAAACGACTTCAACCTCGACTCCCGAAGCCCGAGGTGCCGATACCCGAAATATCACTACCTCTCAACTTCGCTACTCGCAAGGCCAAATAAATTCCTTGTCGACTCCCGATGTCTGAGACACCGAATCTCTGATAGTTTACGCCACCTGTCTTCCACTATCACCTGTGGCCTACATAGCTTATGTGGTTGTCAGAATGTCGCACCTCGCACTCTCGCGAATTCTGTTGCGTAATGTTGTAGTCTTACCTCATGAACTCCCGATATGTCGATCCACGAGTAGAACCCACGCTCCTCATGATATTGCCCTTGCACGCTTCGAACTTCTTCCACTCCTGCACTGTAGCGTTCTTGCTCCTCCGCAAGATCCAATGGCCCTCGGAGCTTTGTGAAATATCCTCGAAGAAATTCGTCCGTTTCTTTCTTGTTCAAATCCTTGAAATGATGAGTTGTTCTTTCACAAAACTCGTCACCCTACGCACAACCCTGCGACGTCCCTTGCAACCTTCAAGGCACAATTTCGTTTATCCCATCCTTCGATGAACTCAAAGATCTATCCTACCTTATCTTTTCTCTCATATTTCGAGTCCCTTCCGGACACTCCTTGCACGCACTCCTTACGACAAACCTTCAGACACAACTAAGTGTTGAAGTCTTCGATCCTGCGCACTCCTGCAGTAGAAATCCTACAATCTCTTTGCTCAGAATCACAACTCTGAGTCTTCGTCTAGCCTGCGCATGCCTTGCACGAATCTGGTGCCAATTATGTACTTCTGAGAACTTAGAACAAAAGCTATCCCTACTTGAACCCTGTAGTCACGCACTCCTTGCGGACAAATTCAGCTGCACTCCTTGCAAGAATTTTCTGGTTCAAGATAGACAAACAATTGAAACCAACTTCTTGTTGTCACAGACTTCAAATTCAACCATGAAATCACATACACTGCATATCAAATCAAATGTATGACAGAAAATAGACATCCATGAGAAAAATATCAACACGCAGAGAATAGACACATAACCATGAGATTGAATCAAGCTATCTTCTATTAATTCAATATCTATACATGGGTGTTCTTCATACACTTCTCTTCTCTGCTCTCCTGAATGCTCTCAATATCCAAAATTATGATACAATATACAAGTGAGGGTGTTTATATCCCGTTTCCCTCTCGAGCTCTAAAAGCTATCAAATCTAGAATTAAATTCCTATCTAACTTTACATTAAATCTATTAAATGCCACATCTACCCAAGGACGTGAGCTTATCCTCTCAAGGTCCATTACAATATACAAAGTGTGCTTCATCAAATCAACACATTAATGTTTGCGCAACAATGTCAAGGTGCTTTCAAAAAGAGATTTGTGCTGGCTTGTCCAGCTATCTCCCGCTATTGCGCTGGCTCGCTTGACGTGGGCGATGCTCCTGCATCATACTCCCTCGCTTGAAAAATTTCATGGGCTCCTATCCATGAGTTCCTGTACGGTTTGTCCATGCTTCTGTATCACTACTTCGCTTTCCCAGCTGGCATCCTCCACTGGGTGGTTCTTCCATTTGACCAGATACTCAAAATACTACTTTCGCCTGGTCTTCTTACCCACTCGCTTGTCCAGTATGTATTCCATCTGTGGCTTCTCTGCAATCGACATCTGCTTCTGCCACTGGACTTTTGGCTGCTCATCATTTCTAGATATTGCTTCTTCAGCCTTGTATGGGTATAAATTCGAAACATTGAATATCGGAGATATCCCGATGCCATCCGACAACTCAATTTCATAAGCATTTTCTCTTAATTTCTTCAAGACTCTGCATGGCCCAATTTTCTTTATTTTCAGCTTGTTGTATGTTCCCCTTGGGAACCTTTCCTTCCTCAAATGTGCCAGAACAAGATCCCCAACTTCAAACTAAAGTTGTCTCCGATGCTGATCTGCTCTACGCTTATATTCTTGATTTGAATTTATCAGTCGCTGCTTCACCTTACTATGAAGTTCTTTCATCGCCTCAACAAACTCTTCTGCAATAGCGCTGCTAGTCATAGTCTGTTCTGACTCCCTGAGTTTAGAAACTCCCCTCGGTTATGTCCCATACATAATCTGAAATGGACTCTTCCCTGAGCTCCTGTTCACAGAATCGTTGTATGTGAATTCTGCCTGTGGTAATATGTTATTCCAGCTGATGTGGTGCTCTGTCACCAAGCTTCTGAGTAAATCTCCCAGACTTCTGTTGACCACTTCCGTCTGTCCATCCGTCTGAGGATGATAAGCAGAACTAAACACCAAGTTAGTTCCTAGCTTCTTCCATAGTGTCCTCCAAAAATGACC
Source organism: Picea glauca (assembly GCA_000966675.3). Taxonomy (NCBI): domain Eukaryota; kingdom Viridiplantae; phylum Streptophyta; class Pinopsida; order Pinales; family Pinaceae; genus Picea; species Picea glauca. The sequence goes on along the minus strand of JZKD02S2355210.1, from coordinate 730,111 downwards.
TATGAATTTTGTAACCCTATCCGAGACTATGCTTCTTAGCAATCCATGGAGTCGAATGACCTCCTTGAAAAATGGATTCGCGATGTGAGTCGCATCGATGGTATTCTGGCATGGAATGAAATGTGCCATTTTAGAAAACCTGTCTACCACCACAAAGATGGAATCAACACCTATTTGTGTCCTCGGCAAACCCAATACAAAATCCATGCTTATCGCCTCCCATGGCCTCTCGCGTATGGGCAATGGCTGATAAAACCCTGCATTTTGCTTTCTTCCTTTTGAATGTTGACAAATCCTACATCTGTCAACAAATATTTTAACATCTTCTCGCATGCCCGGCCAAAAATACGATTCACTCAGCTTTGCGAATGTTTTGCCGTGGCCAAAATGCCCTGCTGAGCCTCCACTGTGCTTCTCTTTTAACAAATTCTCCCTCATGGAGCAATTCGGAATACACAGCTAATTGCCTCTGAACAACAATCCTCCCTGGATCATATAATCTATCCAAGGACTCCGATCTCTGAGAACTGGATTCTCAGCTTCTTCATACGCTTCCCCGAAATCTGCATCTTCTACGTACATATCCCTGAGATTTTCAAAACCCAAGGTCTTGACTTGGAACTCCTGCAACAACAAACATTTCCTGCTCAAAGAATCAACCACTTTATTAGCAGTTCCTGAAATGTGTTTAGTTACAAATGTGAAATACTGCATATACTCTACCCATTTTGTATGTTTTTGATTCAGCTTCTCCTGCTGAGTCACAAACTGTAATGCATGATTATCACTATACAACACAAATTCTTTCGGGATCAAGTAATGCCTCCACTTCTTTAATGCATGTATGATAGCATAAAACTTCTTATCATACATGGAGTATTTCAACTTTTCTTCATCCATCTTCTCACTAAATTAGGCAACTGGCATGTCCTCCTAACTCAATGCTCTGATACCACTATGATGCAACCACGCTCCACGAGCACGATCACTCCCTCAGGACCTTCTCCTTCAATGGCCAAATGCTTCAAATGTTCATCCTTCATCTTGTTGAAAATTAGTATATCATCTAGATATACAACGACAAACTTTCCGATGAATTCCCTCATGAATGTGCTCGGCACGTTTTTCAAGCCAAATGGCATGACCAGCCATTCGTACAAACCCTCATTTGTCTTGAATGTTGTCTTCCATTCATCACCTTCCCTCATGCAAATCTAATGATATCCTCTCTTCAGATCAATCTTTGAAAAATAATTTTCCCCACTTAGGCAATCCATCAAATCATCCATTCTCGACAGTGGAAATCTGTACCTGATGGTAATTTTGTTTATCGCTCTTGAGTCGGTGCACATTCTCCAACCCCCATCCTTCTTCGGACTGAGCACTGTTGGAACAGCACATGGACTCAAGCTCTCCCTGACCAATCCTCTATCCATTAAATCTTGGACCTGTCTCTTGACCTCTTCATTCTCTTGTGGCATCAACTTGTACGTGGATTTATTTAGAAAACTTGCTCCAGGTATGAGGTCTATGTGATGACTCACACTTCTCATCGGTGGCAATGAATGAGGTAATTTGTCCACTATGATATCAGCAAACTCTTCCAGCAGTTCTTGAACCTCAACTGGCAAATCATCCACTCTTGTGCTGGTTAGAACAATCCTTGGTTTTCTGACCACAAAGAATTGTGGATCTTCTTTCTTCTCCATTTTTGTGAGAAGCTCTTTCCCACTCATGAGAAGTATTGTGTTGTTTACTTCCGGCTTCACCTCCTTATCCTTTATCGGAAGCAACGTATGGGTTCTCCCATCCTTCTCTAAAGTATATGTGTTCATTCACCCATCATGAACCACACTTCTGTCATATTGCCATGGTCTACCCAGCAATAAATGACATACATCCATGGGAATAACATCACATAAAATCTTATCATTATATCCTCCCATCTTGAATTCAACTAAACACTATTTAGTGACACTCACCTGATGTCCCTTCTGTAGCCATGAGACTTTGTATCGACTCGGGTGATCAGTTTTCTCTAGCTCTAACTTTTCCACCATCTCGGTTGAAATGAGATTCCTTGTGCTTCTGCTATCCACAATGACCTTAAACTTTCTGTCCTTGGTCTTGCATGTGGTTCTGAAAAGTATGGTCCTCTGAGATGTGTCATCCACCTCTTTCTCAGGTGTTAAGAGAACTTTGTGCACTGTCAGTGACCTTCCACTTCTTGTGTCTTCATTCTCAACATCACACCTCTGTGCTTCATTGATGTGAGCTTCTCCAATATCCTTCTTCTTCTCTGGACACTCGAATGACTTGTGCCCATTCTTCCCACATGTAAAACATGTGATCACTCCACCTCTTCCTCTACCTCGACCTCTAGTATGAGGAAGAGTGTTTGCATCAGCATAATCTCCTTGTTGATCATTTTGTTGTCCTCTTGGCTCAACATATGGCTGCCTCTGTGAGGTTCCACCTTTTTCAGCTTTACCCTAATGTTTCTTCCATTCCTCCTTGGGCTTATGATATTTCTCCTGGGAAACTACCTTGCCTTTGGGATAACTCCTGCCTCGCCATCGCTGACCCTGCTTGCGGTTGATCTTCTCCTCGGATTTCAGAGCCATCTAGTAAGCATCCTCTACCGTCCTGATGGTAACCATGCTTAATTCATCCTGAATGTCGTACCTCATACAATTCAGATATCTGGAAACCTTCTCATCCTCACTCTCTTGATGGCCTGCTCTGATGTTGAACTTGTAGAATTCTTTCGTATACTCCTTCACTGTCATCAACTTCTGTCTCAGGTTCTGCATTCACCTGAGCAACGTGATTTGATAATCCCTTGGGATGAACTTTGCTTTCATCTTTGCAATCATTCGATCCCAACTTTTGATTTTTTACTTGCCCTTGCAGCATCTGTCAGCGTGTAGCTCATCCCACCACAATGTTGCATGTCCTTTCAAGTGCGTAATTGCATGCTTGACTCTCTTATCTGCTTCCACATATTCATAATCGAAGTATGTGTCAAGAGACCTAATCCAATCTAGCAACTCTTCTGCATCCATATTCCCCTCGTAGACTGGAATGTCCATTTTCGCCTTCGCACCCATTCTGGTGATAGCTTTAATCAACCGCTCGGTTGATGCATCCTTTGTTGTGACCTCTTCTTCATGTCCAACTTCCTCTTCAACTTCAAAATCACTAATATCCCCTGCTCCAACTCCGCGTCTCTTTGTTGTCTCCATCTCCTCGAGCCTTGCTCGAAGATCTGTCATCTGTTGCTCCATTTCTGGATTCCGTGCTGGCCTGCCCCTTCTTCTCACCTCCCTGTCTTCTGGTTCAGGTGACTGCCTTCCTCTTCTCGGCAGCATGGCGAATCTCTTTTCTCTCTGTTGCAGAAAAAAAATATAATCCCGCATTGATACCACTCTGACGCAACCACGCTCCACGAGCGCGATCGCTCCCTCGAGACCTTCTCCTTCAATGGCCCAAAGAGCTACAACGCCCTTCAAATCCCTTATCAAGACTTTCTCACCCCATAGGTTCTCTTCGTCACGTGACCCCCTTCCTTCTCGGCGGATCATAACTCGCGACCTCACTACTCGCGATACCAACCTTTTGGGTTTTCGACCTTCGATACCCAAGGTACCGAGACTTTGATACGCATGTGTGACTTGAATCTTCCACACCCATCACTTCACTCAATATTCCTCACTATCGCGACCTCGCACTATCACGCCTTCGCTGCTCGCAAATCCCCCCTCTCAGTCCTCCAATTCCCGTGACACAAGACGCCAAAAGGCCGAGACTCGCGATCTCGCTCCCTCACGACTTCGCCATTTACGATATCAAATGACTTCAACCTCGACTCCTGAAGCCCGAGGCGTCGATACCCGAAATATCGCTACCTCATGACTTCGCTACTCGCGAGGCCAAATAAATTCCTTGTCGACTCCCGATGTCCGAGACGCTGAATCTACGATAGTTTACGCCACCTGTCTTCCACTGTCACCTCTGGCCTACACAACTTATGTGGCTGTCGGATTGTCGCACCTCACACTCTCATGAATTCCATTGCAAAAAGTTGGAGTCTTAGCTCATGAACTCCCGATAAGCCAATCCACGAGTAGAACCCACGCTCCTCGTGATCCCGATCGACTGCTCCTGCCCTTGCAAGCTTCGAATTTCTTCCACTCCTGCACTGTAGCCTTCTTGCTCCTCTGCAAGATCCAATGGCCCTCAGAGTTTCGTGAAATCTCCTCAGAGAAATTCGTTCATTTGTTTCTTTCTCGTTCAAATCCCCGAAATGACGAGCTATTCTTTCACAAAACTCGTCACCCTGCGCACAACCCTATGATGTCCCTTGCAACCTTCAAGGCACAAGTTCGTTTATCCCATCCTTCGATAAACTCGAAGGTCTATCCTTCCTGAGCTTTTCTTTTAACTTTTGAGTCCCTTCTGGAAACTTCTTGGATGCACTCCTTACGGCAAAGCTTCATACATGGCTAAGTGTTTAAGTCTTCGATCCTACGCACTCTTGCAGCAGAAATCCTGCAATCTGTTTTCTCAGAATCGCAACTCTGAGTCTTCGTCTAGCCTGTGCATGCCTTGCATGGCTCTCGTGCCAATTCTGTACTTCTGAGAACTTAGAACAAAAGCTATCCCTACTTGAACCCTGCAGTCACGCACTCCTTGCAGACAAATTCAGCTGCACTCCTTGCATAAATTTTCTGGTTCAAGATAGAGAAACAATTGAAACTAACTTCTTGTTGTCACAGACTTCAAATTCAACCATGAAATCACATACACCGCATATCAAAGAAAATGTATGACAGAAAACAGACATCCATGAGCAAAATATCAACACATAGAGAATAGACACATAACCATGAGATTGAATCAAGCTATCTTCTGTTAATTCAATATCTATACATGGGTGTTCTTCATACACTTCTCTTCTCTGCTCTCCTGAGTGCTCTCAATATCCAGAATTATGATACAATGTACAAGTGAGGGTGTCTATATCCTGTTTCCCTCTCAAGCTCTAAAAGCTATCAAATCTAGAATTAAATTCCTATCTAACTTTACATTAAATCTATTAAATGCCTCATCTACCCAAGGACATGAGCTTATCCGCTCAAGGTCCATTACAATATACAAAGTGCGCTTTATCAAATCAACACATTAATGTTTGAGCAACAATGTCAAGGTGCTTTCAAAAAGAGATTTGTACCAGCTTGTCCAGCTGTCTCCCGCTTTTGCGCTGGCTCGCTTGACGTGGGTGATGCTCCTGCATCACACTTCCTCCAAGTTGTTGTTGTCATATACAAATGTGTCATAAGGGATCTTATTATATTTAATAATCATGACATTAGTCTTATCAGTATTAACAGTCATACCAATATTGGAACAAAAATCCTTGAGGATTCTTAGTTGTTTTTCAAGATCATGAGGACTTCTTTCCATAAGAATCATATTATCGTTATAAAGAAGAGGATTTATGGCTATACGAGTGAGAGTAGGGCTGACACAATCTGCTTTTTCCAATCATTCTTCTAACTTATCAATAAACTTTAATTTATTAAAATGTTTTAATATTTATGAACATTTTTCATTTTACATAATTATAAGCAAATCAAAAACTAAAGATAACTTTTTTTTATACTTAAAATATATTCTAAATTAAGTAGATAAAAGTTGACCCATTTACTAAGTAAAATTTTATAATTTATTTTAGAAAATAAATAAATTAAGATAATGATTAATCTTTCAATATTTAATAATTTTTCTTAAAAAATTAAATATAATAATATAATTTAAGTTGTAAATTTTTTACTTCCTTGTAAATATATACAATATCATTTTTTTACTATCTTGTAAATTTTTTAAGATGTATATATATATATAATAATATAATAATATAATTTAACTTATAATTATCTTTTATTTTTATTTTATATATAATTTAAAAAATAAGTAAGCAGAAAACTAATTTGGGTTTAACCCGCTAGTAATTTGGGTTTTCTTAAAACTACCATGGCCTAGTCACCATTAATTTTGAACTTCGTTAAACGATCGTTGTACTCTGACGGTTAAGATTTTCAGATTTTCAAATTATTCTTGATTGATCATTCACCTGGCCTCTATATATAAATTATCTGTGAGTTGTAATTCATCTAAAAGTTTAAGTAAATTTTGTAAATTTATGATTTTGATTTCTATCATTCTTATACCTACAAAGATTAGATTTAGATATAAAAGTATTAATATTTGTATAAAAAGTCTGTGTTTAATATAAAAATATTAATCTTTGACAAGGAGTTTTTGAGTTTGATATAAAATTAGTAATTTTTGTCAAAAATGTTTCCTAGTTATAATTGAGCTCTTTTTTATTCAAATTCAAGTTCAATTGTTCTGTTACAACTTCCTTGATATTTTGTGTAGCTTTGCTAAATATTTTGAGAGTTTTAGTTTAAGTTTCACCTATGTAAGTTTAACTAAAAAATAATAAAAAAGTTTAATAAGAAAAAATATTTAAGAAATTGATAACAACAGCATGATCAAATTCATTGAAGAATTCATCATTTTGTCAAAAAAATGAAATTTAAATTAAAAAATAAAACACTATTCTAAAATGAACTCAATAACAGAAAAAATATGACATAGAACAAAATCATAAAAGTCATTTTATTTCAGAATTCATTATCAAAATTTTATATAATTTAAAATAAAAAATAACTAAAAAAACATTATCTACTAATAAATTTATTAATTTTTTTTTCATATATATAAGATAGTTAAACTACATTACAGATATGATTGTAAGTGTGTAAACTAGATTTTTAACATCTTCTTTATGCTAATTGATTAACTTATATATCTTGATTATCACCATCTCCTTATAACTGCACTTTACTAGAACACTACAAATGTCCTGTGTGAGATGATATGAGTAAAACAAAATACTAATAAAGAAAATACACATAATTTCCATTAAAATATTGCATTAGCCTAACAACCAACTTCACATAGCTTATTTCAAAATATTTTTTTGACTAAAAACATTAAAAACATTCCATTCACACAATAATCAAGTCCACATAATTGATGTCCAAATATTCTATTAGCCAAATAACGAGTCAATCAATATAACTCTCTGAAACTTATAACAATGATTTATATTAATCATTATGTGTAAAAGTAAAATTTATAAAGTGCATACATAGCCCATACCAGAGAAGCTTTAAACAGATAAAATGTCAAACATCAAAACAGAGAAGCTTTAACCCGATAAAACGTTAAATATAGTTATTACCAG
>JZKD02S2355210.1:706519-720784 GCA_000966675.3 Picea glauca | reverse complement strand
AACATATAAAAATGGAAATTAATAATTTTTTTTATAAAAAACATATAAAATAATTCAAAGAGAAAATTTAGTTTAGTATCAAACATTTTATAGAAATCACTTTATATCCAATATGAGTGGTTTATAGGGTATAGTGTTTTTTTTCTTTTAAAAGAAAATAAATAAAATTTCGGTGATTCATTTAATTTTTTTTTAGAAAAATTATAGATTTTTTTTAAGAAAATCTGCAAGATTAACTTATGCTTTAAATTTAATTGATAAAATTTAATGAAATTTTCAAGTTTTAATTTGTATCCATGAATTAATTTTGCATACTAAAAAATATTCATTCTCGTTGTTATCATGGTTATCATGGTTTAGGTTTATAGAAGTAATACCGATTATGGGTTATATGTATTATGTTTTAGGGGTGACAAAATGTATGTGGGTTTGGTATATATATGATAGAGATTTTCAATTATATGGTTTCTATAAATTTAGGTGATGCAAGAGTATCGCTCCACCTCAAAAAACGTGCCAGCGCATCCGAAAACCAACACATCAACGAACATGGAGGAACTGGTTCTAAGCAAAGAGAGGCACAAACCCTCGCATTTTGAACCCAAATTTAGAATTTTTGATGTAAGTAAATGGAGTTAAATGTTGCAAGGCTTAGGGAAATCCAAGACATCTTCCTTTGTACAGGCTTCATGTGAAATCACCTTTAATCATAGAGAGGTATATAGGCTTAGTTCTGGTTCAGAATAGGTGTCCATTGATTGTAATTGAATGCAATCCAATGCAAGTAGGTAGTTGGAGGGAAGGCTCAAGGAGCCCCTCTTTTGTAAAAGATCATTGTATAAAAATTTGTTAGTGTTAGAAGTTGTTGATGAGTGAGTCGAGAGAGCTCAAGAGAGGAGAGGAGAGAAAGTGTTGAAGACTCTGTTGCAGTCCAACCTTTGTAAATATTTTTATAGAAACATTTAGATATAATACAAAAACAGTTTTTCCTACATATGAGGTGTCTGTGATTTTATGTGTGATGAATGCTCATTATATGAATGTTTCCTCTGTTTATTTATGGATGTTATAGATGTGAAATTAGGCTACATTTGTAGGTTTAGATAGACTTCTCTATCTTTGTGAATTTATGAGTGTTTTGGGTTCTTAGGCTTGTGCAAGGAGTGCACACTAGATTTAGAGAAAAGTCTGTAAATCTAGTGCAAGGATTGCACTTGAACTCACTTTCAAGTTTAGATAAGAGCATGCTAGGTGGGTACACCAGAAAAACCTGAACCTGAGAAGAAGGGAAAATTGTGCAAGGAGTGCACATTAGAGTTGTTGAACACTCTGAAGAAGACATACACAAAGAGTGCAAGGAGTGTGCAAGTGAACTTTTAAGAGTTCACGTTTCAGGAGGTGAAGCCATGCAAGGAGGGCACAAATCCAAACCATTGCTACAATGTTTTTCAATCTCAGGAAAATGAGCGAAGAAGTTCCAGGAGGGTACAGGAAATATTTTGGAGAGAACAAAGGGCTAGAACTCTTAGAAGTTTGAGTGAATTCAAGCTCGGGAAAGATAGTATAGTTGTGCACAGAAGACCCATGCAATAAGTTCACTAGGACAACACTTGGAAAGCATTGAAAAACTATGAGGAAGACATAGTGCAAGCATGCATTGTGGCCTAAGTCCCATGAAGTGACAAAGCTTAGGAGGATTAGTGTTTTTCCAAAAATGCAAACCAAGACCAAGCACACAGCCTTGCGGGAGAAAGGTTCAAAGGCTAAGGCATTAAAATTATTAAGTTTGAAAAATCATTCATCCGAATAGAAAGCACAACAGTAAAGAGGAGAAGCTACAATAGTCATTGGATGGGTTGTTAGGATCAATCTGGCTCGTTAGATTAGATCCCAAGAAGAAGGAGGAGTGTGCACGAAGAATAATAGATCACAAACATTGGATCTATGTGCGAGGATTGAAATTCGTCAGATTCAAGTAATTTTCATGGGTTTTAACCCTCTACACACTTTGAACTTGATAAGTTTGAAGGTTTTTCAAATTTTCAGTTTTGGAGGAGACATGATCCTCAAAGTCCCAGGATCCAGAGTAAATCAGGGTCGTCAAATTTAGAGGACATGTGTCCATCAATCAAACATATCTAAAAGATCGACAATCTGGGATATTGTATTCACAGGAAGGTTGAAGACTCCCAAAGATTCGAAGAGAAGAGTGCATCTAGGCCACCGGATGTAAAGGGACACATGGCCTTAGATCCTGAAGTTTAGTGACTTGGTACTCTGGAGGGATGGAGTTGTAATTTGATCTAATTCAAAATCTCATAGAGCTCCAAAAGCCGGAGTAAATCATGGTCATTGGCGCAGGAGGATGCATTTCAATGGATCATTAGGTCTGGAGGTATAGTACTCTAGAGAAATCAAAGTGTAGGATCGAGGGGACCCCCAAAGCTCCAAAGAGTTGGAGTCCATCTCAACCATCCATTTGAGAGGGATGTGTGTCATCAGAACAGAGGAGGTCTGGAAGTTTGACATTCTAGGGAATTAGAAGTGATATGTAGTGGAGAGGTCCAAAGTCCTTGAGCCTGGAGTCAACACTGTAACATACCTCTTTTGCACACGCTAAGCAAACATATTCTTTGAGGACACTTGCTCGCAAGTGATATGGATTATTATAGTATTAAACATTTGATTTTCATTATGAGGCGTTATGGGTTGATGACATTTTTTTTTGCTGCATTGAATTAGATAGGTGCTATTGACTCGGTTTTACTGAGTGTGTAGGATTTTGAACCTCAAGGATGCAGAGGCATCAATGGAATCCTTTGGACTCTGGATCAATTCGGGGAGTGAACTATTAGGGTTTGATTGTTTTATATGTGATATTAGTGCATCTAATTAGATGATGTGTTCATGGATATATTTCTAACATGATTTGTTGATGATGGAGGCTGGCGATGACTTTTCAACCAGACTCACATGTGGAGTAGAGGGGTCATGCAGGACTACCAGAGATGTTGAGGGAGAGGTGTGGATAGTAGCCGTGCCACATCCTACTAGCACTCTCATCGTGGCTCAAACTGTAGGTTAGCGATTACCAATTTTGAGAGGACCCATGATGTCATGAGGGCAGTCTGCGACAGTCGCTCACGATGATTCTAAGGCATGTGCAATAAGGGAGGGGCATTATTCCTTAGAGGCCCTTAGTCTCCCACAAGATCATATGTTGGAGTATTGACTCCAGGGGTATTTTATGTCTACCAATTCAATCAAGAGGCGAGTGGCACCCTTGGAGAATGTGGTGCGTCTTGAAGGGCACGTTGCGCAAGAAAAATGGAAAGAGGCTAGTGGCACCCTTGGAGCATGTAGTGTGTCCTGAAAGGAATGTCACACAAGAGAAACAAAAAGAGGCAAGTGGTACCCTTGGATCACCTAGTGCATTCTGAAGGGAATACCACATTGTTATTTAATAATTGGATAAATCTAGATGTATTTAGGATGACTAACATTTTAAGTAAGATTTGAAAAATTTCCCCTAATAAAATGTCGCCCAGCCTATGAAAATAAAGTCTAGGTCTAAATTATACTCGTGGTAAAATTTTATTTAATTATTTAATATATATATATATATATATATATATATATAGAGAGAGAGAGAGAGAGAGACTAATGATAATCTTCATTAATCTTGTGACAAGAAGGGGGGTAAGAAATTAAATTGATTTATAAAAATCTTTCGGGATAAAACTTTAAAAGGGGAAATAATTGTTTTACTATATTATGCTAATTAAAAAAATTTATTGATTAAAAAGAAAAAGGGAAAAAGGGTAAGTTTCTTCACATGCCTTTTTGAGTTTAATTAAAAAGGGGAAACATGGAAATCTGAAATAATTAGAAAACTAGGAAAAAGATGGAAACATAAAAATAAAGGGGAAACACAAGGGAAAAAAGAAGATAGTCTAACTTAGTAAGGTATCTATCTTTTAAGACTAGTAAATTAATAAGTGGGAAAGTCTTTAAAACTTGTAAGGGGATATGGGGACACCTAGGAGATATTCTAGGAGTTCCTTTAGGTGGAGGATTGAAGTGGATGCGTGACACATGTACGGGGAAGATTTTTATGAATTAATTTATTAAACATTAAATTAAATGGGATTTTGGAAAAGTAAGGGACTTAAAAACTCTATATAATGGAGGGAGGAGAAGGATGATGGATCTCTTCTATTTTGCGTAACGTTACACTGCAAAAATCTATACTTGACTAACTTAGCTTGTGGGAGTTGGGATACCCAGATCGGTGAGGAGTGGTAGCTTGGCCTTGTGAGGCGAGCTGAGAGCTAGCTGATTCTTTGGATAGTGTGTGTGGCTCCTTTACGGCTCGAGGGGATAAGGGAGAAGAAGAGTACCCCTAGAGTTGGTTGGGAGGTACCGGTGAAGTCTCACTAGTCAGCAAGTGGGAGTTGCACGAATTGCCCGGGACATCAACTCAGAGCGGGCGATTGGGCAATGATACACTTCCTCATTTCTGCATGGTAGATTGTTAGTATGAATTAGTCTTTTAGTTTTGTATGTTTAATTGGGTAAATAAAATGATTGCATTAGCATTATAGGAGATGAAATAAATTTCCCCCATAGCCTTTAGCTCGATGTTGATTTCCCATCACCTTTGATCCCTGCATGTCTGGACTGTCTTGTGGTTGATTGATTATGATAATTGTGGTTTATTTTTTCCTTCATCTCTAGCTCTTCACTCCGCACCTGAGCAGTTGGCCAGGAGCCTGATCTACAGTCATCGCTTCGTCGTTAATAGGCCTATGGATCTCAATGCCTTTCTTTTATGTGCATGGATGATGAGGGAAGGATGTTCCTGTCAGACGTCTACCTCTGTTGTTTGTCCTTGTCTGATTGTTGATATTGCACCTTCTAACAAAAAGAACGTCTACGTATGGACTTCCTTGTGTCCTTGTTGGTTTATCTGTGTGCTTGTTTTTTTTCTCTGCGCCTTAAGGGCTTCACCATGGATTTTCTCTTTGCTTTGGCTCATATAATCTATGCGATCATTTCAGTGAATTTCCCAATCGATCTTTGAATTTCTTTTTCTTGTCTGTGTTTTTCTAGTTGGTTACTCTGGCGATTTCCATTATCAAGACTAGAATTGTGCATTTTAGGATTGCGTTGTTGGCCACTGGCTATGACTAAGATTTACTCTTGTTACTCTAGCAATTTTCTTATTATTTAATGACAGAAAATATGTAAATTCCCTTCTCATACGTTTGCACAATGATTTTTCTTATATATTAATGATGGCAATGTAAATTCCCTTCTTGTACGTCTCCACAATGATTTTTCTTATATATTAATGATGGAAATGTAAATTCCCTTCTAGTACGTTTGCACAATGATTTTTCTTATATATTATTGATGGAAATGTAAATTCCCTTCTGGTATGTTTGCACAACGATTTTTCTTATATCTTAATGATGGCAATGTAAATCCCCTAATGGTGTGTTTTGTACAAAAAAATTTCTTGTATCTTAACGACAACAATGTAATCCCCTTCTGGTGCATTTTGTATGGTGACATTTCTTATATAATAATGACAATGAATATGATTCCCTCGCATGTGCATGTACAACATTTTTTCTTATTTACTGTTGACAGTGAATAATAAATCCATTCTGGTGTTCATGTATAGTGTTTTTTCTTATTTATTGTTGACGGTGAAGAATAAATCCATCATGTACAATGTTTTTTCTTATTTACTGTTGATGGTGAATAATAAATCCATTTTGGTGTGCATGTACAACATTTCTACTTATTTACTATTGACAGTGAACAATAAATCCATTATGTAGAGCGTTTTTGCATATTTATTGTTGACAGTGAATAATAAATCAATTTTGGTGTGCACATACAACATTTTTTCTTATTTACTATTGACGGTGAATAATAAATCATTTCTGGTGTGCATGTACAATGTTTTTTCTTATTTAGTGTTGAGAGTGAAAAATAAATCCTTTATGTACAACATTTTTTCTTATTTATGGTTGACACTGAACAATAAATCCATTATGTATAGTGTTTTTTCTTATTTACTATTGACAATGATAATAAATCCATTCTGTTGTGCATGTACACCATTTTTTATTATTTATTTATGAGGGAGAATATATTTCCGTTCTAGTGTGTACTGTGCAGCAAATTGCCCTTGTCCAGTCTGTGAGTTTTTACTTCTTACCTCGCGAGATTTCCCTCAAGAATGCATTGACATTCATTATTTCCCTATGATTTTGAAGGGGTTTTCTAGCCTGAACTTTTACTTGTGTTTTAACTTGATAGTAAACATTAATTTGATTATGCAACTCGTGATTTTAATGGCAATAACACCCACTTACTGACACATCCTTGGACAACATTTTATTGAATAGAATCGCCTGTAATGTTTGAATAGCCTTTAATGGAGCAAAACCATCTTTAATTGGTTTAGACAACCTTCAATTGAATATACAACCTTGATTGATTAAACAAACTTACTTCTTTCATAGACAGTTCTTATCTTAATTTAATTTAGACTTGTCAATTTGGTTTAATATTGATTAAAGAAGACTTGCCGAATTAATGCAAATTTAATGTTATTAGATTGAAATAATGATTCAAAAACAATGTTATTTAGATTGAATTTAAAGACTAAGTTGTAAAGTAAAATGGACGATTGGATTTTTATTTAATGTTAATCAGATGGTAAGTTAAATACTAATTTATAATTTAGGCTTGCTAAATTTAGATGGATAATCAATGTCAAACAGTTGTAACTGTTGAATAGTTTAGACTTGATGATTGGGTTGGGTCGTTGACGAAGTCGTGCTTGGCTTATGTCTTCCTTGGGTGTCATCCTCTGGCGTCTTGTCGAACTGTTGTTGGGGTATGGGCATGGTTTTCTTATTGGTATTCAGGTGTTTGGTTCGTGTACCTTGAGGTTCTAGTCTTTGTTCATCTAGGTCGTTGTGTCAGGATGGGGGTATTGTCCCTTAGTTGTGGGAGAGGTCATGTTGCGTCAGGAAGGTAGTCATTTCGCCTTATTGTGTTATGCATGTTCCTCCCAGTTACCCTTGTGTGGGTGTGTGGAGTCATAGTTTCCTTTTGCCTGGACTGCATGCTTGCATTCATTGTCAGTTGTGTGGTTAAAATATTGTCATTGTTGCCTTCTTTCGTAAAAGGAAAAAAAATTGCATCTTCGGTTTCACTTATAGTTGTAACGATGGGGTTGTTACATGTGGTATCAGAAACAGTTCAACCCGCGACTTGGGATCACTATGGCTTTCATTGATTGTGTATTTGATTATATTGTTTCTAATTAAGTTGACTTGTATTCATGTAGGTAATCATGGTTAGAGGACGTCGCATAGGTAGATGAAGGGGTTCTAGGGGAGGAGGCACGATGCCTCCAGCAGCCTTCACACCTAAGGGGTCCAACCCCCTGGGGAGTCGAACAGGTTGTCGGGTAGGAGAAGATAGCAATTGGTGATGTGGTTGGAATGATAAAATCTTTTCATCGCATGTATGAGGCATTGATCAGCCGTTTGTACATAGATGAGGCTAGAGTGATGGAACCCCTTAGGGTCCACCACACGCTCCGGTCGGTATTGGTATCATTCACCGTGAACTCGAGAAGGTCAAATTTCCTAAGTTTTTTGGTGCCTTTAATGGAATAGCCTCTGAGGCATGGTTGGAGAATATGGTGATGTGCTTTTCACTTTGCGACTATACCTCCAACATGAAGTTCCACTTGATAGTCTTTCAACTGAAGGGGAGCTCTCTTCTATGGTGGAAGACACTCCTACAACAAATGAACTGTTGAAATAATGTAACTGCAAAGAGTATTCTTATTATTATTTTATATATTATTCATTGGACTAATCCCCATTGTGGATTGATCATGTCGGTTATTGTAATAGGACCAAATCCCCTTTTGCAGATTGGTCAAAAGACAATTGTAATAGGAAGAATAAGAAGTCAACCCCAACAAATACTAAAGAGACCCAGAAATATAATAAAGGTGGGTTTACCCCCCCCAGTTTGAGAAGTCATCCCTGCCAGTGAAAAGACACTTCACACATGCCAGAATTGTATAAATAAAGAGGCCAGTGCCTCACTTAGACACGCAAATCACTTGCCCATTTTGAGAGACAAGTTCAAATCTTCTACTGGAGAAGAAGGAGAGAGAGAGTGGCGCATATCTGGGAGAGGAATTTCTGTATTAGTTTAAGATATCTCTTGGCATTGTATTGGCTATCTATATTAACGAAGTTTTGCTGGGTTTTCTTCCCCTAGAGGTTTTCCCAGGATAAATGTTCTGTCTCTTGTGATTGTGTATTTCTTAGTGATCTTGGATTATGATATTGTTATCTAAAGAAATGAAAACATCTATAATAATGTCTTAAACATTAACATGGTATCAGATCCAAGCTGAAGGAAGCATATTTCACAAGTGAAAAACGTCATTGTTGTCGTACATGAAAATTAGGGCTTTTGGATGTTGAAGCTTTTCAGCCCCAAAACCATCTAGAAAAGTGTGCCCTCACCTAAGGATCAGTTTGGCACTCTCAGTGCACCTCTTCAGTGGCTGGATCTCCCGAAAAGTGAAACCCTAGTTTCAAAAAGTACCAAAAGTACCAAAAAACCAATGTGCCAGAAGTACCAGAAGTACTAGTGTACCAGAGGTACCAGAAGCACTAGTCTAGAAATCCACAAATCAAATTTGGAGGAGAAAAAGTTGTATTTTATCAGATCCAAACACACTAGGCTACTCTCCTCAGCCAAACGCACCTCCTGGTAATTTCATTTTTTTTATTTTGAGCACTTTCATTTTTTGGTCATTTTCCTAGCTCTAAGTAAAGATGTGTGCAAGCGTTAATCTTGTTGGCAAGTTATAAGGAATTGAATTTTTTTTTTCCTAGAAGTATAGGATTGGACTCATTCTTGAAGAGAATCACCTAGCAAGATTCATCAAAGAAGAAGTACTGGAACCCGCCGATGCTGCAGAAAAGGCAAAGCATCAAAAGGACACAATAAGGGCCAAAAGAATCATTGCAGATTCAATCAATGACCACCTGATTCCTTATGTGTCATCTAAGAAGACTTCAAAAGAAATATTTGATGCCTTGACTAGATTATATGAAGGAAATAACATAAACCGAAAGATGAATCTTAGAACTCCACTGAAGAATACAAGGATGCAGAAAGGAGAAATGATTCAGGAATACTTCTCCAGAATCTCATAATTCAAAGAACAACTAGAATATATTGGAGATACCATAGACAAATACAAAATCATAATGATATCCCTAAATGGTCTCACAAGACCTTGGGATGCTTTCATCCAAACAATATGTGCCAGAATAGAGAAACTAAAGCTTGATAGTCTATGGGAAGAATGCATCCGAGAAGAAAAAAGAGTAGCGAATCGTGAAGTGTTACTAGCAAGGGATGATGGTAAATACCTAGCTACTCACACCAAAGGAGGAAGGAAGAAACCCTACTTCCAAAAGGAGACTCATAAATAGCCTCAACAGTCAAACAAATTCAATCATAAGGAATCTCATCCAAGGATATTTTAGAAGAAAGGACAACGAAAGGAAAGGGACTACTCATCTATACAATGTTGTCATTGTGACAAGATGGGACACATTGCAAAGATTTGTCCATCCAGACGAGAAGAATACAAGAGAAAACATAAGACGCTCCATGCCCATGTAGTCGAAGATGAAGAGCCACCCAAAAAGATGATAAGAGAGTAGATCAAAGACCATGTATTGATCTCAGCCCTCTCAGGATCTATAACACCTGGAGAGGACACTTGGCTCATTGATAGTGGTGCATCCAAGCACACGATAAGACAAAGAAACATTCTCTCTTGTGTCTCAGAAAATAATTGTTCTCAGAAAGTGACACTTGGATATGATTACCAATATCCCATTAAGGGAGTGGGAGAATCAAACCATAAATTGAATTCAGGGAATTCACTAAAAATGAAGGATGTACTATATGTATCAGGCTTGAAGAAGAACCTACTCTCCATTTCATATTTAGAAAATAAAGGCTTCAGAGTTTCCTTTATAGATGGAGAAGTTCTTATGTGGGCTAAAGGAGAAACCTTAAATGAAAAAATCATCATTGGTAATGAAGAAAATGGCTTGTATAAATTAAAGGGTCACTCAAAGGTTGCCATGACCCATGCCATTGAAAACTCATGTGAAATTTTGCATAGGAGGTTAGCTCACATCAACTACAAGGAAATACCATACATATGCAAAGTGGTCACAGGTTTACCAGAACTCAAAGGTGACCATAAGGGCGTATGCAATGGATGTGCACAAGGGAAGAACATCAAGAACCCATTTCCGAAGAGGGGAAGGAATACATAAGGATTCATAGAACTCATCCATTCAGTTGTATGTGGCCCAATGCCATCAT
This sequence comes from Picea glauca, assembly GCA_000966675.3. Classification (NCBI taxonomy): domain Eukaryota; kingdom Viridiplantae; phylum Streptophyta; class Pinopsida; order Pinales; family Pinaceae; genus Picea; species Picea glauca. Next base: position 710,317 of record JZKD02S2355210.1, on the reverse strand, counting down.
CCTCCATTAGCGGGTATGTATATTATGTATCATTCATTGATGATTACTCTCGTAAAACCTGGATATATTTCTTGAAGACTAAAAATGAAGTGTTTAGTAAGTTCAAGGAATTCAAAACCTTGATAGAGAACCTTTATGAAAGAAATATTAAGATACTCAAGTTAGATAATGGAGGAGTATATACCTCAAAAGAGTTTGTGAACTTCTGCAAATATGTTTGGATCAAGAGGGAGCTCACTACTCCCTATAATCCCCAACAAAATGGTGTAGTTGAATGGAAGAACATAACCATACTAGAAGTTGTGAAGACTATGATCCATGATCAAGACCTTCCTATGTGCTTATGGGAAGAAGCAGCAATGGCATCTATTTATGTGCAGAACCAATTGTCCCATAGTGCACTTGGGCTCAAGACACCGGAAGAGATGTTCACCGAAAAGAAGCTAGAGGTAAGCCATCTCAAAATATTTGGCTTTCCAATGTTTATTCATATACCTAAAGAAAAGAGAAAGAAGATGGACCCTTTAGGAAAGAAGAGAATATTTGTGGGATACTGTGAGGTCTCCAAGGCCTTCAAAATCTATATACTAGGTCAACATCACATTGATATCAGTGGGGATGTGACCTTTGATGAAGATTAAACGCTCAAGAAATATAAAATATGCCATCTTGAAGAGGAATATGAAGAGGAACCCATAATCCCCAATACTGCAATGAGGGAGGTTCCCAGAGCTGCAGAACTAGTGAGGGAAGTCATAACTTCCGCTAATGAGGAACCTCTAGAAGACCGTGATATAGTAGAATGGAAAGAACCTCCTCAGATGACGATCCTCCATAAAAGAAATCCATATTGCGCTAGAGATCTTATTCAATATGGAGAGAAGTACAATGTTCCCCAAGGAACTACGAGACAAGTGAAAAGACCAAAGCCATTCTCCAGTTATACAGATTTTGTGTGTGATCTCCTAGAAGAGGAGCCTACCTACTTTGAAGAATCCATTCAGAGGAAATAATGGAGAGATGCCATGACAGAGGAATACCAATCCATAATGAAGAATGAAGTATGGGAAATAGTTCCCAGACCAAAGAATAAATATCTGTTATCATCCAGATGGTTCTTCATGGTAAAACATGTTGCTGATGGAAGTATTGAGAAGTATAAAGCAAGATTTGTCACTCATGGATTTTCCTGGAAGGAAGGCATTGACTATGAAGAGAAATTCACTCATGTGGCCAAATACGCTTCGATCAGGACCATCATATCTCTTGCAGCTAATATGAAGTGGAAGTTGCACCAGATGGATGTGAAGACAACTTTCCTAAACAGTGTCATTGAAGAGGAAGTGTGTATAGAGCAGCCTCAAGGATTTGAGGTTGAAGACAGGAATTGTCATGTCTATAGATTGAATAAATCCCTATACGGATTGAAGCAAGCTACTAGATCTTGGTATGGCCATATACACAGTTTATTGACAAGGTTAGTCTTTATCAAAAGTAAAGTAGACTCTAATCTCTACTTCAAAATCATGAACAATGAGCCAGTAATCTTACTGCTATATGTGGATGACTTATTCTTAATTGGATAAGAAAATCTCATCACTGAATGTAAAAAGAGACTTTCCTAGAAATTTGAAATGAAGGACCTTAGCCTAACGCATTTTTTCTTAGGTCTTGAGGTATGGTAGAGTTCTTAGAGGATATTCCTTAATCAAGGGAAGTACACGGTCAAAATCTTGAAGAGATTCGACATGTTGGAATGCAAGCCCATGAATACACCCATGGAAGAGAAGTTGAAGTTGTTGGTCGATACTTCATCAAAATTGATTGATGCCACACTGTACAAACAAATTATTGGATCGATGATGTACCTGATGAACACTAGACCACACATTTGCTTTTTCGTGAACACCTTGAGTCAATTTCTGGTTGAATCCAGACGTGTTCACCTAGTGGCTATAAAACATGTGATGAGGTACCTTAAAGGTACAACAGATTATGGTCTCATCTATGATGGAGATCATGATTTCACATTGAGTGGATATACTGATGCAAATTGGGCATGAAGCGTTTGTGACAGGAAAAGCACGTCAGGATGTTGTTTCAGTTTGGGATCAGCTATGATCTCATGGGAGAGTAGGAAGGAATCTAGTATTGCTATTAGCACAGTGGAGGGAGAATACATTGCTACATGTTCTGCCAGCTGTGAATCTATATGGCTTCGAAAGTTGTTGATCGACCTATTTGACTTAGAGATGAGAAAAACCTCGATTCGATGTGACAACCAGAGCTGCATAAAAATGACAGAGAATCCTATATTCCACGATAGGTTGAAGCACATAGAGATCCATTATCATTACATCCATGACATGGTAAGGAGAGGATCCTTGAAGTTCCAGTACATTAGCATGGATGAATAGATTGCCGACGTGTTGACCAAGCTTCTATATCATGTGAATTTTGAGTACTTCTGAGATAAGCTTGGCATAATCCAAAAGGACCTTCCTTGAAAGGGGGAGTAGTTGTTGTGTTCCCTACTCCAAACCTAGTTTTCAAACGTAAAGCAAGATGAGATGTTCCTTGCTTCTGACCTCATTTTCAGACGTAACGAAAGATGAGATGTTCCTTGCTTCTAACCTAGTTTTCAGATGTAAAGAAAGATAAGATGTTCATTTCTTCTGACCTAGTTGTCAAACATAAAGCAAGATGAGATGTTCCATTCTTCTGACCTAGTTGTCAGACATAAATAAATATGAGATGTTCCTTGCTTCTGAATTATTTGTTATATGTAAAGCAAGATGAGATGTTCCTTTTTTCTAACCTAGTTGTTAGAATTAAAGCAAGATGATATGTGTACCCTTCTTCTGACTTGATGGTTGTGACATAAAGCAATATGATATGATGAGACTAGCACTAAGCTTCTGGATGGATAGTTGTGACGTAAAGCTAGTCGAGTATCCTACTTCTGACCTGATGATTGTGACATAAAGAAGGACGAGTATCTTTCTTCCAGCTTAAGTGCTGTGACGTAAAGCAAGACGATGAGATGAGACTAGTATTGTGCTTCCACCTTGATAGCTGTGACGTAAAGCAAGTCTAGTATCTTGCTTCCATCCTGAGTGTTGTGATGTAAATCAAGACATTGAGATGAGATGAGGACTGAGCTTCCATCTTGACAGTTGTGACGTAAAGCCAATCTTTTATTATGATGAGCCAACCTTGTGTTGTTATGATGACGATGTATCAGTTTTTATAATAATACATATTGATGCAGATGATGATGGCATTCCTTCAGAATGACGATGTTGCCGATGAATAAAAATTCTGATGATTTATAGATACACCAGTCAGTGTTCCAAGATGATATTGATGATGTTGTCCTCTCACCCACTTAATGGTGTTGATGATGTTGTCCTCTCTCTCTCGCATGATGCTACTAAAGAATACCCTTCTTGTTAAGGGGGAGTGTTGAAATAATGTAACTGCAAAGAGTATTTTTCTTATTATTTGATATATTATTCATTGGATCAATCCCCATTTTCAATTGATCATGTTGGTTATTGTAATAGGACAAAATACCCTTTTGCAGATTGGTCAAAAGACAATTGTAATAGGAAGAATAAGAAGTTGGCCCCAACAGATATTAAAGAGACCCAGAAATATAACAAAGGTGGGTTTGCCCTCCCAGTTTGAGAAGTCGGACCTACCAGTGAAGAGACACTTCACACATGCCAGACTTGTATAAATAAAGAGGCCAGTGCCTCACTTAGACACACAACTCACTTGCTCATTTTGAGAGAC
>JZKD02S2355210.1:685989-706469 GCA_000966675.3 Picea glauca | reverse complement strand
TAAGATATCTCTTGGCATTGTATTGGCTATCTATATTAAGGAAGTTTTGTTGGGTTTTCTTCCCCTAGAGGGTTTCCCAGGATAAATGTTGTGTCTCTTGTGATTGTGTATTTCTAAGTTATATTGGATTATGCTATTGTTATCTAATGAAATGAAAACATTTATAATAATGGATTAAACATTAACATGAGCATGGTCATCGAATATGTATAATGGGAATTTTTTAAGGACCTGTTTCGAGAGAGGTACCTGTTAGAAGAATTCATTGAGCATCAACTCAACGAGTTCAACACCTTATGAAAGGGCGGCCATGTGGTGCCTGAGTACGAGGCCCATTTTATGGAGTTTCTCTGTTATGCTCTGCATATTAACAATGGGAAACTTAAAGTCAACAGGTTTGTGTTCAACCTTAATCACAACAGAAATGAGAAGGTTAGGATTTTGATGCCTCAAACCTTGCATGATGTCGTCTAGAAGGCCCCCATAGCAGAGGAGGATATTATCAATGGGATTTAGAGCAGGACTCTAGCGAGACCAGCAGGGCAGGTATCATCTGATGTGCAACAACATCAGACACCAGCCAGACATACGCCAAGATATCATGGCTTCCATATGGGATCCACTTTCACGACACCTCGACAATCGACGCCTCAGCAAAAAAACACCTTATCGGGGGCCATAGCATTACCAGAAGCATCGACCACAACAACAACAGTTTAGGCCTGTTCAGTAGAATAAACCAAGATTCTAGGTCGATAGGTCGTCATCTTCTACTTCCGGTACTAGGAGTACTGGACCGAAGAAGGGGTGTTGGACGTGTGGGGAGCCACACTACCAGCATGACTTCCTAGTGGAGAGGACTAGAGCATATGAATCAGTGGGAACCACTACCGTGGGAGATTTGGGCAAGGCCCATCATATTAATGCAATGGTGAATAACCGCCAAGCAGAGCACCGATCGACTGTGCTCGAGACGTCAAGTACCATTGTTGACCAGACCCTTAGTGTTTTGATAGATCCTGGTGCTACCGAGATTTTCATTTCTGGTGCAACGCTAAAAGGGATTAAGTTAAAGGCAGTCAAACATGATGATTTTAGCTTCATAGAGATGGCTTCGAGAGACAAACAAAAGGTTCAAGGAAAGGTTATGAGCTGCACCCTCAACCTGGGAGAATTTGTCACCAGGGCCAACCTGTACGTCATGATCTTAGGATCTTATGATGTCATGATTGGTATGGATTGTTTGGAATCGCATGAGGTGATACTCAAATGAAATATGAAATGGTTGAGATTGTTCGATGATGAGGGGAAAAGTTGCGTGATTGTAGGACAGAATGAGGGGTTATCCCTTAGGTTCATCTCTTCCTTGCAGCTACAAAAGGGCAAGCGCAAATGATGTAATCTTTATGCGAACCTTGTATTAAATGAGAAGAGAGTAGCGAAATGTATAGAACACCTTTTGGTGGTGGGAGAGTTTGCAGACGTCTTCCCAGAGGATTTACCTAGGATGTCTCTGGAGAGGGAATTGGATTTTAGTATAGACCTAAAACTGGGGAATGAACTAATAGCGAGAATTCCTTATCGGATGTTGATCCAGGAGTTACAGGAATTGAGAATACAACTAAAAGAATTGATAGACCTGGGACTGATACATCCAAGTGTGACATCGTGGGGTGCACCTATTATTTTAATACGAAAGAACGATAGGTCATGGAGGCTCTGCATTGACTATCATCAATTGAACAAGGAAATGATCAAGAATCAATATCCATTTCTGAGGATAGATAATTTGTTTGATCAGATGAAGGGTGCGACGGTGTTCTAAAAGATTGATTTGGGATTAGGGTATCACCAGTTGTGGATCAAGGAGGATGATGTCCCTAATACCACCTTTAAGATGAGATTTGGAAATTACAAGTTTACTATTTTACCGTTTGGACTGACAAATGCCCCAGGGGTATTTATGAGTTTGATGAATGGGGTGTTACATGAGTACTTGGAAAATTTCATCCAAGTATTCATTGACGATATTTCAATTTACTCTCAGACGAAGGAGGATCATGATGAGCACTTGCACTTGGTACTACATTGTCTACGAGAGCACAAATTGTATGGGAAGTTGTCCAAATGATAATTTTATAAATCAAAGATTCACTACTTAGGAAATGTCATCTCCGATGAAGGTATCATTTTGGATCCAGCAAAGGTCGAGGCTATTATGGAATGGCTTGCACCAACAAACATCCTAGAAGTACGTAGCTTCATGGGTTTAGCAGGATACTATCAACGGTTCATCAAGGGATTTTCGAAGATAGAAAATCTGATCAGGGAGCTGCAGAAAAAGAACAAGAAGTTTGTTTGGACCAAGAAATTTGTGGAATCTTTTAGGAGGCTCAAAGAGTTCTTGACAACGAAACCTATACTAAAGGTCCCTGACATGGATGCAGACTTCTTGGTATGCACTAATGCATCCAAGGAAGTCTTATGCAGAGTCTTGATGCAATATGGACGAGTCATCACTTACATATCGAGGAAACTGAGAAGGCATGAGAAGAACTACACGACACACGATTTGGAGTTGTTATCCATTGTTTATGCCTTAAAGGTTTGGAGACACTACCTTGTTGGATGAAAATTTGAACTAAAGATGGACCACTGTGGACTACAACACATCTCTACTCAAAGCGACCTGAATGCATGACAATGACATTGGAAGAATTACTTAGCGAGTACGACTTCGAGATTACTTACATAAAAGGAACAGTGAACCGAGTGGCAGGTGCATTGAGTCAGAGACCACACATTTTTTTGGTGTTTCCTCTTCAGAGGAATCTACGTGAAAAGATTCTAACTTTACAGCGTAACGATGACTAGTACAAAGAGGTTGAGGATTTTATCGGACAAAACACAATGATGGTACCAATATTTAAAGGATTTATGTTTGACGACGATGGATTATTGATGTTTAAAAATCATATTTACCTACCACTGAACAATGATTTGAGGAGATTTATCCTAAACAAGTCTCATAGGGCAGTATACATGGCTCACTCGGTAGTCACAAAGATGAGGGAGGACCTTAAATCCTTATTCTTCTAGGAAGGAATGAAGTCAGACATAGTCAACTTTGTGGCCAAATGTCTAGAATGTCAGCAAGTAAAGGTTGAGCATAGACATCTAACATAATTACTACAACTGCACGATATTCCATAATCTAAATGGGAGGTTATTTCGATGGATTGTATTGGTGTATTTACACTGATGGCAAGGAGATACAAATCGATTTTCGTAGTAGTAGACACTCTAACGAAGAGTGCTCACTTTATTCCTATGCGTACAACGTATCAAGTACCTAACATAACTTGATTTTTCCTCAGTGAGATTGTGAGGCTGCATGGCATGCCTAAGAGGATTATATCTGATCAAGGATCAATGTTTACTGGATGATTTGGGATGAGTTTCCAAGAGGCCTTGGGAACCCAAATTAACTTCAGTACTTCATATCACTTAGAGACTGATAGGAAGATTGAATGAATGAACCAGACCTTGGAGGACATGTTGCGCATGTATGTGATGGACCAACAAAGGCATTGGGAAGAATTATTTCCACCGGTGGAATTCACTTATAACAACAGTTACCAAAGCACCATTAATATGGTTCCTTTCGATTTTCTTTATGGGTGACCATGTCAGACGCCTTTGTGTTGGGATCAGCTTGAGGATAGGATCCTAGTGGGACTAGAAGTGATCCAAGAAATGGAAGAAAAAATGAAAACCATAAGACAAAGGATTAAGGAAGCACAACATCGACAGAAGAGTTGTGCCGATGTGCACCGTGTCGACTGTACTTACGAGGTTGGAGATTGAATATTCTTGCGGGTTAAACTGCATAAGAGTTTGATAAAGTTTGGAAAGGGAGATAAACTCTCTCCTAGGTTTGTGGGAACTTTTGAGATCATGAAAAGAAAGGGGCCTGTGGCCTATCGACTAGCCTTTCCCGATTCCTTGAGGTGTATGCAAGATGCTTTTCATGTATCTATTTTGAGACATTATATTAGTGATCCTACACATGTTCTTGACATGATTTCCTTGCAAGCATCAGGTGAGGGGGCACTCATGACTAAGCCGATATGCTTCTTGGATCATCATGTTCGACATATCCATCGTTAAACAATAGAGCAGGTTAAGGTCCACTGGGACAGCTATAGTCCACACTCGACGACCTGGGAGGACGCAAATTTTATGCACCAACAATTTCCATTTTCTTTTATAGATAGACTTATGATATTGTGATACAAATTATTTCGGAACTTATACTGTGAAACTTCCGGACAAAATCTAGACCAAGAGGGGGCGTATGTAACATCCTACTCTTGTGCATGCTAAGCAAACTTATTCTTTGAGGACACTTGCTTGGAAGTGTTTTGGATTATTATACTATCAAACATGTTATTTCGATTGTGAGGCGTTATGGGTTGATGACATGTTTTTTTGTTGCATTGACTTATACAGGTGCTATTGACTTGGTTTTACTGAGTGTGCAAGATTTTGGACCTTGAGGATGTAGAGGCATCAATGGAACTCTTTGGACTCTGGATCGAGTCGGGGAGTGAAATGTTGGGGTTTGATTGTTTTATATGTGATATTAGTGCATATGATTATATGATATGTTTATGGATATATTTCTGACATGATTCGTTGATGATGTAGGTTGATGATAGCTTGCCGACCAGAATCACATGTTGAGTAGAGGGGTCACGTAGGACTACTAGAGATGTTGAGGGAGAGGTGTGGACAACAACCCTTCCACAGTCTACTAGCACTCCCACCATGGCTTGAACTATAGGTTAATGATTACCTACTTCAAGAGGACCCACGATGTCCTGACGACTGACTACGACAGTTGCTCATGATGAATATAAGGGGTGCACAATAAGGCAGTGGCCTTATTCCTTAGATGCCCTTAGTCTCCCACAAGATCACCTGCTGGAGTACCGACTCCAAGGTTTTTTTATGTCTACCAAGTCATTCAAGAGGTGAGTGGAACCCTTGGAGAATGTGGTGCATCCTAAAGGGCACGTGGCGCAAGAAAAATTGAAAGAGGCGAGTGGCACCCTTAGAGCACGTAGTGTGCCCTGAAGGGCATGTCACGCAAGAGAAACAAAAAGAGGTGAGTGGCACCCTTGGAGCACCTAATGCATCCTGAAGGGCACGTCGCGGTGTTATTTAATAATTGGATAAACCTAGATGGATTTAGGATGACTAATGTGTTAATGAAGATTTAAAAATTTTCCTCTAATAAAATTTCACCCAGCCTAGGAAAATAAAGTCTAGGTCTAAATTATACTGGTGGTAAAATTTTATCTATTTATTTAAAAAAAATAAAAATTAATATATATATAACAAATACTAATGATAATCTTCATTAATCTTGTGACAAGAAGGGGGGTAAGCAATTAAATTGATTTATAAAAATCTTTTGGGATAAAACATAAAAAGGGGAAATAATTGTTTTACTATATTATGATAATTAAAACAAATTATTCATTAAAAAGAAAAAGGGTAAGTTTCTACACATGCCTTTTTGATTTTAATGAAAAAGGGGAAAGAGGGAAATCTAAAATAATTGGGAAACTAGGAAAAAGATGGAAACATGAAAAAAATGGGGAAACACAAGGGAAAAAATTAGATAGTCTAACATAGTAAGGCATCTAGCTTTTAAGAACCTTCTAATTTAAACTCAACTAGTAAATTAATAAGGGGGAAAGTCTTTAAAACTTGTAAGGGGATATGGGGACACCTAGGAGCGATTCTAGGAGTGCCTTTAGGTGAGTGAGGGAAATAGGGGTAATTAATTAAGTAATTAAATTAATTTGTGGAGGATTGAAGGGGATGTGTGACACATGTACGGGGAGGATTTTTATGAATTAATTTATTAAACATTAAATTAAATGGGATTTTGGGAAAGTAAGGGACTTAAAAAATCTATATAATCGAGGGAGGACAAGGATGATGGATCTCTTCTATTTGGTTTAATGTTACCCTACAAAAATCTATACTTGAGTTACTTAGCTTGTGGGAGTTGGGATAGCCATTTCAATGAGGAGTGGTAGCTTGACCTTGTGAGGTGAGATGGGAGATAGCTGATTCTCTAGATAGTGCGTGTGGCCCCTTTGCAGATCAGGAGGATAAGGGGGGAGAAGAGTACCCGTAGCATTTCCTGGGAGGTATCAATGAAGTCTCATCGGTCGGTAAGTGGGAGTTGGATGAAGCACGCATGACATCAACTTAGAGCGGGTGATTGGGAAACAATATGCTTCCTCATTTATGCATGGTATATTGTTAGTATGAATTATTCTTTTAGTTCGGTATGTTTAATTGGGTAAAGAAAATGATTGTATTAGCATTCTAGGGGATGACTGAAATTTCCCCCACAACCTTTAGCTTGATGTTGATTTCCCATGGCCTTCGATCCCTTCATGTCTTGACCGTCTTGTGGTTGATTGATTGCGATGATTGCGGTTTATTTTTTCCTTCATCCCTAGCTCCTCAATCTGTTCCTGAGAAGTCATCTAGGAGCCCTATCTATGGTTGTTTCTTCTGTGTTAATAGACCTATGGATCTCAACGCCCTACTTTTTTGTGAGTAGATGATGAGCGAAGGATGTTCCTGTGAGAGGTATACCTCTTTTATTTTTCTTTGGTTGATTGTTGGTATTGCGCCTTCTATAAAAAGAACCTCTGCATATGGACTTCCTTGTGTCCCTGTTGGTTTATCTCTGTGCTTATTTTTGTTCTTCGCACCTTAAGGGATTCACCATGGATTTTCTCTGTTCTTTGGCTGATAGAATCTATGCGATCATTTCAATGACTTTCCCAATGGATCTTTGCGTTTTTTTTCTTATCTGCACTTTTCCCCTTGGTTACTCTGGCGATTTTCCATTATCAAGACTGGAACTGTGAATTTTAAGAATGCATTGTTGGCCACTGGCTGTGACTGAGATTTACCCTTGTTACTCTAGCAATTTTCTTATTATTTAATGAAAGAAAATATGTAAAATCCCTTTTGGTACGTTTGCACAATGATTTTTCTTATATATTAATGATGGCAATGTAAATTCCCTTCTGGTACATTTGCACAACGATTTTGCTTATATATTAATAATGGAAATGTAAATTCCCTTCTGGTACATTTGCACTACGATTTTGTTTATATATTAATAATGACAATGTAAATTCCCTTCTAGTATGTTTGCACAACAATTTTTATTATGTATTAATGATGGCAATGTAAATCCCCTACTGTTGCACTTTGTAAAACGATTTTCTTGTATATTAATGAAAAACATGTAATCCCCTTCTGGTGTGTTTTGTATGGTGACCTTGGTTATATATTAATCACGACAAAAGTGATTCCCTCTAGTGCGCATGTACAACATTTTTGCTTATTTGTTGTTGACGGTGAATAATAAATCCATTATGGTGTACATAAGCAACGTTTTTGCTTATTTACTATTGACAGTGAACAACAAATCCATTATGTACAATTTTTTTTCTTATTTATTGTTGACGGTGAATAATAAATCTGTTTTGGTTTGCATGTACAAGGTTTTTACTTCTTTACTGTTGACGGTGAATAATAAATCCGTTCTGGTGTGCATGTATAATGTTCTTTCTTATTTACTATTGATGGCGAATAATAAATCCATTATGGTGTGCATGTGCATTGTTCTTTCTGATTTACTGTTGACGATGAACAATAAATCCATTATGTGAAGCGTTTTTTCTTATTTACTATTGATGATGAATAATAAATCCATTTTGGTCTGCATGTACAATGTTTTTGCTTATTCACTATTGACAGTGAATAATAAATCCATTCTAGTGTGCATATACACAGTTTTTGCTTATTCATTGTTGACGGTGAACAATAAATCCATTATGTACAATGTTTTTGCTTATTTACTATTGATGGTGAACATTAAATCCATTATGTACAATGTTTTTTTTTATTTACTATTGAGGGTGATAATAAATCCATTTTGGTGTGCATGTACAACATTTTTTCTTATTTATTTACGAGGGAAAATATATATCCATTATGGTGTGTACTGTGCAGCAAATTTACCTTGTCCAGTTTGTGAGTTTTTACTTCTTACCTGGCGAGATTTCCCTCCTTATGAATGCACTGGCATTCATTATTTCCTTGGGATTTTGAAGGGGTTTCCTAGCCTGAACTTTTACCTACATTTTAACTTGATAGAAAACGTTAATTTGATTATGCAACTCCTGTGTTTAATGGTAATAACACTCACTTGTTGACACATCCTTGGACAACATTTAATTGAATATAACCACCTTTAATGTTTGAACAACCTTTAATGGAACATAACCATCTTTAATTGGTTTAGACAACCTTCAATTGAATAGACAACCTTGATTGATTAGACATCCTTACTTCTTTCATAGATAGTTCTTAATTTAATTTAATTTAGACTTGTCAATTTGTTTTAATATTGATTAAAGAAGACTTACCGAATTAATGTGAATTTAATGTTATTAGATTGAAACTAATGATTGAGTTATAATGTAGAATTGCCTTAGTTATTGAATTTAATGACTAAGGTGTAAAGTAGAATGGTTGATTGGATTTCTATTTAATGTTAATTAGATGGTAACTTAAAGACTAATTTATAATTAGGCTTGCTAAATTTAGATGGATAATCAATGTCAAACAATTGTAACTATTGACTATTTTAGACTCGATGAGTGGGTTGGGTCATTGAGGAAGTTGTGCTTGGCTTGTGTTTTCCTTGGGTGTCATCCTTTGGCATCTCGTTGACCTGTTTTTGGGGTATGGGCATGCTTTTCTTATCCGTATTTGGCTCCTAGCACATCGGATTATCTAGAGTCCTCGGTCCAGATAGACCATGTTTGTGCCAAGGTTATTGACCCATCTATCACCTAGGAATGAAATGATTTCTCATGAGGGGATCATGGCATGCCCTATGGGATAGAGGCAAACAAGAACTTGGCTAGAGTCACTCCGTTCTATGTGAGTGTTGTCGAGCGTTGAAAGTTGATTTTGGCACATGGGTTGAATGCCTTCAGGCATTTGGTTCATGCGCCTTGAGGTTCTAGTATTTGTTCATCTAGGCCATTGTGTCGAGATGGGGGTGTTGTCCCTTAGTTGTGGGAAAGTTTATGTTGCGTCAGGTGGGTAGTTGTTTCTCCTTATTGTGTTACACATGTTCTTCCTAGTTATCCTTGTGCCACTGTGTGGATTCATAGTTTCCTGTTGCATGGAATACATGCCTGCATTCATCGTCAGTTGTGTGGTTAAACTATTATCATCGCTACCTTATTGCCTAAAAAGAAAAAAAACAATTTCATATTTTGTTTATCTTATAGTCATAGCAATGGGGTTGTTACAAACACCCACTGTTGATTGACATAGACATATGGCCTTAGATCGTAAAGTCTGGAGACTTGAAGCTCCAAAAGTAATTGGGTAAGTGGATTTCAACCTCTCTGGAGTCCTGAAGTCTATAGTTGATTTAGGATGTTGATTTTTCAGAGGAGACGTGACAGTGGATCCAAAATTCTGGTGGTCTGGCACTCCAAAGGAAACAAAGTTCAGATTCAGGAAGATACCCAGAGTCCCGAAGGCCAGAGGTCATCATAGTCGTCTAGATGTGGGGATGCATGGCATCAAATCAAGGAGTTTGAAGTTTTATCACTCTGGGAGAAATGTGGTATAGTGATTTGAAATTCCCTGAAGCTAGATCACTGAAGCATTGTGGGTCATTCACATTAGCAGGGAAAAGGAATCGTCAATACCATTCGGTTGTTTGAACTTTGCTAATTTGACAGTCCGGGCAATTTTTAAGTGTTAAGTGCTAGAAAAACCTTCGAAGCCCTAATTGTGAGGCATGCACATAGGTAGTCAATCTAAAGGAGGAGTGTCAGTTGCCTGATTGACTTATTGGAAATCTTTCCGCATCTCGATGTTGAGAGATATGAAAGGTCATTTTTGTGCATGAGAAAATTAACTCATTGAAGGCCAAAAGAGAGGAACCTGAATTTTCGATCTACAGAGAGTGAGCTCCATCGATATATCACTTTGGCGCATTCATCGATTCGACGATTTTGAAGATTTGTTGAAAAGCATTGAGGAAAATTCATGGAAGGATAAATTTTGAAAGATGCATAGAGGCGTTGAATTGGTGGTGGGATGGGAATCATCATATCTTTCTATTTCGATGATCAACATTTTTCTAGAGCTATGTGTATTGGACGCAATTAGAAAATCATCAAAGTTGAATCCCCATGGAGAATCTGAGTCATCGATATCAGTTCCTGTTGAGGGTCTTTGATCTCGTTGCCTATTCATTTTCTGCAGTTCGCAAATTTTGTGCATTCGAAGGAGTTGAGGGGAAATAAAGGAAGAGATAGTTGAAGCCCGAAGCACCAAAATAGTGCGTAGTTCTTAGCGCCCGGTAACAATCTAGGGTCATATGAAATTTTCATGAGAGTGAAAAGGGCTAGGGGCATGAAATTGATTTCAAAGGCAAAGGGGATTACTAAGAGCCTGCAGGTTCTTTCTTGGACCTTCACATAGAAAATTAAGGACTTGTGTTTGATAATGGGTGGCTCATTAGGGATGAAGAGATGATTCGGCTCCTGATTTGAATGATCCTAGACCACGAGGTCACATAGACCTTAAGAGAGAATTGGGTCTACATCAAGTGGTATCAGATCCATAAAAAGGTTCTATTCTGATACGCAAAAGTGGTATCAAAGTGATAAAAAGGTTCTAGTCGGATACCATCAAGTGGTATCAGAGAAGGATTTTGTCTGTAGGTAGTAAGTGAGGGAGGAATTTTTTGGTATGATACAAGAAAGTGGTATCAGAGTCTAACTTTTGTTTATGGACAACAAACAAGGGAGAGGAGAAGGCAGAGTATTGATGCTTTGTGAAGATTTTTTGCAAGTGTGCAACAGTTAATAGACAACCAGGAAGGTTGCAAGAGAAAGAAAATGATTCTCTCAGTTGCAGAGAAGGCCAAGTAGACAACCAAGTGGGATAAAGGATAAGAACCATTTGCGTTCTTGGATTTAGAAAGAGAATATGGCTACTGAAGGCCAGAAACGAGGTCAGGGAAAATCTTGCCAGTAGACGAGCAATGCAGAGAGGAATAAAGAGATCAAGGAGATCTAAGAGGAGCTCAACAATATATTGTTGAAGATGCAGTAGGAAGTGAGAGGAAACTAGAGGTATGAAAGGCGCTTGAAGCAAAAGATAAGGTTGTATGTCTAGAAGTTGGTTTCTAGGAGGTAGCGATATGTATTAAGGAGGTGGCTGAGCAATGCTGAAAACCTCAGTGCCATAGAGGAGGAAATAGTTTGTGTTTGTGAGCCAAAGGTTAGAAGGAACCTCAGTGATGAGGAAGAGATATCAGCTGAAGATCTCATAAATTTCTAGGTGGAAAGAGGTGGTAATGTAGATTGCTAGGAGGGAAATCAGATGAGACCAGTCAATGATCTCGTAGACTTCCAGGAAGGAAGAGATGAAGGTTCAAATTTTTAGGAGGGAAATGAAGAGAGATCAAGAAGAGGTCTCATGGACTACTAGGAGGGTAGAAGTGAACTTTCATATTTCTAGGTGGGAAATGAGAAGATATTGGTGGAAGATCTCACAAACTACCAAGAGGGTAGGTCAGAAAACTCTGATTTCCCAGTGGGAAAGGAGGAGGAGGTGCACTGTCTGAAAGTCTCAAAAAATCATAGGAGACTTCAGATCATCAAGGAATTCTAACAGAGGAGGAGGATCAGAGGATCATTCTCATCATTGTAGGAATCATCATATTCCTTCCAAGCATCTCAGTAGAGGCCATTGCACATGTTGAAGGTGCAACAGAAGAGAGACAACCAGCCAAGACTGTCACAGAGGAGAAGGAGTAGACATTGGAATATTCTTAGGAGATGGAAGAAAAATAAGAGCATACAATTCATATGCTCAGTCAGTGGGAGAAGGAGATAAGGATGGTAGAGGATTTGTTAGAAAATCCAAGAACAAAAGAAGATTGTCAGAGGGATGCAGTTGTGAAGAGTGGAGAAAAATCCCAGCCTAAGGAGCAGCTGGATGAAGATGCACTTGTACCAACACAAGGAGAGAAACTGATAGAAACATAATTGTCAGGGGAGATGGATGAGAATAAGCTTAGTAGCATGGATTGTTGGCACAGGCCAGACCCAGGGTTAAACTCTAAGAGCACACAAACAATCCCTAACTACTATCCCTTTCAGAAACACCTGTGAGGCATATGTAGTCTCACCTGAAGTAGCTATGAGGTGGTTGCAGGACAGAGATGTCTACAACCAGAAGGAATGCAAAGTGGATTCATAGGAACCAACACACAACAATATAGTATTCTTTAACCTCTTATAATATATTGCGCAAGTTATATCTCAGATCTAACACATTATCATCATAGTAGTGTATTAAACGACAAATAATAGAGCATCAATCACACACAACATAACATATATGTGGTTCACCCTCTCTCTGGGGCTATGTCCAAAAAACTGTGCTTTTTTAATGTATTAAGATGAAGCATACAATGCTTATCTGTGGTCTTAGTTATCATATCTTATCTCTTCTCTTTTCTATCTCTTCCCTCCCTGTGCACCCAACTGAAGGGTTGATCTTCACAACCATTTGAATATCTTACAATACATAAGGATTTCATACCCAACACTTTTCTCTCTCTCAATATTACTCACTTAATCACACAATGAAAGAGACAACAACAATGATCATAACATAAAAAAAAAACAACCCAGGTCCTTTAGACCTCTATTTATACATTACAATAGCTCACTAACATCCTTAGGTTGAAACCTAGGTGTCACGAACCCTAGATACTAAAACCCTAGGTGTCTAAAACCCTAGGTCAAATTGACCTACATTTTCAGGGCTTCGTCGGCCTGTATTTACTTCCTTCTCATGTGGTCCTCCAAAGAATCCAGTGATGGATTTTCCTACTTACTGATTTGTCCAATATCTGTCTTTCTTACTGATCTATCTTCCTCGATCTCCTCGTTCAATGACTTCATTCCTTTTACTTTGCTCCATATTTTTTGCACTTTTTCTCACTTTGACCCAGTAACAATCACTGTGTCTTCCGTGCAGTTCACATTTTTCCTTTTCTTCCTTGATCTTCACTTAATTTCATAACCAAGGGCCAAAAAGCCCCAAAAAATCACCTATGACTCATCCCAAGGTGCTTCAGATCTGATCCTTTTTTTTTTACTTCGATTTCAGACTCTGCAGTGTAGCCTTTTATTTCTTCTCTATGTCTCGTCTCATTCCTTATGTAGACTGTATTTTCTATATCTGGTACCAATTTTCATCTGCACCTAGTACCTAGACCCTTTTCCTTATTCTTTCACTTAGATCTGTGAGGCAGTTGGTTGTCATAGTACAATTTCAACTGGCTCCAATTCACTAATCCTTCCTTCCTTTCTCCCTTCAAAGTTTTCAACTACACAACTCCTCCTTCTGTAACATAGGGAATCCCATATGGCCTGAATCAATGCCTCCTGAACTTCCTAGGATGTTTTATGAACTTACTATCATATACCAATACTAGATCACCTTGTTTAAATGCCTTCTTATTGATGTGCCTGTCATGGTAGGCCTTCTCTCTTTCTTTTTGTACTTGCTGATTGAATCCTACAACAAATTTGTGTTCCTCTAGTTCCACCAACTATGCAAGCCTTTCTTGAATAGAACCAATGTCATCCATATCTGTGAGGGCAACAACTCTTAGGATTGGTACGAAATATTCCATTGGGACAACAACTTCAAGACCATACACCAACTTAAAAGGGGTCTGCATTGTTAGCTTCTTACAAGTGGTTCTATAGACCCATAGTATTGTCGATACTCTTAAATCCCAGTCATCCATGTTCACACTTCAAATATTCAACAGGGCTGTCTCCAATATCTTGTTGAATGTGTCCACTATCCCATTTTCTTTTAGATGGTAAGGTGTGCTCTTCTGGTGATGGATTGGAAATTCCTTAGTCAAGGCTTCAACTATTTTTCTTATGAAATGTGTGCCTTGATCACTCATAAGGATATGTGGGCATCCAAATTTGTTTATGATATCACCAAGCATGAAGTGCATAGTTGTAGTTGCACTATAATCCTTAACTTCTCTTGCTTCAGCCTATCTAGTCAAGTACTATGTCACAGTGATTATGTACCTGGATCATGTGTGCCTTTCTAGTGGGTTTATAGGTCCCACAAAGTAAATGGCCCATTTATCAAATTCTTGTATTGTCGATTGTGGTGCTAATGACATTTCTTCTCTTCTGGACAGTTTCCCAACTCTTTGGCATACATCGCAGGCTCTAGAATAATCTTTAGCATCCCTGTGTAAGGTAGGCCACCAAAGGCCATCTCTAGGAGCCTTATGCACAGTTTCTTTTCCTTTGTAATGTCCTCCTGCGATTCCTTCATGAAATTTTGTGAGGATTAATGGTCGCTTGACCTCCATAACACATCTTCTCAATATCTCATCCCATCCCATCTTGTATAGATGTCTAGGTATAAGTTAAAAGTCTGTTATGCGCACTACTAGTTTCTTCTTCTATGGAATTGTATATTTGCTAGGTGCCATTCTTGTTGACAGTAACTTGAGTATTTCTATGATGTGGTCATCAATATTTCTAATGGCTAGTAACTATGCATCCGATAGTGCATCCTCCACAATGGTTGTCTCTTCGCCATGTTCCAACCTTGACAAGTGGTCAATACCATTGTTCATTCTTCCTAGATTTACTATGATCTCAAAGTCATATTCCTAAAATAGAAGAATCCATCTGCATATTCCCCCCCCCCAACATTTGCTTTTTGACTAGGTATTTCAATGCCGAGTCATTAGTAAACATTTAAATTTTCCTCCCAACAAGTAGTGGCGAAATTTTTGCAATGCATACACCATGGATGACCCCTCTCGCTCAGTAGTGGTGTAATTGATATCAACATTTGATAGCTTCCTGCTGGAAAAGGATAACAGATGGTCAATATCTCCTTCCCCAGGTTTTGCTAACACTACTCCTAAGGAAATTGAATATGCATCGACATGCACATGAAACTCCTTGCTCTAATCTGGGAAAACCAGAATAGGTGCAATAACCATTTTTTATTTCAATGTGTCGAAGCTCTGTTGGCATTCTTCTGTCCAACTAAACTGACAGTCTTTCTTCAAAATATTGTCCATGGGTGTTGTAATCTGAGCATATCCTTTGATGAACTTCCTGTAGTATCTAGTATGTCCCAGCGTAGTATGCAACTGTTTGACTGAAGTGCAATGGGGTAGATGAACTATAATGGAAATTTTAGATGGATCGACCAACATTCCCTGCTTTCATACAATATGACCTAACAACACTCCAAATGGTGAGAAGAAGATGCATTTCTTCAGATTCAAGGAAATTTGACACTGCCTACATTTATCCAACATTAGCCTTAGACATTCGATATGGTCTTTCAATAAACTATAAATAGTCCAATCATCAAAATATGCTTCTAGAAATTTATACAGAAACTCCTTGAATGCTTCAACCACCACCCTAGAAAAGATGGTTGGGGCATTCTTCAATCCAAATGGAATCATTGTATACTAGTAGGATCCCCATTTTTGTGCAAATGTAGTCTTATGGCGATCTTCCTTGGCAATTCAGATCTGATGGTATCCTGAAAATCCATCTGTAAAAGAATATACCTCCTAGACTCCCATATTATCTAACACTTAGTCAGTGAATGGTGTAGGGAAGGGGTCATGCAAATAGGAATCATTCAACTTCTTGATATCTATCCAAATCCTGATTTGTCCTGCCTTCTTGTATTTCACCACCATATGGTTAATCCATTATGATTCTTCGACAGGTTCTATAATTCCTGCTTATAGCATTCTGTCAAGCTCAATATTAAATTTCTCCTTATATTTAGGGTTCAATCTGTAGGGTCTCTGTTTGACTGGTCTTACAACTGGTTTCAAATGTATCCTCATCTCTCCCATAGGTCCTTTAATGCTCTTCATATCAGTGAACTTGGTTGGAAACAAGTTCTGATATTCATGTAGTAATTCTGTAATCTTGTCAATAGTAGCAACATCCCAATAATATCCAACATTTACAAGCTTCGGTGTATGTTCTGTTCCAATATTGACCTTCTTAATCTTGATTGGTTGTCCAATAAATGGTATCTCAACTCCTGGTCCTTCCATATCTCTTTGGCCTTTTGTTTCGACGATGTTCACCTTCCTAGGATCATCGTCCTCATCAACATTGATGTTGTAACAACCTTGCAGTTTCTAGAGAGGCGCAGTCCATTTGTCCTTTTATTGTTCTAAAGGGAGGCTTGAGGCCTCCTCAAATAATTTTTGTCTGAAAATCTATAATTCTTGATATATTGAAGGAAGTTGACTTTCAAATAAGAAGGAAGTTACAAAATTCTGGGTCATACCTTCCCAATCTGCAATGATGACCCACAACTCTACTTGAAGGTACCAGTTGATAGGTGTCATGTCCAGTGTGTTAATGAATTTGTGCACCCACTGCTACTGAGGAATGTTTCTCAAGGATTCCTCGCAACTTCGCACATGGTCCTTTGGGAATCTTCGACCTATGTACCAAACTTCACAGCCTTCTACTTGTGCTGAGAAGCACATTGTCATCAAGGTACGACATTGTACCTAGTTTGCAATGTTGGTTTTCTGTATCCCCCACCATTTTCTTCGAGTTTCTTTTAGGGCCTCATCCATTACCAAAAATCTTTGTTGCATTGGTACACTTTCTTCAAATTATGACAACAATATTTCTAAAGGATTCACACCATCAAAGGTGGGTAAGTTACTTACTGTTGTGTCGATCTAGTGAACTTCTTTGGTTAATCTAGCACATATTCTTGTAGATACTTCATACATTTTATTCTTCCATTTCTCGAGTGCTTATTTTGAGTATGACGAACATGCGTTGTCACTTCACTAGCTTAGGTTTCCATCGGCTATAGGATTAATGTAATCCTATTGTCTAGCTGTTAATTTGTATATGTTTTTGAGTTCATATGTGTGGTATTTTTCTATGATAGGTTCTATGTATCACTGAACTTCATCTAGATCTAAAGGTGCAATGTTCCTAAGGCCATCTCTTTCAAATTTCATACATCTTTTATTTAAATCAACTACAGTGGAATTATTGAAATCCCAATCGATTCCTAACAGCATAGGGTAAAGGCAACTATCATCAACTATCTCAATTACCTCAAAGTATGCAAACATTCTTACTCCATCGATGTCCACCGAAACATGTTCCAATATGAAAAAGGGGATTATTGCTTGCTGATTAGCCATCCTAAGCCTAATGGGGGAATAGATCAACTTCGATTTTCCCATCAGTGCCCAAGTTTTCTTCGTCATGACATTGACCTCCGATCCTGAGTCGAGGACTACATAGTCTATATCATACTCTCTAATCTGAGCAATCAAGTGTAGTTCCTTATTTATACTCCTCTTTTTAGTGATTTGGTGTACTTCCTTGTTCAACAAGGGGTATATCTTTCCTAGCTCATACTGTCTGATTAAACTTTGTAGCTATTGTACAACGCTTTC
Organism: Picea glauca; assembly: GCA_000966675.3. NCBI lineage: Eukaryota > Viridiplantae > Streptophyta > Pinopsida > Pinales > Pinaceae > Picea > Picea glauca. The sequence continues at coordinate 688,786 of JZKD02S2355210.1, read as the reverse complement.
ATCCTAAATCAACTTAATGCAAGTATATAAAAATTCCATGATCTTGCTTACCTCTTTTCCTTCTTTTGGCGAAGAAGACTGATCAAATGCCAGAGGAATTCCATATTCTCTCACTTCCGGTCGTGTCTTTGAGGAAGAGACTTGATATCCTTTGAACTCTTTTCTTGCCTCCTTAAATATTTGTCTTTCTCTCTTTGCATCAAAATTTTGGGTCCTCTTTGTAGCTTCCATGATTCATGAGTCTCCTATAGTCTTTCCTTGGGTCAGTTTGTCTTCTCCTATAATTGGGCCTCCTATAGGGATAACAATGAATCTAGTTTCTTCCCTGCAAGGTTCAACATATATCAGTTGCACTTGCAGGTTCTACTGAGGTCCCTATCTTTCTTGAAGCTTAGCCAACAATGTTGGACATTCCTCGATAACCTGCTTGAAGGAGTTGCAATAGCTGCAAGTGGTACAAGGTTTATGATAGTCCCTTGCGAGGTGTCCTTGTTGTGCGTATTTATAATAGATTATCTATCCTTAGCCTCGACCCATACCTCCTCCTTGTCCTCATCCTTTGAATCCACCATGAGGATTGAAGTTTCCTCTCCCAGGGGAGTTATGTTGTGTAGTGTTTCCTTCTTGTTTACTTCACCTTGAATTTTTTATATGTCTCTCTCCCTTTTATGCATGAGGTCATAATCCCTACAATCCCTATCATCATTCCCCATAGACTTATAGAATGTGAAATACAAACTTGTGGGTGTATGAACATACTTTTTCATGTAATATCACTCACCATGGTGATGTCTATTTCTACATACCTCGCACCAGGGTAAGGTGACTTTATTCAAAGGGCTCAAAGCTCTAGAGGCCAAGTATTCATGGAATAGGGGACAATATTTCGTGTCATGGAATTTTGATCTACATGTAACACACCATATGTCTTCTCTTTTATCTTTTCCCTTGTATTTTTTCATATCTTCAACCTGCAGAGACAAAGTGGTTAGATGACTCAAGATTTAACGCATACCTGAACTGGATTCTCCCATAGGGGTTGATTCTAGCTTCATGGTGATATCCAATGCCTCAGCCTATGAAGAAATCTTCTTTTTCATCAGAGGAACTCTAATGTGTGGTAAAAGGGAAGAAATGAACCATTCTTTGTTCTGCTCATCTGGGATCTGAAAATTCAATTGGTCGGTTAAGGTCTTGAATCTTTGATCAAATTCCCAAATGGGTTCGTCTACCTTCTTCTTGATCTCTTTCATCTCTATAATACATTGTGATTCTGATTTGGGTTTCTTGAATTATGCAATCAACGCATTCTTGATCTGATTCAGTGGCTTAGGCTGTGCATGTCCTTGGACAAGATTCATGTATGATCTCAGTGCGTGACACCTTAGGTTAGTACTAAACTATATTATTTTAACAGCTTCATTGGTGACATTCTTAATATTCCATATGGTTTTGACATAGGAACCAGTGTTGATCAGGGTCTTCAGACCCATCTCCCCTAAAAATAGGGAGCCTCATCTCATCTGCCATAGATCTTCCTAGGGTTCCTGACTGGGTATGTAGTGGACTAATAGTGATTGTGCTCTGAATGCTCTGGTGGCTTGGATTACTCTGGTTTCTTAATGTTACTGAATCAATAGGACCAATAATAGTACTTACTTCAGTAGTCAGCATAGTTCCTGAAGTTTTTGGCTCTTCCCGGTGAGGTTCTTCATATTTCCCTTCCTTTGTCTCAGGAGGTTATGAATGCTCCTTGTCTATCAGATCTCCCTCTTCTCCACTATAGAAACCCTCATCCCCGTAGTTCTTCTTAAACAATTTTTCAAGGTGGAATTCTCTAAACTCTCTCCCGCTGCATGTATGTCCAGCCTCTGTGTCGATGTCGCTGTCCAAATTCCTAAACATTATCTTTTTCAAATCCAACCAATCTACTATATCTTCAATATGTTCTTCTCATGCAATAGGATCTTGATCCTCAACTTTAGAAAATGTAAAAATTTTCCTCTAGGTCCATTGAAGAAATATCTCTCATCTTGGCTATATGACTCTACTTTGTCAACAAAAAACTCGGTGATGTACCCTCCAATGGTGCTATCAAACCAATGATCTATTTCTCGTGATACGATGTTATCAACTCTCTTAACCTTCCTGATCAACAGCAATGTCCAAACCATAGGAGGTCTATATCTGATCTCAAACTGGGTATCTTCCAACCTAGCTAACCATTCATATAGCTCCCGATGGATTATTCCAAAAAAAATCTCATGTATATCAGTAAAGATATATCTCTCCAACGATTCCTCAGTACTAAGATTAGGTTTCTTGTTCTAGGATTCAACAAAGTCATTTTCTTGATCCTCTATCCATTTTTGAATTTTTTTCTTTGATGGAAACCACATTGACATTCCCTCAAGAAGATTCATGTATGGACAACGAAACCATTTGTTGGCATAGGGAAAGGCCCAGGGTTCAGCTCCAAGATCACACCAACAAGCCCTAACTACTGGCCCTTTTGGCAACACTTGTGAGGCAAATGAAATCTCACCCGAGGTATCTATGAGGGGTTTGAAGGAAAGAGATGTCTACAACCAGAAGGAATGCAAAGTGGATTCACAGGAACCAACACACAATAATCTAGTATTCTTTAACCTCTTATAATCTACTACATAATTTATATCTCAGACCTAACACATTATCATCATAGCAGTGTATTAAATGAAAAAAAACATAGAATCAATCACACGCAACACAAGATATACGTGGTTCACCCTCTCTCTAGGGATATGTCCACAAAATT
>JZKD02S2355210.1:672253-685939 GCA_000966675.3 Picea glauca | reverse complement strand
GACTTCTGATCTGCATGTAACACACCACATGTCTTCTCTTTTATCTTTTCCCTTGTATTTTTTCATATCTTCAATCTGCAGAGACAAAGTAGTTAGATGACTCAAGATTTAAATCATACCTGAACTAGATTCTCCCATAGGGGTTGATTCTATCTTCATGGCGATCTCCAATGCCTCAGCCTATGAAGAAATATTCTTTTTCATCAGAGGAACTCTGATGTGTGGTAAAAGGGAAGCAATGAACCATTCTTTGTTCTGCTCATCTGGGATCTGAAAATTCAATCGGTCGGTTAAGGTATTGAATCTTTGATCAAATTCCCAAACGGGTTCATCTACCTTCTTCTTGATCTCTTTCATCTCTATAATACATTGTGATTCTGATTTGGGTTTCTTGAATTATACAATCAACGCATTCTTGATCTGATTCAATGGCTTAGGTTGTGCATGTCCTTGGAAAAAATTCATGTACCATCTCAGTGCGTGACACCTTAGGTTAGTACTAAACTAGATTATTTTAACAGCTTCATTGGTGACATTCTTAATATTCCATATGGTTTCACATAGGAACCAGTGTTGATCAGGGTCTTCAGACCCATCTCCCCTATAATAGGGAGCCTCATCTCATCTCCCATAGATCTCCCTAGGGTTCCTGACTAAGTATGTGGTGGACTAATAGTGATTGTGCTCTGAATTCTATGGTGGCTTGTATTACTCTAGTTGCTTAATGTTACTGAATCAATAAGACCGATAATAGTACTTACTTCAGTAGTTAGCATAGTTCCTGAAGTTTTTGGCTCTTCCCAGTGAGGTTCTTCATATTTACCTTCCTTTGTCCTAGGAGGTTATGAATTCTCCTTGTCCATCAGATCTGCCGCTTCTCCACTATAGAAACCCTCATCCCCGTAGTTCTTCTTAAACAATTTTTCAAGGTGGAATTCTCTAAATGCTCTCCCACTGCATGTATGTCCAGCCTCTGTGTCGATGACGTTGTCCAAATTCCTAAACATTAGCTTTTTCAAATCCGACCAATATACTATATCTTCAATATGTTCTTCTCATGCAATAGGATCTTGATCCTCAACTTTAGAAAATGTAAAAAGTTTCCTCTAGGTCCGTTGAAGAAATATATCTCAGCTTGGCTATATGACTCTACTTTGTCAACAAAAAACTTGGTGATGTACCCTCCAATGGTTCTATCAAACCAATGATTTATTTCTTGTGATACAATGTTATCAACTCTCTTAACCTTCCTGATCAACACCGATGTCCAAACCATAGGAGGTCTAGATCTTATCTCAAACTGGGTATCTTCCAACCTAGCTAACCATTCATATAGCTCCCGATGGATTCTTCCAAAGAAAATATCATGTATATCAGTAAAGATATATCTCTCCAACCATTCCTCGGTACTAAGATTAGGTTTCTTGTTCTGGGATTCAACAAAGTCATTTTCTTGATCCTCTATCCACTTTTGAATTTTTTTCTTTGATGGAAACCACATTGACATTCCCTTAAGAAGATTCATGTACGGACAACGAAACCATTTGTTGGCATAGGGGAAGACCCAGGGTTCAGCTCCAAGAGCACACCAACAAGCCCTAACTATTGGCCCTTTTGGAAACACTTGCAAGGCAAATGAAATCTCACCCGAGGTATCTATGAGGGGTTTGAAGGACAGAGATTTCTACAACCAGAAGGAATGCAAAGTGGATTCACAGGAACCAACACACAATAATCTAGTATTATTTAACCTCTTATAATCTACTGCATAAGTTATATCTCAGACCTAACACATTATCATCATAGCAATGTATTAAATGACAAAAAACATAGATTCAATCACACGCAACACAAGATATACATGGTTCACCCTCTCTCTAGGGATATGTCCACAATACTGTGTTTTTATAATGTATTAACATGAAGCATACAGTTCTTGTCTATGCTCTTAGTAGAATATCTTCTCTCTTCTCTTCGCTATCTCTTCCCTAACTACACACCCAGTTGCAGGGTTGATCTTCACACCGACCTGAAGATCTTACTATACATAAGGCTTTCATACCCAACACTTCTCTCTCTCTCAATATTACTCAATCACACAATGAAAAAGACAACAACAATGATCATAACATCAACAACAACCCAACCTAGGTCTTTTAGACCTCTATTTATACATTACAATAGCTCACCAAAATCCTTAGGTCAAAACCTAGGTGTCACAAACCCTAGATACCAAAACCGTAGGTGTCTAAAACCCTAGGTCAACTTGACCCACATTTTCAAGGCTTCATCAGCCTGTCTTTCCTTCCTTCTCACATAGTTCTCTTAAGCATCCAATGATGGCTTTTCCCGCTTGTTGAGCTTTCCATTATCCTTCTTTCTTGTTGATCTATTGTCCTCAATATCCTCATTCAATGACTTGCTTCCTTTTACTTCGCTCTATCTTTTCTTCTCTTTTTGTCACTTCGACTCAGTAACAATCACTGTGTCTTCCTCGCAATTCACATTTTCCCTTTTCTTCCTTGATCTTTGCTTACTTTCATAACCAAGGGCCAACATGGCTACAGAATTTGGACCTACAGTGGAGTGGAAAGCCAGTGACACAAGGGATAGAAACATGGGATATCAGATTGATCTTCCCATTCATTTGTGTGAAGGAGTGGAAGCCCTCGAGGAAATGGTAGTGGTATAGTGCCAATGCATCTAACAAGTCAAGTTGGAAACTGATGAAGAGGAGTTGCAACATAGAAGGCTACAAAGGAGGATCCATCCAGTAGACCAGTTGGATAGAGTGATAGAATATGTAAGGAGGTTGATGCTAGAAGCATAAGAGAAGGAAGAAAGAAGTAGAGAGATGATGATCAAGGGAGAGTATGCAGTATCAGGACAACAAAAAGAAAGTAGAGGAGTAGATAGACAACTCCAGAATGAGATTTGGGATCCTAGAGGATCTCAACCTCAGCAACAGGGTAGCCATAAGGAGGAGCTCATGAATTTTTTTAGTGTGGGAGTATGATTCAAGAGCTTCACTCCACCTCAAAAAATTCGCTAGCGCATTAGCAAGCCAGTGCATCAGTGCAAATGGAGGAACACGTTCCAAGGGAAGAGAGGCACAAACCCTCTCATTTTGAACCCAAATTTAAAATTTTTGAAGTAATTAAATAAAATTAAATTTTGTAAGGATCAGGGAAATTTGATCCATGTGACTTTTTACAGGGTGCATGTGAAGTTTCATTAATGGTTGACACATAGATAGGATTACTTCTGGTTCATACTAGTTGTCCATTTATTGTAATTGAATGGAATTCAATGCGAGAAGGTAGATGGAGGGAAGGCTTGAGGAGCCCCTCTTTTGTAAAATATCATTGTGTAATGATTCGTTAGTGTTATAAGTTGTTGATGAGCGAGTCGAGAGAGATCAAGAGAGGAGAGAAGAGAAAGTTTTTAAGAGTCTGTTGCAGTCCATCCTTTGTAAATATTTGTACAGAAACATTCAAATATAATACAAAGGTAATTTTTCCTACATATAAGGTGTATGTATTTTTATGTGTGATGAATGTTCATTTTTTTAATATTTCCTGTGTATATTTATGGATGTTGTAGATGTGCAAGTAGGCTACATTTGCAGGTTTAGATAGACTTCTCTATCTTTGTGAATTTATTAATTTTCTAGGTTCTTAGGCTTGTGCAAGGAGTGCACACTAGAGTTACAGAAAAATATGTGAAGCCAGTGCAAGGAGTGCAATTGAAATCTCTTTCGAGTTCAGAGAAGAGAGCTCCAGGTGGGCACACCAAAACAACCTCAACCTCAAAAGAAGAGAAAATTGTGCAAGGATTGCACATCAGAGTTGTTGAACACTTTGGAGAAGATGTACCATAGTTATTGAATACTCATAGGGATATACAAGGAGTCCATTAGGCATGCATGAGGAGTGCATGAAAACTCTATTTAGAGTTCTATGAAAAGGTTTCCAAGAGGCAACACTAGAAGGAAAATATCAGGAGGAGCAGTGCAATTATGCACATAGAGCACAAGGAGTGCCCAAGTGAACTTTTAAGAGTTTATGTTTCAAGACGTGAATTCATGCAAGGAGTGCACAAAACCAACCCACTGCTATAGTGTTGTTCAATATTAGGAGAACAAGCGAAGGAGTGCCTGGAGGGTACAAGAAATCATTTGGAGAGAAAAAAGGGCCGAAACCCTTAGATTTTTGAGCGAGTTCAATATTAGGAAGGATAGTTCATTTTTGTAGAGAAGACCCATACAAGACGTGCACTGGGCCAACTCTTGGAAAGTGTTAAAAAACTCCTAGGAAGATAGAGCACGAGTGTGTACTAGGGCCTAACTCACGTGAAGTGACAAAGCTTAGGAGGAGTAGCATTTTTTGAAAAACAAAAAACAAGGCCAAGAATACAACCTTGCAGGAGAAAGGTTCAAAGGATAAGCCTTTGAAATTATTAAGTTTGAAAAATCCTTCATCGGAAGGGAAAGTGTAACAGTAGAGAGGCAAAGCTACAACAAACTTCGAATGGGATATTAGCATCAATATGGGTTGTTATATCAGAGCCAAACCATAAGGAGGAGCGTGCACGGAGGAGAATGAATCTGAAACATTGAATTTAGGCACAAGCAACGACAATCATCAGATCCAGGTAAGTTGCATGATTTTTAACCCTCTACACCCTTTGAACTTCGTAAGTTTGGAGGTTTTTCAAATTTTGTGTTTTGGAGGAGACGGGATCCCCGAAGTCCTGGGATCTGGAGTAAATTAGGGTCGTCAAATTGAAAGGACACGTGACCATGGATCAAAGGTATTCATAATATCGACAGCCTAGGGGAGCATACGTGCAGGAATGTTGAAGACTCCTGAAGTCTGAAAAGTAAAGTGCATCTAGGTCATCATATGTAAAGGGACACCTAGTGCTAGATACAGAAGTCTGGAGACTTGGTACTCCATATGGATGGAGGTATAATTTGATCGAAGTTGAAATATCCCAAAGCCCCAAAGGCCAAAGTACATCGTGGTCATTGGAAAAAGAGGATGCGTGTGAGAAGATCTTTAGGTCTGAAGGTATAATACTCTAGAGAAATCAAAGTGCAGGATCAAGGGAACTCTCGAAGCTCTGAAGAGCCATAGTCCATATCAACCATTCATTTGATAGGGATGTGTGTCATTAGAATGGAGGAGGTCCGTAAGTTTGACATTCCAGGGAATTAGAAGTGATCTGTAGTGGAGAGCTCTGAAGTCCCATAGACTAGATTCAACACCCACCATCAATTGACGTAGACATGTGGCGTCAGATCATGAAGACTGGAGACTTGAAGCCCCAAAAGAAATTGGGTAAGTGGATTTCAATCTCTCCGGAGTCCCGAAGTCTATATTTGATCTGGGTCGTTGATTTTTTAGAGGACACATGGTAGTGGATCCGGAAGTTTGACACTCCGACACTCTAGAGGAAACATAGTGCAGATTCGGGAAGATACCCATAGTCCCGAAGGCCAGAGGTCATCATATTCATCCAAATGTGGGGACACATAGCATCAAATCGAGGAGTCCAAAGGTTTATCAGTCTCGGATAAATGTGGAATAGTTCTTTAGAATTCTCTAAATCTCGGTCGTCGAAGCATTATGGGTCATTGAAATTAGTGGGGAGAAGGAACCGTCAATAGCCTTTGGTTATTCGGGACTTTTCCAGTTCCTCGGTTTGAAATATTTGTAAGTGTTAAGTGTTGGAAAAATTGTTGAATCCCGAAGTGTGAAAAACACACGTAGGTCGTCGATCAGAAGGAGGAGTGCTAGTTGTCTGATTGACTTATTGGAAATCTTCTGGCATTTTGACGTCGGGAGATATGAAAGGTCATTTGTGTGCATGAAAAAAATAAATTGTCGAAGCTCGAAAGAGAGGAACCTGAATTGTCAATCTATGGAGTGTGAGTTCTGTCGATCTATCACTTCAGCGTATTCACCGATTTGATGATTTTGAAGATTTGTGGAAAATCATTGAGGAAAATTCACCAAAGCCCAATTTGTGAAAGATGAATAGATTCGTTGATCTCGTGGTGGCATGGGAACCATCTGATATGTCTTTTTTGGTGATCAACACTTTTCTAGAGCTATGTGTATTGGAAGCTGTTAGAAAATCACTGAAGTTGAATCCCCGTGGAGAATTTGAGTCATCTATATCGGTTCTTGTTGAGGGACGTTGATCTTGTTGCCTATTCATTTTCGACAGTTCAAAAATTTTCTGCATTCGAAGGAGTTGGGTGGAAAGAAAGGAAGATATAGTTGAAGCCCGAAGCATTGAAATAGCACGCATTTCTTAGCGGTTGGTCACATCCTAGGGTCATGTACAATTTCGGCGAGAGTGAAAAGGGATAGGGGCCCATATTTGATTTCAAAGGCAAAGGGTCTTAGTAAGATATTGTGGGTTCATTCTTGGACCTATACATGGAAAATTAAGGACTTGTGTTTGATAATGGGGGGATCAGTAGGGCCCGAAGAGATGATTCGATTCCTGATTTGAACAATCCTAGACTGGGAGGTTGCACAGACCTTAGGAGAGGGTAGGGTCTAGATTGAGTGGTGTCAGAGCCATAAAAAGGTTCTAGACTAGTACCAATAAGTGGAGGGTAGGGTCTAGATTGAGTGGTGTCAGAGCCATAAAAAGGTTCTAGACTAGTACCAATAAGTGGTATCAAAGCGATAAAAAGGTTATAGTATGATACCATCAAGTGGTATCAGAGAAGGATTTTTTCTGTAGGTAAGAGGTGAGTGAGGAATGTTTTGGTCTGATACCAACAACTGGTATCAGAGCCTAATTTTTGTTTATGGACAACACACAAGGGATAGGAGAATACAAAGATTGATTCTCTGAGACAATTTTTTGCAAGTGTGTAGCAGTCAATAGACATCCAAGAGGGCTACAACAAAAAGCTAATGATTCTCTCATTTGGAGAGCATGCAAAGTGGATAGCCAGGTGGGCTGAAAGATAAGAACCATTTGAGTTCTTGGAGTTAGAAAGAGAAAATGGCTACTAAAGGCCATAAACGAGGTCAGAGAAAAAACTACCAACAAGAGAGAAACACAGAGAGGGATAAAGAGCTCAAGAAGATATGAGAGGATCCCAACATGATGATGTTGAAGTTACAACAGAAAGCAAGAGGAAGTCAGAAATATGAATGGCCCTTGAAGTGAAAGGTAAGGTGGTATGTCTAGAAGTTGGTTTCTAGGAGGTAGCGCCAAGTATTAGGAAGGTGGTTGAGGCATGAGTGCCACAGAGGAGGAAATGGTTTTTTTTTGTGAGCCAAAGGTTGGAAGGAACCTCGGTGATGAGGAAGAGAGATAAATTCAATACCTCATAAACTTCTAGGTGGGAAGAGGTGGTAGTGCAGATTTCCAAGAGGGAAATGAGATGAGACCAGTCAAGGATATCATAGACTTCCAAGAGGGAAGAGATGAAGGTTAAAATTTCCTAGAGGGCATTGAAGAGAGATCAAGAATAGGTCGTGTAGACCACTAGGAGGGTAGAAGTGAACTTTCATATTTCTAGGTGGGAACTGAGAAGAGATTGGTGGAATATCTAGCAGAATACCAGGAAGGCAGGTCATAAAACTCTAATCTCCAGGTGGGAAAGGAGGAGGAGGTGACACTGTCTGAAACTATCAAGAACTCATAGGATAGTTGATATCATCCAGGAGTGCTAACAGAGGAGTACGATCAGAGGAAAATTTTGATCATTGGAGGAATTAGTGTATTCCTACCAAGCATCTTAGTAGATACCATTGCACATGTTTAAGGTGATAAGAGGCAAGACAACCAACCAAGACTTTCACAGAGGAGAAGGAGTAGAAATTTTACATATTCCTAGGAGATGGAAGAAGAAGAAGAGCATACATTTCATATGCTCACTCAGTGGGATAAGGAGCTAAGAATGATAGAGGATTGGTTAGGAAATCCAGGATCAAAATAATATTGCCAGAGGGATGCAATTATGAAGAGTGGAGAAAAATACCATCTTGAGGAGCAGTTGAATGAAGCTGCACATGTACCAACACAAGGAGAGAAACTGAAAGAAAAAAAACTATTAAGGGAGATGGCCGAGCAGAAGCTCAGTAGCATGGCTATAAAATTTGGACCTGCAGTGGAGTGGAAAGTGAGTGCGATAGGATATAGAACCAACATGGGAGATTAGATTGATCTACCCATTGGTTTGTGTGAAGAAGTGAAAGCCTTGGAGGAAATGGTAGTGATGTAGTTCCAACACATCCAACAAGTCAATTTGGAAACTGATGAAGATGAGTTGCAGCATAGAAGACTACAAAAGAGGAGCCAACCAGTAGACCAAAAAGACAGAGTGATAGAATATATGAGGTTGATGCTGGAAGAAGCAAAGAAGGAAAGCAACAATAGAGAGAGGCTGATCAGAGGAGAATCTGGAGTAGAAGAAGAACAACAACAAAGTAGAGGAGTAGGTTAACAAATCCAGAATGAAATTTGGGATCCCAGAGGATCTCAACCTCAACAACAGGGTTTCCATGAGCATGAGCTCATGATTTTTTTCAGCGCGGGAGTATGATGCAGGAGCATCACTCCACCTCAAAAAAATGCGCGAGTGCATCAACAAGCTAGTGCATAAACACACATGGAGGAATGGTTCCAAGGGAAGAGAGGCACAAATCCTCTCATTTTGAACCAAAATTTAAATTTTTTTATGTAATTAAATGGAATTAAATGTTGAAAGGATCAGGGAAATCTGAGCCATTTTCCTTTGTACAGGGTGCATGTGAAGTCTCCTTTAATGGCTGACACATAGATACGCTTACTTCTAGTTTGGACTAGTTGTCTATTGATTGTAATTGAATGGAATTCAATACGAGTAGTTAGATGGAGGGAAGGCTCGAGGAGCCTCTCTTTTCTAAAATATCATTGTGTAACGATTGGTTAGTGTTATAAGTTGTTGATGAGCGAGTTAAGAGAGCACAAGAGAGGAGAGAAAGTGTTGAAGACTCTATTGTAGTCCAACCTTTGTAAATATTTGTACAGAAACATTACGATATAATACAAAAGCATTTTTTCCTGCATATGAGGTGTCTATGTTTTTATGTGTGATGAATGTTCATTTTCTGAATGTTTCCTATGTTTATTATGGATGTTGTAGATGCGCAAGTATGATACATTTGTAGGTTTATATAGAATTCTCTATATTTGTGAATTTATTAGTGTTATGGGTTCTTAGGCTTGTGTAAGGAGTTCACACCAGATTTAGAGAAAACTATGTGAATCCAGTGCAAGGAGTTCACTTGAAATCTCTTTCGAGTTCAGAGAAGAGCATTCCAGGTGGGTACACCAGAACAACCTCAACCTCAAAAGAAGATAAAATTGTGCAAGGATTGCACATAAGAGTTGTTGAAGACTCTGAAGAAGACATACGAGAGTTATTGAATACTCTGAGGGATCTACAAGGAGTCCATTTAGCATGCGCGAGGAGTGTGCGAGAACTCTATTTTGATTTCTATGAAAAGGTTTCCAAGAAGAAACACTAGAAGGAAAAGATCAGGTGGAGCAGTTCAATTATGCACAGAGAGCGCAAGGTGTGCACAAACGAACTTTTAAGAGTTCAGGTTTGAAGAGGTGAATTCGTCCAAGGAGTGCACAAAACAAACCCACTGCTACAGTGTTGGTCAAGCTCAAGAGAATGAGCAAATACATTTCGAGAGGGTACAAGAAATCATTTGGAGAGAATGAAGGGTCGAGACCCTTGGAATTTTGAATGAGTTCAAGCTTTGGAAGGATAGTTCATTTGTGCAGAGAAGACCCATGCAAGATGTGCTTCAAAATTCACTGAATCCAGAGTGTCGAAGCATTGTGGGTCGTTGATCTTAGTGGGGAACATGAACCATCGGTACCATTCAATTATTCAGGACTTTTCCAATTAATAATTACATAGGATTTGAAAGTGTTAAGTGTTGGAAAAATTGTTGAAGCTCGAATTGCGAAGCACACACGTAGGTTGTTGATCAGAAGGAGGAATGTCAGTTGTCCGATTGACTTATTGGAAATCTTACATCATTTCACCGTCAGGATATATGTATGATCGTTTTTGTGCATGACCAAAAGAAATCATCGAAGGCTTAAGGAGAGGAACATGAACCATTAATCTGTGGAGCATGAGATCCGATGATCTATCACTTTGGTGTATTCGTGGATTCGACGATTTTGAAGATTTGTGGAAAATCATTGAGGAAAATTTGTTGAATCCCTAATTGCAAAATACACGTAGGTTCATCAAATCCTGAATTGCAAAAGACGCATAGAGTCATCGATCTAGTGGTGCAATGGGAACCATTTGATCTATCTTTTTCAATGATCGACACTTTCGTAGTGTTATGTGTATTGGATGTGGTTAGAAAATCCTTGAAGTTGAATTCCAATGAAGAGTCTGAGTCATCGATATTGGTGAGTGTTAAGGTTCATTGATCTTGTTGCCTATTGACTTTCAGTTGTTTTCAAATTTTGTACATTCGAAGGAGTTGAGGGAAAATAAAGGCAGATATTGTGGAAGCCTGAAGCACTGAAATAGTGCACAGTTCTTAGTTCATGGTCATAGCCCTAGGTCATATCCAATTTCTGCGAGAGTGAAAAGGGATAAGGGCTCTTGATTTGAACGATCCTAAACTAGGAGGTCGCGCGGACCCTAGGAGAGGGTGGAGTTTGCATCATTAGGTTTACAAGTGTTGGTTGTTTTTGAAGTGACAATAGGTAATGGTACAAGTGATTAGGGTGAGTGGGTTGAGAGCTTAAGCATGATAATAATTAATATTATTGGTAATTAGAGCTTAGTGGTTAGGTTTTAGTTTTCCTAATTGTTGTTTGTTGTGTTTTAATGTTGTAGTGCTTATAGGGGTTTGTAATTATTGTAGTTAAGGGTTATAACTTATAATACTTAGTGATTATAGAGTTTAAGAGAGTTTAACACTGGAGGGAGATAGTTATTATAGGGGATATGCTTTAAATGACTTAGGAATTAAATAGGTTAAGGGTTATAGGGATTATTGTTTATACGGCTAAGGATTGGAAATTATAAGAGTTAAGAATTAAATGGATAGGAAATTATAGAGGTTAGGAGTTATATCTGTTAGGGGTTATGGGTTATATGCATTACAAGGGGTTGGCATTGAGGGATGATATATATTAGTTGTTACCAAGGTTATATGGGCTAGGGATTATGTAATTTCTGTGTGATAAGGTTATAATTGTTACATGGGTTAGAGGTTATGGTTTTAGGAGATAGAAAATATATGGGTTCAGGTTTTGTAGGGATTAATGATTAAGGTTTAAGATGATTACATGGGTTATAAGGGTTAATTATTATAATATACTTGAGGGGTTATACTAGTTAATAGTTGGGGGTGGAAGTTAGGGGTGGTAGGTGTTATAGAGATGAGGGGCTATATGTGGTAGGATTAATAGTAATATGGTTTAAAATGGTTGGTAGTTATATGAATCATAGAGGTTATAAGATTTTAAGTTTTTTAACATTAACTTTATTAGGGCTACAGGTTACAGGTGTCAAGCATTAGGGGGGTATAGTATCAAGAGTTAGGGGTGTAAGGGTTTATAGGGATTATGAGTTATATGGGAAATATTGATTAAGAGATAAGGGTTATATGAATTAGGGGTAATTATTATAGGGAATAATTGTTATAAGGGATAGCAGTAATAAGTGTTAGGTTTTGGAATTATAAGGCTTAAAGTTTATAGAGGTTATGGGGTAATGTCAGATGTTATTTATGTGTGATATGGGTTTGGTGAAAAGTTTATAAATTTTAGTGGTTAAGGGTATATGAGACAAGGTTACTAGCATGTCACAGTTAGGGTGTTAGGGTTTATGGGTTATACTAATTAAGTTTTAGGTGTTATAAGGTTTTCATGGGTTGATGTTATAGGTGATAGAGTTTTGTAATTACAAGGTTTCTAGGAATTTAGGTTTATAGGTGCTAGTGGTTTTAAGAGTAACAATAGTTATAGCTAAGGGGTATGGATTATTAGGGTTACTAGAGTTGGAGATTAAGGGTTATAATTATCAATATCATTAGAAATTAGATGTTCAATGTTAAGGGTTTATTTTTCTATTACCAGGGGTTAGTTTTTTAGTGGTTATTGGGGTTTGGAGTTATAGAGGTTAAGCATTATAGGCTATGTAAGGATTGGTGGTTATAAGTTTTAAGGATTAAGTGCTATATAGGCTAATACTTGGGGGTAATATTGATTATAACTGTTACGGTTTATGTGAGTTAAGTGTTAAACTCCATAAGTATTAAACCGACTAAGGTTCATATGAATATAGATTGAAAAATATACGGGTTTAAGCATTCGGCAAATAATGGATTATATAGGTTAGGAGTGGTAGTGATTATAAGTGATATGCATCATAGAGGTTGTGGGTTAATACTTTTTATGTACTTTGGATTATATGGATCATACTCATGAGGGGTCATAAGGGTTATAAAGGTTGTTTTATAAATGTGTTAGTTAGTGTTTATACTCTTTAGTTTCTATATGAATTAATAACTTAAGGTGATAGCAGTTTAATAGTTATAATGTTTAGGGGTCTTACAGTTTACAAGGACTATAAGGGTGAAAGATTCTTGTTTAGGTTAAGCTTGTTTAGGGTTAGAGGATATATTCATTAAGGGTAATAGAGATTAGGGGTGATATGGGTTATATTAGTTCAATATTATAAGAGTAGCAAGGGTTGGGTTATATGGGTGAAACGAATTAGGTGTGATATTGATTACATGAGTTAAGGATTAAGGCTTAGGGATAATAGGGGTTAAATATTATAAGGTCATGGGTTAGAGATTAAAAGTTATATGGCTTATGATTCATAGAGGTTAAACATTACAAAGGTTATGGTTTCTTTGGATTAGAAGGGGTAAGGTGTTAGGGGATTCAATTCTATGGAAACATGGTTATCGTCAACAAATTTATTTGGAAAGATGACATTTGAGGTCAACCTTCTTTTATTCATATTCTATTTGGATATGTTTTTTATCTCTATCCCTATTAAATATAGGATAAGATAAGACACTTATTGATCCTTCTCTATATATAAGAGATACATATATGGTAATGTATTCCAAGTTCTTTATCCTTCCCTATACCTAATAAATCCCAAATTAAAATTAAAATTATTGATCACTGTCCTAAAATTAAAATAAATCTATAATATTATATTTAAAATTATATGATTTTAATATATATAGATTTGATTATAATGGTGGCAAACCAAAAATTGATCCGTTCTCTATTAAGCTTTGACAATGAGTTTTTGAGTTTAATATAAAATTAGTAATCTTTGTCAAAAATCTTTTTGAGTTATGATTGATCAATATAATTTGAAATTTTATAGTACTAAAATGTTAAAATTCCATTCTATTCTCTTCTTTATTCAAATTCATTCTCTATTAAGCTTTGACAATGAGTTTTTGAGTTTAATATAAAATTAGTAATCTTTGTCAAAAATCTTCTTGAGTTATGATTGAGCAATATAATTTGAAATTTTATAGTACTAAAATGTTAAAATTCCATTCTGTTCTCTTCTTTATTCAAATTCAATTGCTTTGTTACAACTCTTTTGATATTTTGTGTAGTTTTCTTAAATATTTTGTGTTTTAGTTTGAG
>JZKD02S2355210.1:655207-666524 GCA_000966675.3 Picea glauca | reverse complement strand
TTATTTTTAATATTTATAATCTTTGATTTTTTATTTTTTATTATATAATATTAATTTTCATAAAAAATTGTTTATTTACTATTATTCTTTAAAATTATTATTTAGGATAGTTAATACACTTCATATGTGTGTGGGGTTTAAATTAACATACTATTATATATGGAAAATTTTCACTTTTAACTTTCTTGTTTTTATGTGATTATATTGTTTTCTATTTTTTTTCTTTCTATTGTGGAGAACATGAGTGGACCTTTCTTCCTAGAAATTATGGGCTTAGAAATCTATGATCATCTATTTGTTACAAGCAAAGAATATTGTCAAAAGGGTTGGTGTAAATAGGGATTATAAGTATTACATGAGACATTTTTTAAAGGGTTCATGGGATAAGGGTTAATGGTTATAAGGATTAGATAAATGTTATTTTAGTTCAGAGTTAGGGGTTATCATGGTTTTCATGGTTTAGGTTTATAGAATTAATATGGATTATGGGTTATATGTATTATGTTTTAGGGGTTACAAAATGTACATGGGTTTGGTATATATCTCATAGAGTTTTGTAATTATATGGTTTCTATAAATTTAGGTGATGCAAGAGCATCGCTCCACCTCATAAAACATACCGACGCATTAGCGCACATGGAGGAACGGGTTCTAAGGGAAGACAGGCACCAACCCTCTCATTTTGAACCCAAATTTAAATTTTTTGATATAATTAAATGGAGTTAAATGTTGTAAGGCTCAAGGAAAGATGAGACATATGCCTTTGTATAGGTTTCATGTGAAATCACCTTTAATGGATGACATGTAGATAGGCTTAGTTCTGGTTCAGACTAGTTGTCCATTGATTGAAATTGAATCCAATTCAATGGGAATAGGTAGTTGGAGGGAAGGCTCAAGGAGCCCCTCTTTTGTAAAAGATCATTGTGTAACAATTGGTTAGTGTCATAAGTTGTTGATGAGAGAGTCGAGAGAGCTCAAGAGAGGAGAGGAGACAAAGTGTTGAAGACTCTATTATAGTCAAGCCTTTGTAAATATTTTTACAGAAACATTCAAATATAATACAAAATAAGTTTTTCTTGAATATGAGGTGTCTATGATTTTATGTGTGATGAATGTTCATTTTCTGAATTTTTCTTGTGTTTATTTATGGATGTTATAGATGTGCAAGTAGGCGACATTTGTAGGTTTATATAGACTTATCTATCTTTGTGAATTTCTGACTGTTTTGGGTTCTTAGGCTTGCGCAAGGTGTGCACACCAAATTTCTAGAAAAATCTGTGAAGCTAGTGCAAGGACTTCACTTGAAATCTCTTTCAAGTTCAGAGAAGAGCGTGCTAGGTGGGCACACCAGAACAACCTCAACCTCAAAAGAAGGGAAAATTGTGCAAGGAGTGCACATCAGAGTTGTTGAACACTCTGAAGAAAACATACGAGAGTTATTGAATACTCTTAGGGATCTACAAGGAGTGCATTGAGCATGCACAAGGAGTTCACGAGAAATTTGTTTTGAGTTCTGTGACAAGGTATCCAAGAGGGCACACTCGAAGGAATAGCTCAGGAGGAGTAGTGAAATTCTGCACAGAGAGTGCAGAGAGTGTTCAAGTGAACTTTTAAGAGTTCAGGTTTTAGGGGGTGAAGCCATGCAAGGAGTGCACAAATCCAACCCATTGTTACAATGTTGTTCAAGATCAAGAGAACGAGCAAAGAAGTGCCAGGAGGGTACAAGAAATCATTTGGAGAGAAAAAATGGTTGTGACCCTTAGAATTCTGAGTGAGCTCAAACTCGTGAAGGATAGTATAGTTGTGCATAGAAGACCTGTGCAAGATGTTCACCAAGACAACACTTGGAAAGTGTTGAAAAATGTCGAGGAAGACATAATGCTAGCATGTGCTAGGGCCTAAGTCCTATGAAGTGAAAAATCTCAGGAGGAGTAGCATTTTTCCAAAAATGAAAACCAAGGCCAAGCACATAACCTTGTAGGAGAAAGGGTCAAAGGCTAATCCTTTGAAATTTTTAAGTTTGAAAAGTAACTCATAGGAACATAAAGCGCAACAACAGAGAAGAGAAGCTACAACGGTCATTGGATGGGTTGTTAGGATCAATCTGGTTCGTTATATTAGATCCCAAGAAGAAGGAGGAGCGTGCATGAAGGATAATAGATCACAATCATTGGATCTAGGTGTGAGGATCGAAAGTCGTCAGATCTAGGTAAGTTTCATGGGGTTTAACCCTCGACACCCTTTGTACTTTGTAAGTTCAGAGGTTTTTCAAAGTTTGTGTTATGGAGGAGACATGATCCCGAAGTCCCAGGATACAGAGTAAATCAGGGTCATAAAATTGAGAGGACACATGTCCATGGATCAAATGTATATGGAAGATCCGCAGTCTAGGAGAGCATAGGAGCAGGAAGGTTGAAGACTCTTGAATCTTCGAAGAGCGGAGTGCATCTAGGCCATCGAATGTAAAGGGAGCCCTGAAGGCTAGAGGTCATCATAGTGGTCCAGATGTGGGGACATGTGGCATCAAATCAAGGAGTCTGGAGGTTTATCACTCTGGGAAAACTGTGGCATAGTGCTTTGAAATTCACTGAAGTTGGAGCGTCAAAGCATTCTGGGTCATTGATATTAGCAGGGAAAAGGAACCGTCAATATCCTTCAGTTGTTTGAGACTTTTCCAATTCAACAATCGAGAGGATTTGTAAGTGTTAAGTGTTGGAAAAACCGTCGAAGCCCAAAGTGTGAATCACAGACGTAGGTCATCAATCAAAAGGAGGATTGCTAGTTGTCTAATTGACTTATTGGAAATATTCCGGCATTTCGGTGTCGGGAGATATGAAAGGTCATTTGTGTGCACGACCAAAAGAAATCACCAAAGGCTGAAAGAGAGGAACCTGAACTATTGATCTACGGAGCATGAGGTCCATCGATCTATCACTTGGTCATATTCATCAATTCAGTGATTTTGAATATTTGTGGAAAAGCGTTGAGGAAAAGTCGTTGAAGCCTGAATTATGAAAGATGCATAGAGATATCAATCTAGTGGTGGGAGGGGAACCGTCAGATCTATCTTTTTCAATGATCGATATTTTTCTATAGTTATTTTTATTGGACATGGTTAGAAAATCATTGAAGCTGAATCTCTGTGGAGAGTCTGAGTCATCCATATCGATTCATGTTGAGGGTCATTGATCTTGTTGCCTATTCATTTTTGGAAGTTCGCAATTTTTGTGCATTCGAAGGAGTTGAGGGTAAAGAAAGGCAGAGATCATGGAAGCCCGAAGAGTTGAAATAGCACACAGTTCTTAGTGTGTGGTCACAACCCAGGGTCATATGTAATTTCTGCGTGAGTGAAAAGGGTTAGGGCCCCAAAATTGATCTCAAAGGAAAAGGGGATTAGTAAGAGCCTACGTGTTCGTTCTTGTACCTACATATGGAAAATTAAGGAAATCTATTTGATAATGGGGGGTGTAGTTGGGCCTGAAGAGCTTATTAGACCCCTAATTTGAATGATCCTAGACCGAGAGGTTGCAAAGACCTTAGGAGAGGGAGGGGTTTGCATCAAGTGGTATAAAATCCATAAAAAGGTTCTAGTATGATACCATCAAGTGGTGTCAGAGCGATAAAAAGGTTCTAGTATGATAACATCAAGTGGTATAAGAGTAGGATTTTATCTGCAGGTAGCAGATGAGTGAGGAATGTTTTGGTCTAATACCAACAAGTGGTATGAGAGCTCGATTTCTGTTTACGGACAATAGGCAAGGGAGAGGAGAGGACAAAGTATAAATGCTCTATGAATATTTTTTACAAGTGTGCAATAGTCAATAGACAACAAGGAGGGATGCAGGAGAATGCCAGTGATTCTCTCAGTTGCAGAGCAGTCAAAGTATACATCCAGGTGGGTTGAAAGAGAAGAACCATTTCATTTCTTGGAGTTAGAAAGAGAATATGGCTACTAAAGGCCAGAAACGAGGTCATAGAAAACAATACCAACAAGAGAGCAACATATAGAGGGATAAAGAGCTCAAGAAGATCTGAGAGGAGATGAACAGGTTAATGTTGAATATGCAACAGGAAGCGAGAGGAAGTTTAAGGTATGAATGGCCCTTGAAGAAAAATGTAAGGTGGCATGTCTAGTAGTGGGATTTAAGGAGGTATAAACTAGGTATTGAGAAGGTGGTTGAGGCATGCTAAGAACCTTAGTGCAATAGAGAAGGAAATAGTTTGTGTTTGTGAGCCATAGATTGGAAGGAACCTCGGTGATGAGGAAGAGATCAATTGAATATCTCATAAACTTCCAGGTGGGAAGAGGTGGTAATGCATATTTCCAGAAGGGAAATGAGATGAGATTAGTCAATGATATCATAGACTTCCAGGAGGGAAAAGACGAGGCTTCAAATTTCTAGGAGGACAATGAAGAGAGATCAAGAAGAGGTCTCATAGACTACTAGGAGGGAAGAAGTGAACTTTTATATTTCCAGGTGGGAAGTGAGAAGAGATTGGTGGAACATATTGAAGACTACCTAGAAGGTAGGTCAGAAAAATCTCATTGCCAGGTGGAAAAGGAGGAGGAGGTGATACTATATGAAAGTCACAAGAACTCAGAGGAGAGTTCATATCATCAAGGATTTCTAACAGAGGAGGAGGATCAAAGGCACAACATGATCATTAGAGGATTATTAGGCAAAGCATCCAAATAAAGGCCAGTGCACATGTTGAAGGTGAAATAGAGGAGAGACAACCAACCAAGACTGTCATAGAGGAGAAGGATTAGACATTGACATATTCCCAGGAGATAGAAGAAGAAGAAGATCATACAGTTCAGATGCTCACTCAGTGGGAAAAGGAGTTAAGGATGCTAGAGGATTGGTTAGGAAATCTAGGCATAGAAGAGGACTGCTAGAGGGATGTAGATGTGGAGAGTGGAGAAAAATACCAGCCTGAGGAGTAGTTGGATGAAGTTTCACTTGTATCAAAACAAGGAAATAAACTGACAGAAACATAATTGTAAGAGGATATGGATGAGCAGAAGCTCAATAGCATGGATATAGAATTTGGACCTATGGTGGAGTGGAAAGCTAGTGCCATAGGAGATACAAAAAACATGGGAGATTAGATTGATCTTCCCATTTATTTGTGTGAAGGAGTGGAATCCTTGGAGGAAAGGGTAGTGGCACAGAGCCAATGCATCCAGCAAGTCAAGTTGGAATATGATGAAGAGGAGTTGCAGCATAGCAGACTACATAGGAGGGGCCCACTAGTAGACCGATTGGATAGAGAGATAGAAGATATAAGAAGGTTGATGCTGGAAGTAGAAGAGAAGGAAACCAACAGTAGAGAGAGGCTTATCAAAGGAGAGTCTACAGTAGTAGGAAAACAACAACAAAGTACAGTAGTAGATGGAAAAATCTAGAATGAAATTTGGGATCCTGGAGGATCTCAACCTCAACAACAAGGTAGCCAAGAAAGGAGCTCATGATTTTTTTCAGTGCAAGAGTATGATGCAGTAGCATCTCTCCACCTCAAAAAATGCTCCAGGGCATCAATGCACATGGAGGAATGAGTTCCAAGGGAAGAGAGGCGCAAACCCTCTCATTTTGAACCCAAATTTAAAATTTTTGATGTAGTTAAATGGAATTAAATGTTGCAAGTCTCAGGGAAATCCAAGCCATGTGACTTTGTATATGATGCATGTGAAGTTGTCTTTAATGGTTGATAGGTATATAGGCTTACTTCTAGTTCGGACTAGTTGTCAATTTATTGTAATTGAATGCAATTCAATACAAGTAGGTAGCTAGAGGGAAGGCTCAAGGATCGTGTATTTTTTAAAATATCATTGTGTAACAATTTGTTATTGTTAGAATTTGTTGATGAGGGAGTCGAGAGAGCTCAAGAGAGGAGATGAGAGAAAGTTTTGAAGACTCTGTTGTAGTCCAGACTTCGTAAATATTTGTACAGAAACATTCAGATATAATACAAAATATTGTTTTGTTGTATATGAGGTGTCTTTATTTTTATTTGTGATGAATGTTCATTTTCTGAATGTTTCATGTCTTTATTTATGGGTGTTGTATATGCACAAGGAGTCTACATTTGCGGGTTTAGATATAATTCTCTATCTTTATGAATTTCTTAGTGTTATGGGTTCTTAGGCTTGTGCAAGGAGTGCACAACAGAGTTAGAGAAAACTATGTGAAGCCAATGTAAGGATTGCACATTAGAGTAGTTGAACACTATGAAGAAGGCATACCAGAGTTACCGAATTCTCTGAGAGATATGCAAGGAGTCCATTGAGATTGCACAAGGAGTGCACAAGAACTCTATTTTGACTTCTGTGAAAAGGTTTCCAAGAGGGAACACTAGAAGGAAAATCTCAGGAGGAGTAGTGCAATTCTACACATAGAGCACAAGGAGTGTGCAAGTAAACTTTTAAGAGTTCAGGTTTCAAGAGGTGAAGTCATGCAAGGAGTGAAAAAAACCATCCCACTTCTATAGTATTGGTCAAGCTTAGGATAATGAGCGAAGAAGTTCCAGGAGGGTAGGAGAAATCATTTTCAGAGAAGAAAGGGTCGAGACTCTTAGAATTTTGAGTTAGTTCAATGTTAGGAAGGATAGTTCATTTATGGACAGAATACTCGTGCAAGACATACACTGAGACAACACTTGAAAAGTGTTGAAAAACTCCTAGGAAGACAGAGTGCAGGTGTGCACTAGGGCCTAAGTCACGTGAAGTGACAACACTTAGGACGAGTAGCATTTTTCCAAAAATGAAAACCAAGGCCAAGAAGAAAGCCTTACAGGAGAAAGGTTCAAAGGATAAGCCTTTGAAATTATAAAGTTTGAAAAATCCTTCATTAGAAGGGAAAGCGCAGCTGCAGAGAGGAGAAGCTACAACAACCTTCAGATGTGCTATTAGGCGCAATCTGGGTCTTTAGATCAGAGCCCAACCAGAAGGAGGAGCGTACACAAAGGAGAATAGATCCCAACCATTGGATTTGGGAGAGAGGATCGACAGTCATTCAATCGAGGTAAGTTGAGTGGGTTTTAACCCTATGCAACCTTTGAACTTCAGAAGTTCATAGGTTTTTCAAAGTTTGTGTTTTGGAGGAGACAGGATCACCAAAGTTCCATGATCTGGAATAAATCATGGACATCAAATTGAGAGGACACGTTTCCATGAATAAAACGTATCTAGAAGATCAGTAGTCTGTGGGAGCATAGGCACATGAAGGTTGAATAATCCCAAAGATCCGAAGAGAGGAGTGCATCTGGGCCATCAGATGTAAAGGGTCATGTGGTGCTATATCCCGAAGTTTAGAGACTTGGTACTCTGGAGGGATAAAGGTTTCATTTGATTGAAGTCAAAATATCTCGGAGCCCCTAAGGCTAGAGTACATCATCTTCATTTATGCAAGAGGACACGTGTCAATGGATCTTGAGGTCCAGAGGTATAGTACTCCAGAGAAATCAAAGTGCAGGGTTAAGGGGCTTCCAAAGATTCGAAGATACATAGTCCATATCAACCCTCCATTTGAGAGGGACATGTGTCAGAAGATCAAATGACGTCCACAAGTTCAGGATTCTGGGGAATTAGAAGTGATATGTAGTGGAGAGCTTCGAAGTCTCGGAGCCTGGAGTCAATAGCCAGCATCGATTGGCGTAGACACATGGCATCCGATCATGAAGTATGGAGACTTGAAACTATGGAAGAGCTTGGGTAAGTGGAGTTTAATCTCTCTAGAGTCCAGAAGTCCAAAGTTGATATGGGCCATTTATTTTTCAGAGGACACATTGCAGTGGATACAGAAGTCTGGAGGTTCGACATCTGGGAGGAAATAGAGTGCATAATTCAGAAAATACTCAGAATCCCAAAGCCCAGAGGTCATCACAGTCATCCAAATTTGTGGACGTGTGGCATTAGATCGAGGAGTCTAGGGGTTTATCCCTCTGGGATAACTATGGCATAGTTCTTTGAAATTCACCAAATCTAGATCTTTGAATCATTGTGGGTAATTGATATTAGCAGGGAACAAGAACCATCAATACCTTTCGTTGGTTCAAGGCTTTTCCAATTTGGAAGTTTGTAGGATTTGAAACTATTATGTGTTGGAAAAACTATCGAAGCCCGAAGTCCGAAGCATGCATGTAGGGCATCGATCAAAAGGAGGAGTGTCATTCATCTGATTGAGTTATTCGAAATATTTCAACATTTCAAAGTCGGGAGATATGAATGGTTGTTTGTGTGCATGACCAAAATAAATTGTCGAAGGCCGAAAGAGAGGAACCTGAACCATCGATATGCAGAGCGTGACTTCCATCGATCTATCACTTGGGAATATTTGTTGATTTGATGATTTTGAATATTTGTGGAAAAGCATTGAGGAAAACTCGCCCAATCCTGAATTATGAAAGAAGCTTAGATTCGTCAATCTAGTGGTGGAATGGGAACCGTCATATCTGTTTTTTTCCGCAATTGGCACTTTTATAGTGCTATCTGTATTGCACATGGTTAGAAACTCGTTGAATTAGAATCCCCATGGAGAGTTAGAGTCTTCGATCTTGGTTCCTGTTGAGGGTCATTGATCTTGTCGCCTATTGATTTTTGGTAGTTCGCAAATTTTGTGCATTTGAAGGAGTTGAGGGGAACGAAAGGCAGATGTTGTCGAAGACTGAAGCACAAAAATAGCATGCAGTTCTTAGTGCCTGGTCACATCCCAAGGTCATATCCATTTTGATGAGAGTGAAAAGGGATAGGGGGCTGAAATTGATTTAGAAGGAAAAGGAGCTTAGTAAGAGCCCGTCAGTTCATTCTTAGACCTGCACAAAAAATATTAAGGACCTTTGTTTGATAATGGGCATCTCAGTAGGGCCCGAAGAGCCGAATTGACTCCTAATTTGAATGATCCTAGACCGGGAGGTCACACAAACCCTAGGAGAGGGTGTAGTTTGCATTATTGGGTTTACAAGTGTTAGTTGTTTTTGAAGTGACAATAGGTAATGTTATGGGTGATTACGGTGAGTGGGTTGAGAGATTAAGGGTGATAATAATTAATATCACTGGTAATTAGGGCTTAGTGGTTAGGTTTTATTTTTCCTAATTGTTGTGTGTTGTGCGTTAATGTTGTAGTGGTTATATGGGTTTGTATTTATTGTAGTTAAGGGTCATAACTTATAAGACTTAGGGATTATAGGGTTTAAGAGAGTTTAATAGTGGAAGAAAATAATTATTATAGGGGATATGCTTTAAATGACTTAGGAATTAAATGCCTTAAGGGTTATATGGACTATGGTTTATACGATTAAGGATTGGAAATTATAAGAGTTAAGAATTAAAGGGAGAGGGAATTATAGAGGTTAGGGGTTATATTTGTTAGGGGTTATGGGTTATATGCATTACAAGGGGTTGACATTGAGGGATGATATATGTTAGTTGTTACCAAGTTTATAAAGGCTAGGGATTATGTAATTTTTGTGTGATAAGGTTATAACTATTACATGGGCTAAAGATTATGGTTTTAGGATATAGAGAATATATGGGTTAGGGTTTTGTAGGGATAAGTGATTAAGCTTTAAGATGTTTAGATGGGTTATAAGGGTTAATTATTATAATAGAATTGAGGGGTTATACTAGTTAATAGTTGGGGGTGGCAGTTAGGGGTGGTAGGTGTTATAGAGACGAGGGGATATATGTGGTAGGATTAATAGTAATATGGGTTAAAATGGTTGGTAGTTATATGGGCCATAGAGGTTATACGATTTTAAGTTTTTTAACATTAAACATTATTAGGGCTATGGGTTATAGGTTTCAAGCGTTAGGGGTTTAGAGTATCAAGTGTTAGGGGTGTAAGGGTTTATACGGATTACGAGTTATATGCAAAATAATGATTAAGCGATAAGGGTTATATGAATTAGGGGTAATCATTATAGGGAATAATTGTTATAAGGGCTAGCAGTAATAAGTGTTAGGTTTTGGAATTATAAGGCTTAAGGGTTATATGGGTTATGGGGTAGTGTTAGATGTTATTTATGTGTGATATGGGTTTGGTGATAGGTTTATAAATTTTAGTGGTTTGGGGTATATGACTGTTAGTGAAAGATTTGCCTCACACTATGCAATATTGAAGAGAGAGCCTTATTCAATTTCCCTATGAAGACTTATCTTCCCTGTTGATAAAATCCGTAGACAAAAAAACAATTTTTTCCACTTGTATGCATCTTGCAGAATATACAGCAAGCACGCATGCTACTCCACTACAACCGGCATACATCGATATTTGTGCTAGAAAATAAAAATTGAATGTCGGGTTTCCATGTCACGACAGGATATCTCTGATCGTTGGCATTCCATATACTTGAAAATTTCCAACTTGGACCTTTAGTTCCATTTTGAAGCATGTAAGTGGGCCAATTCTGAGCTATGGGAAAGGAGAAAGAATTCAACTTTGAGAGAAAAGTTACTCTGGAGAAATTATTACTTCATATTGAGTCTGCATCCCTTTGTCCTTTAAGTCTAAACACAATGTTCAACCCCAAAGCTATTCCCTTATTCATGGAGAACCTCATTGTCTCCCTTATATGAGCTTACCTTTGGTGGAGGATTGAAGTGGTGGAGGCCCAACTGGAAGGAACTTAGTTTATCGGTTATGAACTGTGCCGACATAGAAGTTTGTAATATTTTCACTTATGCTGATCATTTATTAATAGAAGTACTCTCTTCCCGTCTAATTGATATCTTTCAAATATATGAGTTATTATCCATGGGTATGTTTTTTTTGTATATTAATGGATTATGCTATCTAATGTGCTAACCTTTTTCATTATCACTATATGCTTTCTTTGCTAGTTTGTTGAGAACTTGTTGCAAGTATAAATATTTGGGTCAAATTTCTCAATGATGTACATCATCAAACATATGGACGAGGTAGGTCCCTTTCTTATCTCGCTTGCACATTAGTTTATATAGAATGTTTTTGGGATATAGTTGATTTTGACATTCATATCTGTTTGTTGTAGTTTACCCTAGCGATAGAGAGATTTTCCTCGTAACGTAAGTGGTGAACATACTCGGGAACTAGTTTTACTTACTTGTGACACTTGTTTCCTCCTCTGTATCATAGCATTCATTTGTCTATGAAAAAAAAAAATACGGGTGGGAAGGGAGTATTATCTTGTATCGGCAGAAGTCGTGTCACCTTTTAACATAGCACAAAGTTATTTGAGTCCATTCATCATCATAATTTTGAGATTAGCATGGCCTTAGGAAGCTAATCTCGTTACAGAGTCTTCTCTACTGACTATATACTCTTCCAGTCCCTATAGA
>JZKD02S2355210.1:624780-641791 GCA_000966675.3 Picea glauca | reverse complement strand
TGAAACTAACTTCTTGTTGTCACAGACTTCAAATTCAACCATGAAATCACATACACCGCATATCAAAGAAAATGTATGACAGAAAACAGACATCCATGAGCAAAATATCAACACACAGAGAATAGACACATAACCATGAGATTGAATCAAGCTATCTTCTATTAATTCAATATCTATACATGGGTGTTCTTCATACACTTCTCTGCTCTGCTCTCCTGAATGCTCTCAATATCTAGAATTATGATACAATGTACAAGTGAGGGTGTCTATATCCCGTTTCCCTCTCGAGCTCTAAAAGCTATCAAATCTAGAATTAAATTCCTATCTAACTTTACATTAAATCTATTAAGTGCCTCATCTACCCAAGGACGGGAGCTTATCCACTCAAGGTCCATTACAATATACAAAGTGCGCTTCATCAAATCAACACATTAATGTTTGCGCAACAATGTCAAGGTGCTTTCAAGAAGAGATGCGTGCTGGCTTGTCGAGCTGTTTCCTGCTTTTCCGCTGGCTTGCTTGACATGGGCGATGCTCCTGCATCATAATCCCTCGCTTGAAAATTTTCATGGGCTCCTGTCCATGAGTTCCTGTATGGTCTGTCCATGCTTCTGTATCACTACTTTGCTTTCCCAGCTGGCATCCTCCACTGGGTGGTTCTTCCATTTGACCAGATACTCAAAATACTTCTTTCGCCTAGTCTTCTTACCCACTCGCTTGTCCAGTATGCATTCCATCTGTGGCTTCTCTACAATCATCATTTTCTTTCGCCACTGGACTTATGGTTGCTCATCATTTAAAGCTACTGCTTCTTCAGCCTTGTATGGGTATAAATTTGAAACATTGAATATCGGAGATATCTCGTTCCCATCCAACAACTCAATTTCATAAGCATTTTCTCCGAATTTATTCAACACTTTACATGGCCCAATTTTCTTTATTTTCAGCTTGTTGTATGTTCCCCTTGGGAACCTTTCCTTCCTCAAATGTGCTAGAACAAGATCCCCAACTTCAAACTGAAGTTGTCTCTGATGCTGATCTGCTCTGCGCTTATATTCTTGATTTGAATTTATCATTCCCTGCTTCACCTTACTATGAACTTCTTTCAACGCCTTAACAAACTCTTCTGCACTAGCATTGCTAGTCGCAGTCTGTTCTATCTCCCTGAGTTTAGAAACTCCCCTCGGTTGTGTCCCATACACAATATGAAATGGACTCTTCCCTATGCTCCTATTCACAGAATCGTTGTATGTGAATTCTGCATGTGGTAATATGTTATTCCAGCTGTTGTGGTGCTCTGCCACCAAGCTTCTAAGTAAATCTCCCAGACTTCTGTTGACCACTTCCGTCTATCCATCCGTCTGAGGATGATAAGTGGAACTAAACGCCAAGTTAGTTCCTAGATTATTCCATAGCGTCCTCCAAAAATGACCTATGAATTTTGTATCCCTGTCTGAGACTATGCTTCTTGGAAATCCATGGAGTCGGATGACCTCCTTGAAAAACAGATTCACGACAAGAGTCGCATCACTGGTCTTTTGGCATGAAATGAAATGTGCCAATTTAGAAAACCTGTCTACCACCACAAAGATGGAATCAACACCTCTTTGTGTCCTTGGCAAACCCAATACAAAATCCATGCTTATCGCCTCCCATGGCCTTTCAGGTATGGGCAATGGCTGATAAAACCCTACATTTTACTTTCTTCCTTTTCAATGTTGACAAAACCTACATCTGTCAACAAATATTTTAACATCTGCTCACATGCCCGACCAAAAAATACGATTCGCTCAGCTTTGCGAATGTTTTTTCGTGGCCAAAATGCCCTACTAAGCCTCCACTGTGCTTTTCTTTTAACAGATTCTCCCTCATGGAGCAATTCATAATACACAATTGATTGCCTCTAAACAAAAATCCTTCCTGGATCATATAATCTATCCAAGGACTCTGATCTCTGAGAACTGGACTCTTAGCTACTTCATACACTTCCCCGAAATCTGCATCTCCTGTGTACATATCCCTGAGATTTTCAAAACCCAAGGTCTTGACTCGGAACTCCTACAACAAAAAACATTTCCTACTCAAAGCATCAACCACTTTATTAGCAGTTCCTGAAATGTGTTTAGTTACAAATGTGAAATACTGCATATACTCTACCCATTTTGCATGTTTCTGATTCAGCTTCTCCTGCTAAGTCACAAACTGTAATGCATGATTATCACTATACAACAGAAATTCTTTCGGGATCAAGTAATGCCTCCACTTCTTTAATGCCTGTATGATAGCATGAAACTCCTTATCATATGTGGAGTATTTCATCTTTGCTTCATCCAGCTTCTCACTAAAATATGCAACTGGCCTGTCCTCTTGACTCAATGCTCTGATACCACTATGATGCAACCACGCTCCATGAGCACGATCGCTCCCTCAGGACCTTCTCCTTCAATGGAAAAATGATTCAAATGTGTAGCCTTCATCTTGTTGAAAATTAGTATATCATCCAGATATACAACGACAATATTTCCGATGAATTCCCTCAGGACTTCATTCATCAGCCTCATGAATGTGCTTGGCGCGTTTGTCAAGCCAAATGGCATGACCAGCCATTCGTACAAACCCTCATTTGTCTTGAATGTTGTCTTCCATTCATCACCTTCCCTCATGCGAATCTGATGATATCCGCTCTTCAGATCAATCTTTGAAAAATAATTTTTCCCACTCAGGCAATCCATCAGATCATCCATTCTCGGCAGTGGAAATCTGTACCTGATGGTAATTTTGTTTATCGCTCTTGAGTCGGTGCAC
Source organism: Picea glauca (assembly GCA_000966675.3). Classification (NCBI taxonomy): domain Eukaryota; kingdom Viridiplantae; phylum Streptophyta; class Pinopsida; order Pinales; family Pinaceae; genus Picea; species Picea glauca. The sequence continues at coordinate 638,986 of JZKD02S2355210.1, read as the reverse complement.
ATTCTCCAACCCCCATCCTTCTTCAGACTGAGCACTGTTGGAACAACACATGGAATCAAGATCTCCCTGACCAATCCTTTGTCTATTAAATCTTGGACCTATCTCTTGACCTCTTCATTCTCTTGTGGCGTCAACCTGTACGTGGCTTTATTTCGCAAACTTGCTCCAGGTATGAGGTCTATGTGATGACTCACACTTCTCATCGATGGAAACGAATGAAGTAATTTGTCCACTATGATATCAATGAACTCTTCTAGTAGTTCCTGAACCTCAACTAGCAAATCGTCCACTCTTGTGCTAGTCAGAACAATCCTCAATTTTCTAACCACAAAGAATTGTGGATCTTCTTTCTTCTCCATTTCTGTGAGAAGCTCCTTCCCACTCATGAGAAGTATTGTGTTGCTTACTTCCGGCTTCACCTCCTTATCCTTTATCAGAAGCAACGTATGGGTTCTCCCATCCTTCTCTAAAGTATATGTGTTCATTCACCCATCATGAACCACACTTCTGTCATATTGCCATGGTCTACCCAGCAATAAATGACATACATCCATGGGAATAACATCACATAAAATCTTATCATTATATCCTCCCATATTGAATTCAACTAAACACTATTTAGTGACACTCACCTGATGTCCCTTCTGTAGCCATGAAACTTTGTATGGACTCGAGTGATCAGTTGTCTCCAGCTCTAACTTTTCCACCATCTCGGTTGAAACGAGATTGCTTGTGCTTCCGCTATCCACAATGACCATACACTTTCTGTCCTTGGTCTTGTATGTGGTTCTGAAAAGTCTGGTCCTCTGAGCTGTGTCCTCCACCTCTTTCTCAGGTGTTAAGAGAAATTTGTGCACTGTCAGTGACCTTCCACTTCGTGTGTCTTCATTCTCAACATCACGCCTCTGCGCTTCAACGATGTGAGCTTTTCCGATATCCTTCTTCTTCTCTGGACACTCGAATGAGTTGTTCCCATTCTTCCCACATGTAAAACATGTGATCACTCCACCTCTTCCTCTACCTCGACCTATAGTACAAGGAAGAGTGTTTTCATCAACATAATCTCCTCACTGATTATTTTGCTATCTTCTTGGCTCAACGCATGGCTGCCTCTATGAGGTTCCACCTTTTTCACCTTTACCCTAAGGTTTATTCCATTCCTCCTTGGGCTTCTGATATTTCTCCTGGGCAACTACCTTGCCTTTGGGCTGACTCCTGCCTCACCCTCGCTGACCCTACCTGCGGCTCAGCTTCTCCTCGGCTTTCAAAGCCATCTGGTAAGCATCCTCTACCATCCTGATGGTAAGCATGATTAATTCATCCTAAATGTCATACCTCAAACCATTCAGATATCTGGCAACCTTCTCATCCTCACTCTCTTGATGGCCTGCTCTGATGTTGAGCTTGTAGAATTCTTCCATATACTCCTTCACCGCCATAAACTTCTCTCTCAGGTTCTACATTCGCCTGAACAACATGATTTGATAATCCCTTGGGATGAACTTTGCTTTCATCTTTGCAATCATTCGATCCCAGCTTTTGATTTTCTGCTTGCCCTTGCAGCGTCTGTCACCCTGTAGCTCATCCCACCACAATGCTGCATGTCCTTTCAAGCGCATAACTGCATGCTTGACTTTCTTATCTTCTTCCACATCTTCATAATTGAAGTATGTGTCAAGAGCCCTAATCCAATCTAGCGTCTCTTCTGCATCCAGATTCCCCTCGTAGACTGGAATGTCCATTTTCACCTTCGTACCCATTCTAGTGATAGCTTTAATCAACCGCTCGGTTGATGCATCCTCTGCTATGACCTCTTCTTCATGTCCAACTTCCTCTTCAAATTCGCAATCACTAATATCCCCTACACCAACTCTGTGTCTCTGTGTTGACTCCATCTCCTCGAGCCTTGCCCAGAGATCTCTCATCTGCTGCTCCATTTTTGGTTTCCCTACTGGCCTACCGCTTCTTCTCATCTCCCTATCTTATGGGTCAGGTGACTGCCTTTCTCTTCTCGACAGCATGACGAATCTCTTTTCTCTCTATCGCAGAAAAAAAAGATAATCCTGCTCTGATACCACTCTGATTCGTGTCTTTGATAAAGAGCCTTGATATCCTTTGAACTCTTTTCTTGCCTCCTCAAATATTTGTCTTTCTCTCTTTGCATCAAAATTTTGGGTCCTCTCTATAGCTTTCATGATTCATGAGTCTCTTGTAGTCTTTCCTTGGGTCAATTTGTCTTCTCCTATAATTGGGCCTCCTTTAGTGATAACAATGACTCTAGTTTCTTCCCTGCAAGGTTCAACATATATCAATTGCACTTGCAGGTTCTACTGAGGTCCTCGTCTTTCCTAAAGCTTAGCCAACAATGTTGGACATTCCTCGATAACATGCTTGAAGGAGTTGCAATAGCTGCAAGTGGTACAAGGTTGATGATAGTCCCTTACAAGGTGTCATGGTTGTGCGTATTTATAATAGATTATCTATCATTAGCCTCGAATCATACCTCCTCCTTGTCCTCATCCTCTGAATCCACCATGAGGATTGAAGTTTCCTCTCCCAGGGGAGTTATGTTGTGTAGTGTTTCCTTCTTGTTTACTTCACCTTGAATTTTTTATATGTCTCTCTCCCTTTTATGTATGAGGTCATAATCCCTACAATCCCTATCATCGTTCCCCACAGACTTATAGAATGTGAAATACAAATTTGTGGGTGTATGAACATACTTTTTCATGTAATATCACTCACCATGGTGATGTCTATTTCTACATACCTCGCACCAGGGTAAGGTGACTTTATTCAAAGGGATTAAATCTCTAGAGGCCAAGTATTCATGGAATAGGGGACAATATTCCTTGTCATGGACTTCTGATTTGCATGTAACACGACATATGTCTTCTCTTTTATCTTTTCCCTTGTATTTTTTCATATCTTCAACCTGCAGAGACAAATTAGTTAGATGACTCAAGATTTAACTCATACCTGAACTGGATTCTCCAATAGGGGTTGATTCTAGCTTCATGGCGATCTCCAATGCTTCAGCCTATGAAGAAATCTTCTTTTTCATCAAAGGAACTCTGATGTGTGGTAAAAGAGAAGAAATGAATCATTCTTTGTTCTTCTCATCTGGGATCTGAAAATTCAATCGGTCGGTTAGGGTCTTGAATCTTTGATCAAATTCCCAAATGGGTTCGTCTACCTTCTTCTTGATCTCTTTCATCTCTATAATACATTGTGATTCTGATTTGGGCTTCTTGAATTATGCAATCAACGCATTCTTGATCTGATAAAATGGCTTAGGCTATGCATGTCCTTGGACAAGATTCATGTACCATCTCAGTGCGTGACACCTTAGGTTAGTACTAAACTATATTATTTTAACAGCTTCATTGGTGACATTCTTAATATTCCATATGGTTTCACATAGGAACCAATGTTGATCAGGGTCTTCAGACCCATCTCCCCTAAAAATAGGGAGCCTCATCTCATCTGCCATAGATCTCGCTAGGGTTCCTGACTGAGTATGTGGTGGACTAATAGTGATTGTGCTCTGAATGCTCTGGTGGCTTGGATTACTCTGGTTGCTTAATGTTACTGAATCAATAGGAGCGATAATAGTACTTACTTTAGTAGTCAGCATAGTTCCTGAAGTTTTTGGCTCCTCCCAGTAAGGTTCTTCATATTTCCCTTCCTTTGTCCCAGGAGGTTATGAATGCTCCTTGTCCATCAGATCTGCCTCTTCTCCACTATAGAAACCTTCATCTCCATAGTTCTTCTTAAACAATTTTTCAAGGTGGAATTCTCTAAATGCTCTCACACTGCATGTATGTCCAGCCTCTGTGTCAATGTCGCTGTGCAAATTCCCAAACATTAGCTTTTTCAAATCCGATCAATCTACTATATCTTCAATATGTTCTTCTCATGCAATAGGATCTTGATCCTCAACTTTAGAAAATGTAAAAAGTTTCCTCTAGGTTCGTCGAAGAAATATCTCTCAGCTTGGCTATATGACTCTACTTTGTCAACAAAAAACTCTGTGATGTACCCTCCAATGGTGCTATCAAACCAATGATTTATTTCTCGTGATACGATGTTATCAACTCTCTTAACCTTCCTAATCAACACCGATGTCCAAACCATAGGAGGTCTAGATCTGATCTCAAACTGGGTATCTTCCAACCTAGCTAACCATTCATATAGCTCCTGATGGATTCTTCCAAAGAAAATCTCATGTATATCAGTAAAGATATATCTCTCCAACCATTCCTCAGTACTAAGATTAGATTTCTTGTTTTGGGATTCAACAAAGTCATTTTCTTGATCCTTTATCCACTTTTGAATTTTTTTCTTTGATGGAAACCACATTGACATTCCCTCAAGAAGTTTCATGTACGGACAATGAAACCATTTGTTGGCATAGGGGAAGACCCAGGGTTCAGCTCCAAGAGCACACCAACAAGCCCTAACTACTGGCCCTTTTCGCAACACTTGCGAGGAAAATGAAATCTCACCTTAGGTATCTATGAGGGGTTTGAAGGACAGAGATGTCTACAACCAGAAGGAATGCAAAGTGGATTCAGAGGAACCAACACACAATAATCTAGTATTCTTTAACCTCTTATAATCTACTGCGTAAGTTATATCTCAAACCTAACACATTATCATCATAGCAGTGTATTAAATGAAAAAAAACATAGAATCAATCACACGCAACACAAGATATACGTGGTTCACCCTCTCTCTAGGGATATGTCCACAAAATTGTGTTTTTATAATGTATTAACATGAAGCATACAGTTCTTGTCTATGCTCTTAGTAGAAGATCTTCTCTCTTCTCTTCGCTATCTCTTCCCTACCTACACACCTAGTTGTAGGGTTAATCTTCACACCCAGCTAAGGATCTTACTATACATAAGGCTTTCACACCCAACACTTCTCTCTCTCTCTCAATATTACTCAATCACACAATGAAAAAGACAACAACAATGATCATAACATCAACAATAACCCAACCTAGGTCCTTTAGACCTCTATTTATACATTACAATAGCTCACCAAAATCCTTAGGTCAAAACCTAGGTGTCACAAACCCTAGATACCAAAACCGTAGGTGTCTAAAACCCTAGGTCAACTTGACCCACATTTTCAAGGCTTCGTCAGCCTGTCTTTCCTTCCTTCTCACACAGTTCTCTTAAGCATCCAACGATGGATTTTCCCACTTGTTGAGCTTTCCATTATCCTTCTTTCTTGTTGATATATTGTCCTCTATCTCCTCGTTCAATAACTTGCTTCCTTTTACTTCGCTCTATCTTTTCTTCTCTTTTTGTCACTTCGACTCAGTAACAATCACTGTGTCTTCCTCACAATTCACATTTTCCCTTTTCTTCCTTGATATTTGCTTACTTTCATAACCAAGGGCCAACATGGCTATGGAATTTGGACCTGTAGTGGAGTGGAAATCCAGTGCCACAAGGGATAGAAACAACATGGGACATCATATTGATCTTCCCATTCATTTGTGTGAAGGAGTGGAAGCCATCGAGGAAATGGTAGTGGCATAGTGCCAATGCATCCAACAAGTCATATTAGAAACTGATGAAGAGGAGTTGCAACATAGAAGGCTACAAAGGAGGATCCATCCAGTAGACTAGTTGGATAGAGTGATAGAAGATGTAAGGAGGTTGATGCTAGAAGCATCAGAGAAGGAAGCAAGAAGTAGAGAGATGATGATCAAGGGAGAGTCTGCAGTATCAGGACAACAAAAACAAAGTAGAGGAGTAGATGGACAACTCCAGAATGAGATTTGGGATCCTAGAGGATCTCAACCTCAGCAACAAGGTAGCCATAAGGAGGATCTCATGAATTTTTTCAGTGTGGGAGTATGATGCAAGAGCTTCACTCCACCTCAAAAAATTCGCTAGCGCATTAGCAAGCCAGTGCATCAGTGCAAATGGAGGAACAGGTTCCAAGGGAAGAGAGGCACAAACCCTCTCATTTTGAACCCAAATTTAAAATTTTTGATGTAATTAAATAAAATTAAATGTTGTAAGGATCAGGGAAATTTGATCCATGTGCCTTTTTACAGGGTGCATGTGAAGTTTCTTTAATGGTTGACACATAGATAGGCTTACTTCTGGTTCATACTAGTTGTCCATTTATTGTAATTGAATGGAATTCAATGCGAGAAGGTAGATGGAGGGAAGGCTTGAGGAGCCCCTCTTTTGTAAAATATCATTGTGTAACGATTCGTTAGTGTTATAAGTTGTTGATGAGTGAGTCGAGAGATATCAAGAGAGGAGAGAAGAGAAAGTTTTTAAGAGTCTGTTGCAATCCATCCTTTGTAAATATTTGTACAGAAACATTCAAATATAATACAAAGGTAATTTTTCCTACATATAAGGTGTATGTATTTTTATGTGTGTTGAATGTTCATTTTTTGAATATTTCCTGTGTATATTTATGGATGTTGTAGATGTGCAAGTAGGCTACATTTGCAGGTTTAGATAGACTTCTCTATCTTTGTGAATTTATTAGTGTTCTGGGTTCTTAGGCTTGTGCAAGTAGTGCACACTAGAGTTAGAGAAAACTATGTGAAGCTAGTGCAAGGAGTGCAATTGAAATCTCTTTCGAGTTCATAGAAGAGAGTTCCAGGTGGGCACACCAAAACAACCCCAACCTCAGAAGAAGAGAAAATTATGCAAGGATTGCACATCAGAGTTGTTGAACACTTTGGAGAAGATGTACCATAGTTATTGAATACTCAGAGGGATATACAAGGAGTCCATTAGGCATGCATGAGGAGTGCATGAAAACTCTATTTAGATTTCTATGAAAAGGTTTCCAAGAGGCAACACCAGAAGGAAAATATCAGGAGCAGTGCAATTATGCACATAGAGCACAAGGAGTGCCCAAGTGAACTTTTAAGAGTTTATGTTTCAAGACGTGAATTCGTGCAGGGAGTGCATAAAACCAACCCACTGCTATAGTGTTGGTCAATATTAGGAGAACAAGCGAAGAAGTGCCTGGAGGGTACAAGAAATCGTTTGGAGAGAGAAAAGGGCTGAAACCCTTAGATTTTTGAGCGAGTTCAATATTAGGAAGGATAGTTCATTTTTGTAGAGAAGACCCATACAAGACGTGCACTGGGCCAACTCTTGGAAAGTGTTAAAAACCTCCTAGGAAGATAGAGCACGAGTGTGTACTAGGGCCTAAGTCATGTGAAGTGACAAAGCTTAGGAGGAGTAGCATTTTTTGAAAAACAAAAAACAAGGCCAAGAATACAACCTTGCAGGAGAAAGGTTCAAAGGATAAGCCTTTGAAATTATTAGGTTTGAAAAATCCTTCATCGGAAGGCAAAGTGTAACAGTAGAGAGGCGAAGCTACAACAAACTTCGAATGGGCTGTTAGCATCAATATGGGTCGTTATATCAGAGCCAAACCAGAAGGAGGAGCATGCATAGAGGAGAATGAATCTGAAACGTTGAATTTAGGCACAAGCAACGACAATCATTAGATCCAGGTAAGTTGCATGATTTTTAACCCTCTACACCCTTTGAACTTCGTAAGTTTGGAGGTTTTTCAAAGTTTGTGTTTTGGAGGAGACGGAATCCCCAAAGTCCTGGGATCTGGAGTAAATTAGGGTCGTCAAATTGAAAGGACACATGTCCATGGATCAAAGGTATTCATAAGATCGACAGCCTAGGGGAGCACACATGCAGGAATGTTGAAGACTCCTAAAGTCTAAAGAGTAGAGTGCATCTAGGTCGTCATATGTAAAGGGACACCTAGTGCTAGATCCGAAAGTCTGGAGACTTGGTACTCCATATGGATGGAGGTATAATTTGATCGAAGTTGAAATATCCCAAAGCCCCAAAGGCCAAAGTACATCGTGGTCATTGGAGAAAGAGGATGTGTGTGAGAAGATCTTTAGGTCCAAAGTTATAATAGTCTAGAGAAATCAAAGTGCAGGATCAAGGGAACTCTCAAAGCTCCAAAGGGCCATAGCCCATATCAACCATTCATTTGAGAGGGATGTGTGTCATCAGAATGGAGGATATCCGGAAGTTCGACATTCCAGGGAATTATAAGTGATCTGTAGTGGAGAGCTCCGAAGTCCCATAGTCTAGAGTCAACACCCACCATCAATTGATGTAGACATGTGGCATCAGATCATGAAGAATGGAGACTCGAAGCCCCAAAAGAAATTGGGTAAGTGGATTTCAATCTCTCGGGAGTGCCGAAGTCTATAGTTGATCTGGGTCGTTGATTTTTTAGAGGACACATGGTAGTGGATCCAAAAGTTCGACACTCCAACACCTGAATTGTCAATCTGTGGAGCGTGAGGTCTGTCGATCTATCACTTCAGTGTATTCACCGATTTGATGATTTTGAAGATTTGTGGAAAATCATTGAGGAAAATTCACCAAAGCCCAATTTGTGAAAGATGAATAGATTCATTGATCTCGTGGTGGCATGGGAACCATCCGATATGTCTTTTTTGGTGATCGACACTTTTCTAGAGCTATGTGTATTGGAAGCTATTAGAAAATCACCGAAGTTGAATCCCCATGGAGAATTTGAGTCATCTATATCGGTTCTTGTTGAGGGACGTTGATCTTGTTGCCTATTCATTTTCGATAGTTCAAAAATTTTGTGCATTCGAAGGAGTTGGGTGGAAAGAAAGGAAGATATAGTCGAAGCGTGAAGCATTGAAATAGCACGTAGTTCTTAGTGGTTGGTCACATCCTAGGGTCATATGCAATTTCGGCGAGAGTGAAAAGGGATAGGGGCCCATATTTGATTTCAAAGGCAAAGGGTCTTAGTAAGATATTGTGGGTTCATTCTTGGACCTATACATGGAAAATTAAGGACTTGTGTTTGATAATGGGGGGATCAGTCGAGCCCAAAGAGATGATTTGATTCCTGATTTGAACAATCCTAGACTGGGAGGTCACACAGACCTTAGGAGAGGGTAGGGTCTAGATTGAGTGGTGTCAGAGCCATAAAAAGGTTCTAGACTAGTACCAATAAGTGGTATCAAAGCGATAAAAAAGTTATAGTATGATACCATCAAGTGGTATCAGAGAAGGATTTTTTCTACAGGTAAGAGGTGAGTGAGGAATGTTTTGGTCTGATACCAACAACTGGTATCAGAGCCTATATTTTGTTTATGGACAACACACAAGGGATAGGAGAATACAAAGATTGATTCTCTGAGACAATTTTTTGCAAGTGTGTAGCAGTCAATAGACATCCAGGAGGGATACAACAGAAAACTAATGATTCTCTCATTTGGAGAGCATGCAAAGTGGATAGCCAGGTGGGCTGAAAGATAAGAACCATTTGTGTTCTTGGAGTTAGAAAGAGAAAATGGCTACTAAAGGCCATAAACGAGGTCAGAGAAAAAACTACCAACAAGAGAGAAAAACAGAGAGGGATAAAGAGCTCAAGAAGATATGAGAGGATCCCAACATGATGATGTTGAAGTTACAACAGAAAGCAAGAGGAAGTCAGAAATATGAATGGCCCTTGAAGAGAAAGGTAAGGTGGTATGTCTAGAAGTTGGTTTCTAGGAGGTAGACCCATGTATTGGGAAGGTGGTTGAGGCATGCTAGAAACCTCAGTGCCACAGAGGAGGAAATGGTTTTTTTTTGTGAGCCAAAGGTTGGAAGGAACCTCAGTGATGAGGAAGAGAGGCAAATTGAATACCTCATAAACTTCTAGGTGGGAAGAGGTGGTAGTGCAGATTTCCAAGAGGGAAATGAGATGAGACGAGTCAAGGATATCATAGACTTCCAAGAGGGAAGAGATGAAGGTTAAAGTTTCTAGGAGAGAATTGAAGAGAGATCAAGAAGAGGTCATGTAGACCACTAGGAGGGTATAAGTGAACTTTCATATTTCTAGGTGGGAAATGAGAAGAGATTGGTGGAATATCTAGCAGAATACAAGGAAGGCAGGTCATAAAACTCTAATCTCCAGGTCGGAAAGGAGGAGGAGGTGACACTGTCTGAAACTATCAAGAACTCATAGGATAGTTGAGATCATCCAGGAGTGCTAACAGAGGAGTACGATCAGAGGCACATTTTGATCATTGGAGGAATTAGTGTATTCCTACCAAGCATCTTAGTAGATTCCATTGCACATGTTGAAGGTGATAAGAGGCGAGACAACCAACCAAGACTTTCACAGAGGAGAAGGAGTAGAAATTTACATCTTCCTAAAAGATGGAAGAAGAAGAAGAGCATACATTTCATATGCTCACTCAGTGGGATAAGGAGCTAAGAATGATAGAGGATTGGTTAGGAAATCTAGGATCAAAATAATATTGCCAGAGGGATGTAGTTATGAAGAGTGGAGAAAAATCCCATCTTGAGGAGTAGTTGAATGAAGCTGCACATGTACCAACACAAGGAGAGAAACTGAAAGAAAAAAAACTATTAGGGGAGATGGCTGAGCAGAAGCTCAGTAGCATGGCTGCAAATTTTGGACTTGCAGTGGAGTGGAAAGCCAGTGCCATAGGAGATAGAACAAACATGGGAGATTAGATTGATCTACCCATTGGTTTGTGTGAAGGAGTGGAAGCCCTGGAGGAAATGGTAGTGATGTAGTTCCAACACATCCAACAAGTCAATTTGGAAACTGATGAAGATGAGTTGCAGCATAGAAGACTACAAAGGAGGAGCCAACCAGTAGACCAAAAAGACAGAGTGATAGAATATATGAGGTTGATGCTGGAAGAAGCAAAGAAGGAAAGAAACAATAGAGAGAGGATGATCAGAGGAGAATCTGGAGTAGAAGAAGAACAACAACAAAGTAGAGGAGTAGGTTAACAAATACATAATGAAATTTGGCATCCCGGAGGATCTTAACCTCAACAACAGGGTTTCCATGAGCATGAGCTCATGATTTTTTTCAGCGTAGGAGTATGATGCAGGAGCATCACTCCACCTCAAAAAATGCATGAGTGCATCAGCAAGCCAGTGCATCAATGCACATGGAGGAACGGTTCCAAGGGAAGAGAGGCACAAATCCTCTCATTTTGAACCAAAATTTAATTTTTTTTATGTAATTAAATGGAATTAAATGTTGAAAGGATCAGGGAAATCTGAGTTGTTTTCCTTTGTATAGGGTGCATGTGAAGTCTCCTTTAATGGTTGACACATATATAGGCTTACTTCTAGTTTGGACTAGTTGTCCATTGATTGTAATTGAATGGAATTCAATACGAGTAGTTAGATGGAGGGAAGGCTCGAGGAGCGTCTCTTTTCTAAAATATCATTGTGTAACGATTGGTTAGTGTTATACGTTGTTGATGAGCGAGTCAAGAGAGCACAAGAGAGAAGAGAAAGTGTTGAAGACTCTATTGCAATCCAACCTTTGTAAATATTTGTACATAAATATTACGATATAATACAAAAGCATTTTTTTCTGCATATGAGGTGTCTATGTTTTTATGTGTGATGAATGTTCATTTTCTGAATGTTTCCTATGTTTATTTATGGATGTTGTAGATGCGCAAGTATGATACATTTGTAGGTTTATATAGAATTCTCTATATTTGATACTTGAAATCTCTTTTGAGTTCAGAGAAGAGCATTCCAGGTGGGTACACTAGAACAACTTCAACCTCAAAAGAAGATAAAATTGTGCAAGGATTGCACATAAGAGTTGTTGAACACTCTGAGGAAGACATACGAGAGTTATTGAATACTCCGAGGGATCTGTAAGGATTCCATTGAGCATGCACGAGGAGTGTGCAAGAACTCTATTTTGAGTTCTATAAAAAGGTTTCCAAGAAGAAACACCAGAAGGAAAAGATGAGGTGGAGCGGTTCAATTATGCATAGAGAGCGCAAGGAGTGCACAAATGAACTTTTAAGAGTTCAGGTTTGAAGAGGTGAATTCGTGCAAGGAGTGCACAAAACAAACCCACTGCTACAGTGTTGGTCAAGCTCAAGAGAATGAGCAAAGACATTCTGAGAGGGTACAAGAAATCATTTGGAGAGAATGAAGGGTCGAGACCCTTAGAATTTTGAATGAGTTCAAGCTTCGGAAGGATAGTTCATTTGTGCAAAGAAGACTTGTGCAAGATGTGCTTCAAAATTCACCGAATCCAGAGTGTCGAAGCATTGTGGGTCATTGATCTTAGTGGGGAACAGGAACCATCGATACCATTCAATTATTTGAGACTTTTCCAATTAATAATTACATAGGATTTGAAAGTGTTAAGTGTTGGAAAAATTGTTGAAGCTCGAATTGCGAAGCACACACGTAGGTTGTTGATCAGAAGGAGGAGTTCCAGTTGTCCGATTGACTTATTGGAAATCATTCATCATTTCAGCGTTAGGATATATGAATGATTGTTTTTGTGCATGACCAAAAGAAATCATCGAAGGCTTAAAGAGAGGAACATGAACCATTAATCTGTGGAGCATGAGATTCGACGATCTATCACTTTGGTGTATTCGTGGATTCGACAATTTTGAATATTTGTGGAAAATCATTGAGGAAAAGTTGTTGAATCCCTAATTGCAAAATACACGTAGATTCATCGAATCTCGAATTTCAAAAGATGCATAGAGTCATCGATCTAGTGGTCGAATGGGAACCATTTGATCTATCTTTTTCAATGATCGACACTTTCATAGTGTTATGTGTATTGGATGTGGTTAGAAAATCCTTGAAGTTGAATTCCCATGGAGAGTCTGAGTCATCGATATTGGTGAGTGTTAAGGCTCATTGATCTTGCTGCCTATTGACTTTCAGTTGTTTTCAAATTTTGTACATTCAAAGGAGTTTAGGGGAAATAAAGGCAGATATTGTGGAAGCCTGAAGCACTGAAATAGTGCACAATTCTTAGCGCATGGTCATAGCCCTAGGTCATATCCAATTTCTGCGAGAGTGAAAAGTTATAAGGGCTCTTGATTTGAACGATCCTAGACTAGGAGGTCGCGCGGACCCTAGGAGAGGGTGGAGTTTGCATCATTAGGCTTACAATTGTTAGTTGTTTTTGAAGTGACAATAGGTAACGGTACGACTGATTAGAGTGAGTGGGTTGAGAGCTTAAGCATGATAATAATTAATATTATTGGTAATTAGAGCTTAGTGGTTAGGTTTTAGTTTTCCTAATTGTTGTTTCTTGTGTTTTAATGTTGTAGTGGTTATAGGGGTTTGTAATTATTGTAGTTAAGGGTTATAACTTATAATACTTAGTGATTATAGGGTTTAAGAGAGTTTAATACTGGAGGGAAATAGTTATTATAGGGGATATCCTTTAAATGACTTAGGAAATAAATACGTTAAGGGTTATAGGGACTATGGTTTATACGACTAAGGATTGTAAATTATAAGAGTTAAGAATTAAATGGATAGGAAATTATAGAGGTTAGGAGTTATATTTGTTAGGGGTTATGGGTTATATGCATTACAAGGGATTGGCATTGAGGGATGATATATCTTAGTTGTTACCAAGGTTATATGGGCTAGGGATTATGTAAGTTCTGTGTGATAAGGTTATAATTGTTACATGGGTTAGAGGTTATGGTTTTAGGAGATAGAGAATATATGGGTTTTGGTTTTGTACGGATTAATGATTAAGGTTAAAGATGATTAGATGGGTTATAAGGGTTAATTATTATAACATACTTGAGGGGTTATACTAGTTAATAGTTGGGGGTGGAAGTTAGGGGTGGTAGGTCTTATAGAGATGAGGGGCTATATGTGGTAGGATTAATAGTAATATGGTTTAAAATGGTTGGTAGTTATATGAATCATAGAGGTTATAAGATTTTAAGTTTTTTAACATTAAACTTTATTAGGGCTACAGGTTACAGGTGTCAAGCATTAGGGGGGTAGAGTATCAAGAGTTACAGGTGTAAGGGTTTATAGGGATTATGAGTTATATGGGAAATATTGATTAAGAGATAAGGTTTATATGAATTAGGGGTAATTATTATAGGGAATAATTGTTATAAGGGATAGGAGTAATAAGTGTTAGGTTTTGGAATTATAAGGCTTAAAGTTTGTAGAGGTTATGGGGTAATGTCAAATGTTATTTATGTGTGATATGGGTTTGGTGAAAAGTTTATAAATTTTAGTGGTTAGGGGTATATGAGACAAGGTTACTAGGGTGTCACAGTTAGGGTGTTAGGGTTTATGGGTTATACTAATTAAGTTTTAGGTGTTATAAGGTTTTCATGGGTTAATGTTAT
>JZKD02S2355210.1:605697-621248 GCA_000966675.3 Picea glauca | reverse complement strand
GATATTTATTTTAATTTCTTAGAAAAATATTTTGGTGTTTAACTAGGTGATAGTTTTTTAATTAATGTATTAAAATTTAATTTGATTAGTTTAATTTTGGTTTTTATAAAATAAATTTTTTAATATATATGATATAATATATATGATAGATTTTTTAAAAAATTTTAGATATTATTTTTAATATATGATAGTTTTTTAATGTGAGAATGGAGATTTCCACAAATAATCATAATGTTCTAAAAAATTTATAACTAATGAAACCTCCCATGCAATTCTTATCCAAAATCCTTTTACAACTATATATATATATATAACATTATTTTTAATATTTATAATCTTTGATTTTTATTTTTTATTATATAATATTAATTTTCATCAAAAATTGTTTATTTACTATTATATTTAAAATTATTATTTAGGATAGTTAATACACTTCATATATGTGTGGGGTTTAAATTAACATACTATTATATATGGAAAATGTTCACTTTTAACTTTCTTGTTTTTATGTGATTATATTGTCTTCTATTTTTTTTCTTTCTATTGTGGAGAACATGAGTGGACCTTTCTTCCTAGAAATTATGGGCTTAGAAGTCTATGATCATTTATTTGTTACAAGAAAAGAATATTGTCAAAAGGGTTGGCGTAAATAGGGATTATAAGTATTACACGAGACATTTTTTAAAGGGTTTATGGGATAAGGGTTAATGGTTATAAGGATTAGATAAATGTTATTTTAGTTCGGAGTTAGGGGTTATCATTGTTTTCATGGTTTAGGTTTATAGAATTAATATGGATTATGGGTTATATGTATTATGTTTTAGGGGTTACAAAATGTACATGGGTTTGGTATATATCTCATAGAGTTTTGTAATTATATGGTTTCTATAAATTTAGGTGATGCAAGAGAATCACTCCACCTCATAAAACATACCGACGCATTAGCGCACATGGAGGAACAAGTTCTAAGGGAAGAGAGGAATGAACCCTCTCATTTTGAACCCAAATTAAAAATTTTTGATATAATTAAATGGAGTTAAATGTTGCCCCGGATGGGGTGACACGCCGCCCAGGGGTCACAGGTGGACTCCACTCGGCCCCAGCTTAAATGGCAGTCACTGCCACCCATGCGCATGTATTTACCATGGAGGACGGATACAGCAGCAGGGGCAGGACGGAGAGACCCTTCCCGCGAGCGAGCATTAACATCTGCAACGCTTCCGGGACGGCCAGAATTAAAGGCAAAAGGATGGGCTCGGCTCTTGACAATTTGGATTTTAGTTTTCCCGGGAAAGGCGGGTCTGCACTCGCCTCGGCTCCGAGCTCTGCAAGGTTGCGTTGGTGCAGCCCAATTCTCACTGTGTCTGGCATGCAATGTGACGCTCTAGTGCGAATTTGTATCTCGCTTATACTCCGGTTGTTCGGGCGTGGTCCAACCTTCCTTCTGTTTCTCATTTGGACCGTCTCGCGGCAGAGCTTGCTCGTCCAAGCTAACCTGCAATTGATTACTTGCTGCCTCGGGCCAATTGGCATTCACTCGCACTCACCCTGTTCCATGGCCAGGAAGCGAGGTAGACCTCGTCGTGGCTCGGCATGGGAGGCCCATAGGGCTCAACGTCGTCGTAAGGAAGAGCTGGAATGTGCCTTGGCTATGGCGACGTCCATTCTCAGAAAGAAAAACAGGGAGGAAAGAAGGGCGAGGCTGGCCATTATAGTAGAACCTAGCGTCGGCAGCAGTCAACGGGGTAGAGAACTCGAGTTGGAAGCTTTGCAGAAAGGTGGCCCTGAGGAGGATTTTCCTCCCTGTATTGTGGTCGAAGATCCTTCCATGGCGGACACACCGTTCCCTGTACAGTCTCGAATGGTGCCTCATCAGGAGACCTGCAAGCCCAGTCCGGCCTTGAACGATTATGCCCCCGGCTGTATAGTCGAGGAAATTTCATGGCCTGGGGATGATACTTGTAGTTGTCATGGCACTCAAGCGAATGTCGCAGGCTCGCAGGATGCTGAGCCTATTGTGGAGCAGGGAGGAGCAGCGGCTATCATGGAGCAGGAGGGGCACGATGCAGGTTCTGAAGCGGCAGAGGACGTGGGTGGTAGCATGCACAATCCGCTCATCCGGGACGAGCACCTGGCTATGATGACAGACATTCGTGGGCACCTGGTGGACTTGGAATTCCGAGCTCTCCTCTTGGGTCAGCACATGGACATGCTCTTTGATGCATTCTCCAATGCGCCTGCCAAAAGGAGGTGTCCCCTATGTGCACAAGCTTTCGCCATTCCAGCTTTCCAGCATGGATGACAGGTCATACGACATTTGGGTTTTTTATTTGCCATCTAGGTTTTTAGTTTTATGTGTACTTAAAACTTTTCAACATCTGTTCTGGTTTCCTACGGGCAGAACAGATGTCACCTTGTTATTATGCTTTATATCAGTGCTACTTGCCTTCTACATATGCTGGTTTCCGACAATCGGCACCATTTTGTGTGGCTACAGACCTACTCTTCTGTATACTTTGTTATTTTTGTCTATCTAATATAGCAGGATCCCCTTTTTTACTCAAAAAAAAAAAAATGGAGTTAAATGTTGTAAGGCTCAAGGAAAGATGAGCCATATTCCTTTGCACAGGTTTCATGTGAAATCACCTTTAATGGATGACATGTAGATAGGCTTAGTTCTGGTTTAGACTAGTTGTCCATTGATTGTAATTGAATCCAATTCAATGGGAATAGGTAGTTGGAGGGAAGGCTCAAGGAGCCCCTCTTTTGTAAAAGATCATTGTGTAACAATTGGTTAGTGTCATAAGTTGTTGATGGGAGAGTCAAGAGAGATCAAGAGAGGAGAGGAGACAAAGTGTTGAAGACTCTATTATAGTCAAGCCTTTGTAAATATTTTTACAGAAACATTCAAATATAATACAAAATAAGTTTTTCTTGAGTATGAGGTGTCTGTGATTTTATGTGTGATGAATGTTCATTTTCTGAATGTTTCTTGTGTTTAGTTATGGATGTTATAGATGTGCAAGTAGGAGACATTTGCAGGTTTATATAGACTTATCTATCTTTGTGAATTTCTGATTGTTTTGGGTTCTTAGGCTTGCGCAAGGTGTGCACACCAAATTTCTAGAAAAATCTGTGAAGCTAGTGCAAGGACTTCACTTGAAATATCTTTCAAGTTCAGAGAAGAGCGTTCCAGGTGGGCACACCAGAACAACCTCAACCTTAAAAGAAGGGAAAATTGTGAAAGGAGTGCACATCAGAGTTGTTGAACACTCTGAAGAAGACATATGAGAGTTATTGAATACTCTTAGGGATCTACAAGGAGTGCATTGAGCATGCACAAGGAGTTCACGAGAAATTTGTTTTGAGTTCTATGACAAGGTCTCCAAGAGGGCACACTCGAAGGAATAGCTCATGAGGAGTAGTGAAATTCTGCACAGAGAGTGCAGAGAGTGTTCAAGTGAACTTTTAAGAGTTTAAGTTTCAGGGGGTGAAGGCATGCAAGGAGTGCACAAATCCAACCTTCTGCTACAATGTTGTTCAAGATCAAGAGAATGAGAAAAGAAGTGCCAAGAGGGTACAAGAAATCATTTGGAGAGAAAAAATGGTTATGACCCTTAGAATTTTGAGCAAGTTCAAACTCGTGAAGGATAGTATAGTTGTGCATAGAAGACCTGTGCAAGATGTTCACCAAGCCAACACTTGGAAAGTGTTGAAAAATGTCGAGGAAGACATAATGTTATCATGTGCTAGGGCCTAAGTCGTGTGAAGTGACAAATCTCAAGAGGAGTAGAATTTTTCCAAAAATGAAAACCAAGGCCAAGCACACAACCTTGTAGGAGAAAGGGACAAAGGCTAATCCTTTGAAATTATTAAGTTTGAAAAGTAACTCATAGGAACATAAAGCGCAACAACAGAGAAGAGGAGCTACAACAATCATTGGATGGGTTGTTAGGATCAATATGGGTCATTATATTAGATCCCAAGAAGAAGGAGGAGCGTGCACGAAGGATAATAGATCACAATCATTGGATCTAGGTGTGAGGATCGAAAGTCGTCAGATCTAGGTAAGTTGCATGGGGTTTAACCCTCTACACCCTTTGTACTTTGTAAGTTCAGAGGTTTTTCAAAGTTTGTGTTATGGAGGAGACATGATCCCGAAGTCCCAGGATATGGAGTAAATCGGGGCCGTAAAATTGAGAGGACACATGTACATGGATCAAATGTATATGGAAGATCCGTAGTCTAGGAGAGCATAGGAGCAGGAAGGTTGAAGACTCTTGAAGCTTCGAAGAGCAGAGCGCATCTAGGCCATCGAATGTAAAGGGAGCCCTGAAGGATAGAGGTCATCATAGTGGTCTAGATGTGGGGACATGTGGCATCAAATCAAGGAGTCTGGAGGTTTATCACTCTGGGAGAACTGTGGCATAATGCTTTGAAATTCACTGAAGTTGGAGCATCAAAGCATTGTGGGTCATTGATATTAGCAAGGAAAACGAACCGTCGATATCCTTCAGTTGTTTGAGACTTTTCCAATTCAGCAATCGAGAGGATTTGTAAGTGTTAAGTGTTGGAAAAACCATCGAAGCCCGAAGTGCGAAGCACACACGTAGGTCATCGATCAAAAGGAGGATTGCTAGTTGTCTAATTGACTTATTGGAAATATTTCAGCATTTCGGTGTCGGGAGATATGAAAGGTCATTTGTGTGCACGAAAAAAAGAAATCACCAAAGGCTTAAAGAGAGGAACCTGAAATATTGATCTATGGAGCATGAGGTCCGTCGATCTATCACTTGGGTGTATTCATCAATTCAGCGATTTTGAATATTTTTGGAAAAGCGTTGATGAAAATCCATTGAAGCCTAAATTATGAAAGATTCATAGAGCTATCAATCTAGTGGTGGGAGGGGAACCATCAGATCTATCTTTTTCAATGATCGATATTTTGTTATAGTTATGTTTATTGGACACGGTTAGAAAATCATTGAAGCTAAATCCCCGTGAAGAGTCTGAGTCATCCATATCGATTCATGTTGAGGGTCATTGATCTTGTTTCCTATTCATTTTTGGAAGTTCGCAATTTTTGTGCATTCGAAGGAGTTGAGGGTAAAGAAAGGCAGAGATCGTGGAAGCCCGAAGAGTTGAAATAGCACACAGTTCTTAGTGTGTGGTCACAGCCCAGGGTCATATGTAATTTCTGCGTGAGTGAAAAGGGTTAGGGCCCCAAA
The DNA here is from genome assembly GCA_000966675.3 of Picea glauca. Lineage (NCBI taxonomy): Eukaryota > Viridiplantae > Streptophyta > Pinopsida > Pinales > Pinaceae > Picea > Picea glauca. Next base: position 616,020 of record JZKD02S2355210.1, on the reverse strand, counting down.
ATTGATCTCAAAGGAAAAGGGGATTAGTAAGAGCCTGCGGGTTCGTTCTTGTACCTACACATGGAAAATTAAGGAAATCTATTTGATAATGGGGGGTACAGTTGGGCCTGAAGAGATTATTAGACCCCTGATTTGAATGATCCTAGACTGAGAGGTTGTAAAGACCTTAGGAGAGGGAGGGGTTTGCATCAAGTGGTATAAAATCCATAAAAAGGTTCTAGTATGATACCATCAACTGGTGTCAGAGCAATAAAAAGGTTCTAGTATGATAACATCAAGTGGTATAAGAGTAGGATTTTATCTGCAGGTAGCAGATGAGCGAGGAATGTTTTGGTCTGATACCAACAAGAGGTATGAGAGCTTGATTTTTGTTTACTGAAAATAGGCAAGGGAGAGGAGAGGACAAAGGATAAATGCTCTATGAATATTTTCTGCAAGTGTGCAACAGTCAATAGACAACAAGGAGGGATGCAGGAGAAAGCCAGTGATTCTCTCAGTTGTAGAGCAGTCAAAGTAGACATCCAGGTGGGTTGAAAGAGAAGAACCATTTAAGTTCTTGGAGTTAGAAAGAGAAGATGGCTACTAAAGGCCAGAAATGAGGTCATAGAAAACAATGCCAACAAGAGAGAAACACATAGAGGGATAAAGAGATCAAGAAGATCTGAGAGGAGATGAACAGGTTAATGTTGAATATGCAATAGGAAGCGAGAGGAAGTTTAAGGTATGAATGGCCCTTGAAGAAAAATGTAAGGTGGCATGTCTAGTAGTGGGATTCAAGGAGGTAGAAACTAGGTATTGAGGAGGTGGTTGAGGCATGCTAAGAACCTTAGTGCAATAGAGGAGGAAATGGTTTGTGTTTGTGAGCCATAGATTGGAAGGAACCTCGGTGATGAGGAAGAGAGATCAATTGAATATCTCATAAACTTCCAGGTGGGAAGAGGTGGTAATGCATATTTCCAGAAGGGAAATGAGATGAGATTATTCAAGGTTATCATAGACTTCCAGGAGGGAAAATACGAGGCTTCAAATTTCTAGGATGACAATGAAGAGAGATCAAGAAGAGGTCTCATAGACTACTAGGAGGGAAGAAGTGAACTTTTATATTTCCAGGTGGGAAGTGAGAAGAGATTGGTAGAACATATTGAAGACTACCTAGAAGGTAGGTCATAAAACTCTCATTGCTAGGTGGAAAAGGAGGAGGAGGTGATACTGTCTGAAAGTCACAAGAACTCAGAGGAGAGTTCATATCATCAAGGATTTCTAACAGAGGAGGAGGATCAAATGCACAACATGATCATTGGAGGATTATTGGGAAAAGCATACAAATAAAGGTGAGTGCACATGTTGAAGGTGAAATAGAGGAGAGACAACTAGCCAAGACTGTCATAGAGGAGAAGGATTAGACATTGAAATATTCCCAGTAGATAGAAGAAGAATAAGATCATACAACTCATATGCTCACTCAGTGGGACAAGGAGCTAAGGATGCTAGAGGATTGGTTAGGAAATCTAGGCACAGAAGAGGACTGCTAGAGGGATGTAGGTGTGAAGAGTGGAGAAAAATACCAGCCTGAGGAGTAGTTGGATGAAGTTGCACTTGTATCAACACAAGGAAAGAAACTGACAGAAACTTAATTGTAAGGGGATATGGACGAGTAGAAGCTCAATAGCATGGATGCAGAATTTGGACCTATGGTGGAGAGGAAAGCTAGTGCCATAGGAGATACAAAAAACATGGGATATTAGATTGATATTCCCATTTATTTGTGTGAAGGAGTGGAATCCTTGGAGGAAAGGGTAGTGGTGCAGAGCCAATGCATCCAACAAGTCAAGTTGGAATATGATGAAGAGGAGTTGCAGCATAGCAGACTGCAAAGGAGGAGCCAACTAGTAGACCGACTGGATAGAGTGATAGAAGATATAAGAAGGTTGATGTTGGAAGTAGAAGAGAAGGAAACCAACAGTAGAGAGAGGATTATCAAAGGAGAGTCCACAGTAGTAGGAAAACAACAACAAAGTACGGGAGTAGATGGAAAAATCTAGAATGAAATTTGGGATCCTGGAGGATCTCAACCTCAACAACAAGGTAGGCAAGAAAGGAGCTCATGATTTTTTTCAGTGCAAGAGTATGATGTAGTAGCATCTCTCCACCTCAAAAAACTATCTAGGGCATCAATGCACATGGAGGAATGAGTTCCAAGGGAAGAGAGGCGCAAACCCTCTCATTTTGAACCCAAATTTAAAATTTTTGACGTAGTTAAATGGAATTAAATGTTGCAAGGCTCAGGGAAATCCAAGCCATGTGACTTTGTATATGATGCATGTGAAGTTTCCTTTAATGGTTGATAGGTATATAGGCTTACTTCTAGTTCAGACTAGTTGTCCATTTGTTCTAATTGAATGCAATTCAATACAAGTAGGTAGCTAGAGGGAAGGCTCAAGGATCGTGTATTTTGTAAAATATCATTGTGTAACAATTTGTTATTGTTAGAATTTGTTGATGAGGGAGTCGAGAGAGCTCAAGAGAGGAGAGGAGAGAAAGTGTTGAAGAATCTGTTGTAGTCCAGCCTTTGTAAATATTTGTACAGAAACATTCAGATATAATACAAAATATTGTTTTGTTGTATATGAGGTGTCTGTATTTTTATTTGTGATGAATGTTCATTTTATGAATGTTTCATGTGTTTATTTATGGGTGTTGTATATGCGCAAGTAGTCTACATTTGCAGGTTTAGATAGAATTCTCTATATTTATGAATTTCTTAGTGTTATGGGTTCTTAGGCTTGTGCAAGGAGTGCACACCAGAGTTAGAGAAAACTATGTGAAGCCAATGTAAGGATTGCACATTAGAGTAGTTGAACACTATGAAGAAGACATACTAGAGTTACCGAATGCTCTGAGGGATCTGCAAGGAGTCCATTGATATTGCACAAGGAGTGCACGAGAACTCTATTTTGACTTCTGTGAAAAGGTTTCCAAGAGGGAACACTAGAAGGAAAATCTCAGGAGCAGTAGTGCAATTCTACACAGAGAGCACAAGGAGTGTGCAAGTAAACTTTTAAGAGTTCAGGTTTCAGGAGGTGAAGTCATGCAAGGAGTGAAAAAAACCATCCCACTTCTATAGTATTGGTCAAGCTTAGGAGAATGAGTGAAGAAGTTCCAGGAGGGTAGGAGAAATCATTTTTAGAGAAGAAAGGGTCGAGACTCTTAGAATTTTGATTTATTTCAATGTTAGGAAGGATAGTTCATTTATGTATAGAATACTCGTGCAAGACATACACCGAGACAACACTTGAAAAGTGTTGAAAAACTCCTAGGAAGACAGAGTGCAAGTGTGCACTAGGGCCTAGGTCACGTGAAGTGACAACACTTAGGAGGAGTAGCATTTTTCCAAAAATGAAAACCAAGGCCAAAGAGAAAGCCTTGCAGGAGAAAGGTTCAAAGGATAAGCCTTTGCAATTATAAAGTTTGAAAAATCCTTCATTAGAAGGGAAAGCGCAGAAACAGAGAGGAGAAGCTACAACAACCTTCAGATCCGCTATTAGGATCAATCTGGGTCTTTAAATCAGAGCCCAACCAGAAGGAGGAGCGTACACAAAGGAGAATAGATCCCAACCATTGGATCTAGGAGAGAGGATCAACAGTCATTCAATCGAGGTAAGTTGAGTGGGTTTTAACCCTATGCAACCTTTGAACTTCATAAGTTCATAGGTTTTTCAAAGTTTGTGTTTTGGAGGAGACAGGATCACCAAAGTCCCATGATCTGGAGTAAATCGTGGACATCAAATTGAGAGGACACATGTCCATGAATAAAACGTATCTAGAAGATCAACAGTCTAAGGGAGAATAGGCACAGGAAGGTTGAATAATCCCAAAGATCCGAAGAGAGGAGTGCATCTGGGCCATCAGATGTAAAGGGACATGTGGTGCTATATCCCGAAGTTCAGAGACTTGGTACTCCGGAGGGATAAAGGTTTCATTTGATTGAAGTCAAAATATCTCAGAGCCCCTAAGGCCAGAGTACATCATTTTCATTTATGCAAGAGGACATGTGTCAATGGATCTTTAGGTCCAGAGGTATAGTACTCCAGAGAAATCAAAGTGCAGGGTTAAGGGCCTTCCCAATATTTGAAGATACGTAGTCCATATCAACCCTCCATTTGAGAGGGACATATGTCAGTAGATTGAAGGACGTCTGCAAGTTCAAGATTCTGGGGAATTAGAAGTGATATGCAGTGGAGAGCTTCGAAGTCCTGGAGCCTAGACTCAATAGCCAACATCGATTGACGTAGACACATGGCATCAGATCATGAAGTTTGGAGACTTGAAACTATGGAAGAGCTTGGGTAAGTGGAGTTCAATATCTCTAGAGTCCAGAAGTCCAAAGTTAATATGGGCCATTTATTTTTCAGAGGACACATTGCAGTGGATACAGAAGTCTGGAGGTTCAACATTTGGGAGGACATAGAGTGCATAATTCAGAAGATACTCAGAATCCCAAAGCCCAGAGGTCATCATAGTCATCCAACTTTGTGGACGTGTGGCATCAGATCGAGGAGTCTAGGGGTTTCTCCCTCTGGGAGAACTATGGCATAGTTCTTCGAAATTCACTGAATCTAGAGCTTCGAAGCATTGTGGGTAATTGATATTAGGAGGGAACAAGAACCATCAATACCTTTTGTTGGTTCGAGTATTTTCCAATTTGGAAGTTTGTAGGATTTGAAACTATTATGTGTTGGAAAAACTATCGAAGCTCGAAGTCTGAAGCATGCATGTAGGCCATCGATCAAAAGGAGGAGTGTCATTCATCTGATTGAGTTATTCGAAATCTTTCAACATTTCAAAGTCAGGAGATATGAATGGTTGTATGTATGCATGACCAAAATAAATTGTCGAAGGCCGAAAGAGAGGAACCTGAACCATCGATATGCAGAGCGTGACTTCCATCGATCTATCACTTGGGAATATTTGTTGATTCGATGATTTTGAATATTTGTGGAAAAGCATTGAGGAAAACTCGCCCAATCTTGAATTATGAAAGAAGCTTAGATTCGTCAATCTAGTGGTGGAATGGGAACCGTCATATCTGTTTTTTTCTGCAATTGGCACTTTTCTAGTGCTATGTGTATTGCACATGGTTAGAAACTCATTGAATTAGAATCCCCATGGAGAGTTAGAGTCTTCGATCTTGGTTCCTGTTGAGGGTCATTGATCTTGTTTCCTATTGATTTGTGGTAGTTCACAATATTTGTGCATTTGAAGGAGTTGAGGGGAACGAAAGGCAGATTTTGTCGAAGTGTGAAGCACAAAAATAGCATGCAGTTCTTAGTGCCTGGTCACATCCCAAGGTCATATCCATTTCGATCAGAGTGAAAAGGGATAGGGGGCAAAAATTGATTTCGAAGGAAAAGAAGTTTAGTAAGAGCCCACCAGTTCGTTCTTAGACCTGCACAAAAAAATTAAGGACCTTTGTTTGATAATGGGCGGCTCAATAGGGCCCGAAGAGCCGAATCAACTCCTAATTTGAATGATCCTAGACTGGGAGGTCACACAAACCCTAGGAGATGGTGGAGTTTGCATTATTAGGTTTACAAGTGTTAGTTGTTTTTTAAGTGACAATAGGTAATGGTATGGGTGATTACGGTGAGTGGGTTGAGAGATTAAGGGTGATAATAATTATTATCACTGGTAATTAGGTCTTAGTGGTTAGGTTTTATTTTTCCCAATTGTTGTGTGTTGTGCGTTAATGTTGTAGTGGTTATATGGGTTTGTATTTATTGTAGTTAAGGGTCATAACTTATAAGACTTAGTGATTATAGGGTTTAAGAGAGTTTAATAGTGGAAGCAAATAATTATTATAGGGGATATGCTTTAAATGACTTCGGAATTAAATGCCTTAAGGGTTATATGGACTATGGTTTATACGATTAAGGATTGGAAATTATAAGAGTTAAGAATTAAAGGGAGAGGGAATTATAGAGGTTAGGGGTTATATTTGTTAGGGGTTATGGGTTATATGCATTACAAGGGGTTGACATTGAGGGATGATATATGTTAGTTGTTACCAAGGTTATAAGGGCTAGGGATTATGTAATTTTTGTGTGATAAGGTTATAACTATTACATGGGCTAAAGATTATGGTTTTAGGATATAGAGAATATATGGGTTAGGGTTTTGTAGGTATTAGCGATTAAGATTTAAGATGATTAGATGGGTTATAAGGGTTAATTATTATAATAGAGTTGAGGAGTTATACTAGTTAATAGTTGGGGGTGGCAGTTAGGGGTGGTAGGTTTTATAGAGACGAGGGGATATATGTGGTAGGATTAATAGTAATATGGGTTAAAATGGTTGGTAGTTATATGGGCCATAGAGGTTATACAATTTTAAGTTTTTTAACATTAAACATTATTAGGGCTACGGGTTATAGGTCTCAAGCGTTAGGGGTTTAGAGTATCAAGAGTTAGGGGTGTAAGGGCTTATACGGATTACGAGTTATATGCAAAATAATGATTAAGCGATAAGGGTTATATGAATTAGGGGTAATTATTATAGGGAATAATTGTTATAAGGGCTAGCAGTAATAAGTGTTAGGTTTTGGAATTATAAGGCTTAAGGGTTATAGGGGTTATGGGGTAATGTTAGATGTTATTTATGTGTGATATGGGTTTGGTGATAAGTTTATAAATTTTAGTGGTTAGGGGTATATGACTGTTAGTGAAAGATTTTCCTCACACTATGCAATATTGAAGAGAGAGCCTTATTCAATTTCCCTATGAAGACTTATCTTCCCTATTGATAAAATCCGTAGACAAAAATACAATTTTTTCCACTTGTACGCATCCTGCACAATATACAGCAAGCACGCATGCTACTCCACTACAACCGACGTACATCGATATTTGTGCTAGAAAATAAAAATTAAATGTCGGGTTTCCATGTCACGACAGGATATCTCTGATCCTTGGCATTCCATATACTTGAAAAATTCCAACTTGGACGTTTAGTTCCATTTTGAAGCATGTAAGTGGGCCAATTATGAGCTATGGGAAAGGAGAAAGAATTCAACTTTGAGAGAAAAGTTACTCTGGAGAAATTATTACTTCATATTGAGTTTGCATCCCTTTGTCCTTTAATTCTAAACACAATGTTCAACCCCAAAGCTCTTCCATTATTTATGGAGAACCTCATTGTCTCGCTTATATGATCTTACCTTTGGTGGAGGATTGAAGTGGTGGAGGCCCAACTGGAAGGAACTTAGTTTATCGGTTCTGAACTGTGCCGACATGGAAGTCTGTAATATTTTCACTTATGCTGATCATTTATTAATAGAAGTACTCTCTTCCCATCTAATTGATATCTTTCAAATATATGAGTTATTATCCATGGGCATGTTTGTTTTGTATATTAATGGATTATGCTATCTAATGTGCTAACCTTTTTCATTATCACTATATGCTTTCTTTGCTGGTTTGTTGAGAACTTGTTGCAAGTATAAATATTTGGGTCAAATTTCTCAATGATGTACATCATCAAACATATGGACGAGGTAGGTCCCTTTATTATCTCGCTTGCACATTAGTTTATATAGAATGTTTTTGGGATATAGTTGATTTCGACATTCATATCCGTTTGTTGTAGTTTACACTAGCGATAGAGAGATTTTCCTCGTAACAGAATTGGTGAACATACTCGGGAACTAGTTTTACTTACTTGTGACACTTGTTTCCTCCTCTGTATCATATCATTCATTTGTCTACGAAAAAAAAAAAAACACGAGTGGGAAGGGAATATTATTTTGTACCAGCAGAAGTCGTGTCACCTTTTAACATAGCACAAAGTTATTTGGGTCCATTCATCATCATAATTTGGAGATTAGCATGGCCTTAGGAAGCTAATATCGTTACAGAGTCTTCTCTACTGACTATATACTCTTCCAGTCCCTATAGAGAATTTCATCGATGCCTCTTGCATCTTATGGTTTCATCATCAGGTCTATCCTATCGGAGTCCTCCATATGTCTCATGCTCTAGTTCAAAGGAAGTCTATCAACCTGTGTCAGCCACTCCTTAGAACTCTTGACTTTGCATGTTGGCCATACCCCCAGTTTGTCTCAAAATCACATGATATTGTAGTCCTATTATGTACCCTGGATCTACTTTCATCATTGGTAGGCAACCTTGAACCCAACAATCGAAATTTCATCATTGGTTGTTGACTCGGTGGTTGGGTGGTTTCCTTTGTGTTCGAAAGCAAGACATCTATTCACAAATTGGCATTCGTGAAATTTCTTGGATTCCATTAGCCTTATTGGTGGTTTCCTCGCCTTTGAAAATAGTTTTCATCATTGGTTACTATTTAGAGGGTCTTTTTCATGTACCTCTTGCACTTGGTACACACGAAAAATGCACATGGTCATTGTTTCGTGAACATGTTCTTCATCTGATTTCCACCACATCGTGAAGCTCCTTATTTGTGCCTCGTTATGACTAATGAGAGATTCCTTAATTCTCTCTTTTTCAGCGGGTCTCTTTCCATCGACTTCAGCCCATTTATTCCTGAAACGAGACCTAGAGTCTTATGAGTACCTTGAGGCTTACATTCATCAGTGGCAGGCTCTCTCACCATCAACAGTTGTGAATACATCAATTTCTCCTAATCTATGGATTCTTCAGGTGTTCGACACCTGCTCCTATATTCACATTTGTAAGATTGTACTCGGTCCCTTGACACCTACTTTCATTATCAATAGGCTATCTCATGTTTGTTAACAGTATACCTCAATGACCGGTAATGAAACAATGTCTCATTGTGTTCGACCTCAACTCCTTTATTCACATGAAGTAGAGTTGCACCTTTGGCGGATTCTGCAGAAGACTTGAAGACATCACTATGTGGCCACATATTTCCTGATATTTTTCTTCCTTTTCATTGGACTAGTACCTATATGACTTCAATGATCACAGAAGATCAGATTGTACTCTGTGGTATACAGAGGTCTTCAATTTAGTTTTTGAGACTGTTTCTACTGGGCGTGACTATGACAATTTTTGCCATATGACCACATTTGTATTTGCCAATTCATGGCCACAGAAACTTGTTTGGTATATGTTTCACATGGATCTGCAATGTAATTTTATTGGAAACCATGTATGCAAAGTCAGTGCAGAATGTCATGATCAACTAAGTTCGTCCGGCTGGTCCCCTACCACTCCACTTCTGGGTTATTTATAATGTATTTTGGCCATATTAGATGCTCCTCTGACCTCACACATTAGGGGGCATCTGTTAGAGAAATATTTTTCTCACCCTATGCAATATTGAATAGAGGGACTTATTCCTTTTCCCTATGCAGAATTATCTTCCTTGTTGATAAAATTTAGAGACAAAATACAAATTTTCCCACTTGTATGAATCTTGCACACTATACAACAAGCGTATACAGAGGCTCCTCCGTTAGAACCTGTGCACATTGGGATTTATGCCAAAAAATCAAAATTAAATGTTGGGTTTCCATGTCATGATAGGATATCTCTGATACTTGGCCTTCCATAGAGTGGAAATTTTCCTACCGGGCCCTTTAGTTCGATTTTGAAGGTTATAAGTGGGCCAATTTCGTCCTATGGAAAAGGAGAAAGAATTCTAACATTGAGAGAAAAGTTGCTCTGGAGAAATTGTTACTTCACATTGAGTCTGCATCCCTTTGTCCTTTAAGTTTGAATACAGTGTTCAACCCCCAATCTCTTCCCTTATTGATGGAGAAACTCATTGTCTTCCTTCTATGAGCTTGCCTTTGGTGGAGGATTGAAGTGGTGGAGGTCGAGCTAGAAGGAACTTGGTTTTTGGGTTATGAACTGTGCCGACATAGAAGTGTGTAATATTTTCACTTCTGCTAATCATGTATTAATAAAAATACTCTCTTCCCATCCAATTGATATCTTGCAAATATATGAGTTATTATCCATGGGCATGTTTGTTTTGTATATTAATGGATTATGTTGTCTAATGTCCTAACCTTTTATATTATCACTATATTCTTGCTCTGCTTGTTTGTTGAGAACTTGTTGCAAGTGTGAATCTTTGGGTAAAAGTGCTCAACGGTGGACATCATCAAACATCTGGATGAGGTAGGTCCCTTTCTGATCTCCCTTGCACATTGGTTTATATAGCATGTTTTTGGGATATAATTGATTTCTACAATCATATTTGTCTGTTGTGGTTTACCCTAGCCATAGAGAGATTTTCCTCGTAACAATGAGATAAGGTTATTAGGGTGTCACGGTTAGGGTGTTATGGTTTATGGGTTATACTAATTAAGTTTTA
>JZKD02S2355210.1:578901-589464 GCA_000966675.3 Picea glauca | reverse complement strand
AGGTGCACAGGACAGAGTTCAGAGACAGAGGACAAGCCGGGTGGCCTATCCCGGGCTTGTTAACTGGACAATAACCTTTTGGGGACCAAAAGGTCTTGTTGTGGGGAGGTGTGATACGAAAACGGATCCAGAAGCCTGATAGGGCTTGAAAAATGCTCAAAAATGAAAGTGCTCGGAATGCAACGAAACCTGTACCATTGCGCCTGTCTCGTCTTCATGATTCCGGTGGTATATTTACTTCGTCAAACGGAGTCTGTATGGAGAAGATATCGCGTTCTGTCCGAAAAGTCAAACAGGCAAAATTTTGATGCTGACTGGGCAGGCCGTACAGTCCACGTGGCACGTCCGTACAGCTGACGTGGCAGGGCCGTACAGCTGACATGGGCCAACCAGGAGGCGACATGTGGCAGACAGGGATGATGACACATGGCAGCATCCGAGAGCGACACATGGAAGGTCCGTACGGAGGACACGTGGCATCCCCAGGACACGACACGTGTCAAGCGGATTTGGCCGTTTGGGCATACGATTTGACCAATACGGAGGTGACACGTGTCACCACTCACAGGGTGACACGTGGCATGCTGACGTCAGCACACTGATGGGGCAGACACGTGGCATGACGTGGCAGTACGGTGGCAGATGACAGGGATGATAGGTGGCGTACGACAGAGTCGACGTGGCGGCACACGTGGGCCAATCACAGGATGACACGTGGCATGCTCTCATTGGAAAAAAAAAAGGGTGCCACGTGGCCCACTCAGGGGTTGCCACGTGGCACCCCATTATTGGCTATTGGTTTGGTGTGTTTAAAAAACTTGGTTTGGCTCGCCGGGGTTTTGAAACCGGGACCTGTCGACAGGACTATGAACTATGGAACGCGTGCTATCCAACTCGGCGGCGGGTGTTTCTTGTAATGCAAACGGCGTGAAATGGATTTGAATGTGGTCAAAGTTCTAACAGGTGGGAAAATGGGTCGGGGCTTAGCCCCAGCCCGCGACGATAACATGTGACCGTTCCACATGTCTATGGGCGTCCGGTTCCATTACAACTGCATGCGCGGGGCAGTTATGGAATAGACCCTGGGTTCTATTCCCACGCCACACGACCCGGTGCTAAAATTCACTATTGCACGGGTATGGTTATGTTAGGCCCGTGGGCCTATGTTTCAGCATGAAAACCAGGAGCGGGAGCCTATTGCAAAGGGACAACACGCGAGTACATGGCCACATGGTCAACGATATGAACAGGAGCACGTAACGAAAGGGGCTGCACCCAATTTCAATGTAAAAGTAGGTTTTGCTGTTAAATTTTGGTTTTTTCAATTAATATTGCCTAATATTGGTTGATTTTCTCCATTTTTGGGGGATATTGGGCATTTTTGGAGGCCAGATTCTTGGAGGAAGTTGGGGATGTGAAACCAACTCCCTTGCTATATAAACCAGGCCTATTTGAGGCCAAGGACAGTCATTCAGAGCAGAGTTATGCTGGAGGAAAGCCAAGCCAAAGACAATTTGTTGCAGGGAAGCCTTTGAGGTGGAAACGCTGTTGGATTGTTTCTGGGAGCTTGGAGCATCAGTTTGGCGTGTCGTTTCTTTTGCAGGGTTCTTGAGATCTGAGACAACAAGACCAGATCAGTCTTGTAGCCTTTGGGCATTGCTGAGATGTAATTTTGAGCACTTGAGAAGAAATAAAGAAGCCTCCCCCACAGGAAAAAGGCCCGGAGATGTAGGCAAACATTGTGCCGAACTCCGTTATCAACCTGCGTTCTTATGGTTTGTTGTTCATTATTATTTTCAGATATGCATATGTGTATTTGACTGATATAATCCTCTTCTTTCCTCATTCTTTCGTTAAATTCTCAAATGGTTAAAATATTCATGCAAGTTAAAACTCAACCATAATCATAAAAGATCCTGCCCCGGATCAATTTTCTAGGTTGCCATGGAAGAATTCTTGGTCACAACAATATGAGAGTGTTGACGTCATTTTGTATTGTATTCCTTACCTTTAATATTTTCTTCAGATAAATTATAAGTGATATCTCTAAAGGAGCTACTGTGATAATTGTTCGTGCTATTGCTTTATATTATCAAGAAGGATATTATTCTTGCTTGTTGTTTTGTTGACCTTGCTCCAGGTCACATGAGGAATCTATAGCGAAGGTTGCAGAAGGAAACGTGCTAAAGGAGAGATCATAAATGAAGAAATAATCAGTGGAAAAGAAGAATGTGGGTCACTCACAAGCTTCCATGACCCACACTATTGAAGAATCCATGTGAACTCTGGAAGATTAGCTCACATCAACTATAAGGCACTATCATACATATGCAAGGTTTTCACAAGTTTACGAGAAATCAAGGCTGATCAAGAAGGCATATGCAATGGATGTGCGCAAGGGAAGAACATCAAGAACCCATTTTCGAAGAGGGAAAACAAGGTAGAAGGAGTCCTAGAATTCATTCATTCATATGTATGTGGCCCAATGCCATCATCCTCCATTAATGGGTATGTATACTATGTATCATTCATTAATGATTATTCTCATAAAAGACCTGAATATATTTGAAGTGTTAAACAAGATCAAGGAATTCAAAGCCTTGATAAGAGAACCCTTTTGTAAGGAAGATTAAGATATTGAGGTAAGCTAATGGAGGAGAATATACCTCTTCAGAGCTCATGAAATTTTGCAAAGATGTTGGGATCAAGATCCCCAACAAAACGGTGTAGTTGAAGGAAAGAACAGAACCATGCTGGAAGCTGTGAAGACTATGATCAAGATCTTCCTATGTGCGTATGGGCAAAAGAAACAATAACAGTTCTTTATGTGTAGAATCGATTGCCCCATAGTGCACTTGGGCTCAATATACTAGAAGAGATGTTCATGGGAAAGAAGCCAGAGGTAACTCATCTCAAATTATTTGGTTCTCCAATGTTTATTCATATAGAAAAAGAGAAAAGAAACAAGATGGAACCCTCCAGAAAGAAGGGAATATTTGTGGGATACTGTGAGGTATCCAAGGCCTTCAGAATCTAAATACTTGGTCACCACCATATTGAGATCAGTAGGGACATGACCTTTGATGAATAAGCAACACTTAAGAAAACAATAAGATTCTAGCTTGAAGAAGTATATGAAGAGGAACCTGTAAATCCTAGGATTGCAGAATTCATGAGGGAAGTTCCTAGAACTACAAAACCTGTAAGGGAAGTCGTAACTTCGCTGGATGAGGAGACTCTTGAAGACCATGATCTAACAAAAGTTCAAGAACCTCCTCATATGACCTTCTCCCATAAAAGAAAGCTTGCTTGGGCAAGAGAACTTATACAAAATGGAGAGAAGTATGGTGTTCCATAAGGGACCATGAGATAGGTGAAGAGACTAAAGCCATTCTCGAGTTACACAACTTTGATGTGCAATCTACTTGATGAATAAACCACATGCTTTGAAGAGGCCATCCAGAAGAAGGAATGGGCAGATGCCATGACAGAGGAATACCAATCCATAATAAAGAATGATGTATGGGAAATAGTACCTAGACCAAAAAGTAAGGATGTGGTATCAGCAAAATGGATCTTCCAAATAAAACATGCTGCTGATGGAAGTATTAAGAAATATAAAGAAAGATTTGTCACTCATGGATTTTCACGGAAGGAAGGTATTGACTATGAAGAGACATTCTCTCCTATGGCTAGATACACTTCGATCAGAACCATTATAGCTCTTGCTGCTAAGATGAAATGGAAGCTGCACCAGATGGACGTGAAGATAGATTTCCTGGATGGTGTTATTGAAGAGGAAGTGTATATAGAGCAACCCTAAGGATTTGAGGTTGAATACAAAAAGTCTCATTTCTTCCGATTGAGGAAAGTCATATACGGATTGAAGCAAGCTCCCATAGCTTGGTATGGCCATATAGACAGTTTCTTGACGAGCTTAAGCTTTACCAAGAGTAAAGCAGACTCAAATCTCTACTTCAAGATCATGGATAATGAACCAGTAATATTACTATTGTATGTGGATGACTTATTCTTAACTGGAGAAGAAAATATCATCGATGAATGTAAACAGAGGCTTGCTACAGAATTTTGAAATGAAAGACCTTGGCCTAATGCATTACTTCTTAGGTCTTGAGGTATGGCAGAGTCTAGAGAGAGTCTTTCTTAACCAAGGGAAGTACACGGTCAAAATCCTTGCGACGTCCCTTGCAACCTTCAAGGCACAAGTTTGTTTATCCCGTCCTTCAAAGAACTCAAAGGTATATCCTTCGTGATATTTTCTCTTAGCTTTCAAGTCCCTTCCGGAAACTCCTTGCACGCACTCCTTACGACAAGCCTTCAGAACTGGCTAAGTGTTGAAGTCTTTCATCCTGCGCACTCCTGTAGCAGAAATCCTGCAATCTCTTTGCTCAGAATCACAACTCTGAGTCTTCGTCCAGCTTGCATACGCCTTGCATGGATCTGGTGCCAATTTTGTACTTCTGAGAACTTAGAACAAAATTTATCCCTACTTGAACCCTGCAGTCACGCACTCCTTGCGGACAAATTCAGCTGCACTCCTTGAAGAAATTTTCTGGTTCAAGATAGAGAAACAATTGAAACTAACTTCTTGTTGTCATAGACTTCAAATTCAACCATGATATCACATACACCGCATATCAAAGCAAATGTATGACAGAAAACAGACATCCATGAGCAAAATATAAACACACAGAGAATAGACACATAACCATGAGATTGAATCAAGCTATCTTCTATTAATTCAATATCTATACATGGGTGTTCTTCATACACTTCTCTGCTCTGCTCTCCTGAATGTTCTCAATATCCAGAATTATGATACAATGTACAAGTGAGGGTGTCTATATCCCGTTTCCCTCTCGAGCTCTAAAAGCTATCAAATCTAGAATTAAATTCCTATCTAACTTTACATTAAATCTATTAAATTCCTCATCTACACAAGGACGTGAGCTTATCCACTCAATGTCCATTACAATATACAAAGTGCGGTTCATCAAATCAACACATTAATGTTTGCGCAACAATGTCAAGGTGCTTTCAAAAAGAGATTTGTGCTGGCTTGTCCAGCTGTCTCCTGCTTTTGTGCTGGCTCGCTTGACATGGGCGATGCTCCTGCATCATACTACCATGCTTGAAAAATTTCATGGGCTCCTGTCCATGAGTTCCTGTATGGTCTTTCCATGCTTCTATATCACTACTTTTCTTTCCCAACTGGCATCCTCCATTGGGTGGTTCCTCCATTTGACCAGATACTCAAAATACTGCTTTCGCCTGGTCTTCTTACCCACTCGCTTGTCTAGTATGCATTCCATCTGTGGCTTCTCTACAATCGGCATCTGCTTTCGCCACCAGACTTCTGGCTGCTCATCATTTCTAGATACTGCTTCTTCAGCCTTGTATGGGTATAAATTCGAAACATTGAATATCAGAGATATTCCGATGCCATCCGATAACTCAATTTCATAAGCATTTTCTCCGAATTTCTTCAAGACTCTGCATGGCCCAATTTTCTTTATTTTCATCTTGTTGTATGTTCCCCTTAGGAACCTTTCCTTCCTCAAATGTGCCAGAAAAAAATCCCCAACTTCAAACTAAAGTTGTCTTCGATGCTGATCTACTCTGCGCTTATATTCCTGATTTGAATTTATCAGTCGCTGCTTCACCTTACTATGAAGTTCTTTCATCGCCTCAGCAAACTCTTCTGCACTAGTGCTGCTCGTCACAGTCTGTTCTGACTCCCTGAGTTTAGAAACTCCCCTCGGTTGTGTCCCATAAACAATATGAAATGGATGCTTCCCTGTGCTCATGTTCACATAATCGTTGTATGCGAATTCTGCATGTGGTAATATGTTATTCCGGCTGCTGTGGTGCTCTGTCACCAAGCTTCTGAGTAAATCTCCCAGACTTCTGTTGACCACTTCCGTCTATCCATCCGTCTGAGGATGATAAGAAGAACTAAATGCCAAGTTAGTTCCCAGCTTCTTCCATAGCATCCTCCAAAAATGACCTATGAATTTTGTATCCCTGTCTGAGACTATGCTTCTTGGCAATCCATGGAGTCAGATGACCTCCTTGAAAAACAGATTCGTGATGTGAGTCACATCGTTGGTCTTCTGGCATGGAATGAAATGTGCCATTTCATAAAACCTTTCTACCACCACAAAGATGGAATCAGCACCTCTTTGTGTCCTTGGCAAACCCAATACAAAATCCATTCTTATCGCCTCCCATGGCCTCTCAGGTATGGGCAATGGCTGACAAAAACCTGCATTTTTCTTTCTTCCTTTTGAATGTTGACAAATCATACATCTGTCAACAAATATTTTAACATCTTCTCGCATGCCTGGCCAAAAATACGATTCGCTCAGCTTTGCGAATGTTTTTTCATTGCCAAAATGCCCTGCTAAGCCTCCACTGTGCTTCTCTTTTAACAGATTCTCCCTCATGGAGAAATTCAGAATACATAACTGATTGCCTCTAAACAACAATCCTTCCTAGATCATATAATCTATCCAAGGAATCCGATATCTGAGAACTGGATTCTCAGCTGCAACATATCCCTGAGATTTTCAAAACCCAAGGTCTTGACTCGGAACTCCTGCAACAACAAACATTTCCTACTCAAAGCATCAACCACTTTATTAGCAGTTCCTAAAATGTTTTTTGTTACAAATGTGAAATACTGCATATACTATACCCATTTTGCATGTTTTTTATTCAGCTTCTCTTGCTGAGTCACAAACTGTAATGCATGATTATCACTATACAACAAAAATTCTTTCGGGATGCCTTCACTTCTTTAATGCCTGTATGATAGCATAAAACTCCTTATCACATGTGGAGTATTTCAGCTTTTCTTAATCCTGCTTCTCACTAAAATATGCAACTGGGTTGTCCTCCCCACTCAATGCTCTGATACCACTATGATGCAACCACACTCCACGAGCACGATCGCTCCCTCAGGACCTTCTCCTTCAATGGCGAAATGCTTCAAATGCTCATCCTTTGTCTTGTTGAAAATTAGTATATCATCCAGACATACAAGGACAAACTTTCCGATGAATTCCCTCAGGACTTCATTCATCAGCCTCATGAATGTGCTCGGCGTGTTCGTCAAGCCAAATGGCATGACCAGCCATTCGTACAAACCCTCATTTGTCTTGAATGTTGTCTTCCATTCATCACCGTCCCTCATGCGAATCTGATTATATCCGCTCTTCAGATCAATCTTTGACAAATAATTTTCCCCACTCAGGCAATCCATCAGATCATCCATTCTCGGCAGTGGAAATCTGTACCTGATGGTAATTTTATTTATCGCTCTTGAGTCGGTGCACATTATCCAACCCCCATCCTTCTTCGGACTGAGCACTATTGGAACAACACATGGACTCAAGCTCTCCCTGACCAATCCTTTGTAAATTAAATATTGGACCTGTCTCTTGACCTCTTCATTCTCTTGTGGCGTCAACTTGTACATGGATTTATTTCGCAAACTTGGTCCAGGTATGAGGTCTATGTGATGACTCACACTTCTCATCAGTGGCAACGAATGAGGTAATTCGTCCACTATGATATCAATGAACTCTTCCAGTAGGTCCTGAACCTCAACTGGCAAATCGTCCACTCTTGTGATAGTCAGAACAATCCTCGATTTTCTAACCACAAAAGAATTCTGGATCTTCATTCTTCTCCATTTCTGTGAGAAGCTCCTTCCCAATCATGAGAAGTATTGTGCTGTTTACTTCCGGCTTCACCTCCTTGTCCTTTATCGGAAGCAATGTATGGGTTCTTCCATCCTTCTCTAAAGTATATGTGTTCATTCGCCCATCATGAACCACACTTCTGTCATATTGCCATGGTCTACCCAGCAATAAATGACATACATCCATGGGAATAACATCACATAAAATCTTATCATTATATCCTCCCATATTGAATTCAACTAAACACTGTTTAGTGACACTCACCTGATGTCCCTTATGTAGCCATGAAACTTTGTATGGACTCGGGTGATCAGTTGTCTCCAGCTCTAACTTTTCCACCATCTCGATTGAAACGAGATTGCTTGTGCTTCCGCTATCCACAATGACCTTACACTTTCTGTCCTTGGTCTTGCATGTGGTTCTGAAAATTCTGGTCCTCTGAGCTGTGTCCTCCACCTCTTTATCGGGTGTTAATAGAACTTTGTGCACCGTTAGTGACCTTCCACTTCCTGTGTCTTCATTCTCAACATCATGCCTCTACACTTCAGCGATGTGAGCTTCTCCAATATCCTTCTTCTTCTCTGGACACTCAAATGACTTGTGCCCATTCTTACCACATGTAAAACATGTGATCACTCCGCCTCTTCCTCTACCTTGACCTCTAGTACGAGGAAGAGTGTTTGAATCAACATAATCTCCTCGCTGATCATTTTGCTATCTTCTTGGCTCAACATATGGCTTCCTCTGCGAGGTTCCACCTTTTTTAGCTTTACCCTGAGGTTTCTTCCATTCCTCCTTGGGCTTCTGATATTTCTCCTGGGCAACTACCTTGCCTTTGGGCTAACTCCTACCTTGCCCTCGTTGATCCTGCTTGCGGCTCATCTTCTCCTCGGATTTCAGAGCCATCTGGTAATAATCCTCTACCGTCCTGATGGTAACGATGCTTAATTGATCCTGAATGTCGCACCTCAGACCATTTAGATATCTAGCAACCTTCTCATCCTCACTCTCTCGATGGACTGCTCTGATGTTGAGCTTGTAGAATTCTTCTGTACACTCCTTCACCATCATCAACTTCTGTCTCAGGTTTTTCATTCGCTTGAACAGTGTGATTTGATAATCCCTTGGGATTAACTTTTCTTTCATCTTTGCAATCGTTCGATCCCAGCTTTTGATTTTCTTCTTTCCCTTGCAGCGTCTGTCAGCCTGTAGCTCATCCCACCATAATGCTGCATGTCCTTTCAAGTGCGTAACTGCATGCCTGACTTTCTTATCTTCTTCCACATATTCATAATCGAAGTATGTGTCAAGAACCCTAATCTAATCTAGAAACTCTTCTTCATCCAGATTCCCCTCGTAGACTGAATGTCCATTTTCGCCTTTGCACCCATTCTGGTGATAGCTTTAATCAACCGCTCGGTTGATGCATCCTCTGCTGTGACCTCTTCTTCATGTCTAGCTTCCTCTTCAACTTCATAATCACTAATATCCCCTGCACCAACTCCGCGTCTCTGTGTTGTCTCCATCTCCTCGAGCCTTGCTTGGACATCTCTCATCTGCCGCTCCATTTCTGGATTCCCTGCTGGCCTGCCCCTTCTTCTCACCTCTCTGTCTTCTGGGTCAGGTGACTACCTTTCTCTTCTCAGTGACATGGAGAATCTCTTTTCTCTCTATTGTAAAAAACAAAGATAATCCCGCTCTGATACCACTCTGATGCAACCATGCTCCACGAGTGCGATCGCTCCCTTGAGACCTTCTCCTTCAATGGCCTGAAGAGTTACAACGCCCTTCGAATCCCTTATCAATACTTTCTCACCCCATAGGTTCTCTTCGTCATGCGACCCCCTTCCTTACTCCTCAATGGATTGTAACTCTCGACCTCGCTCCTCGTGATACCAACCTTTTGGGTTTTCAACCTTCGATACCCGAGGTACCGAGACACCAATAGCATGTGTGACTTGAATCGTCCACACTCGTCACTTCACTCGAGATTCCGTGCTATCGCGACCTCGCACTATCACGCCTTCGCCGCTCGCAAATCCCCGCTCTTGGTCCTCCATATCCCGTCACACAAGATGCCAAAAGGTTGAGACTCCCAATCTCACTCCCTCGTGACTTCGCCACTTGCGAGCTCAAACGACTTCAACCTCGGTGCCCAAATCCCGAGGCACCAATTCCTGAAATATCGCTACCTCGCGACTTCGCTACTTGCGAGGCCAAATAAATTCCTTGTCGACTCCCGATGTCCAAGAAGTCGAACGTCTAAGAGTTTACGCCACCTGTATTCCACTGTCACCTATGGCCTACACAGCTTATGTGGCTGTCGGAATGTCGCATCACGCACTCTCACGAATTTCATTGCATAAAGTTGGAGTCTTACCTCATGAACTCCCGATAAGCCGATCCACGAGTAGAACCCATGCTCCTCGTGATCTCAATCGACTGCTCCTGCCCTTGCGAGCTTCGAACTTCTTCCACTCCTGCATTGTAGCCTTCTTGCTCCTCCACAAGATCTAATGGCCCTCGGAGCTTTGCGAAATCTCCTCGAAGAGATTCGTTCGTCCGTTTCTTTCTCGTTCAAATCCCCGAAATGACGAGTTGTTCTTTCACGAAACTCGTCACCCTGTACGCAACCCGACGACGTCCCTTGCAACCTTCAAGGCACAAGTGTGTTTATCCCATCCGTTGAGGAACTCAAAGGTCTATCCTTCCTTAGCTTTGCTCTCAGCTTTCGAGTCCCTTCCAGAAAATCCTTGGATGCACTCCTTACGGAAAACCTTCAGACATGGCTAAGTGTTGAAGTCTTCGATCCTATGCACTCCTGCAGCAGAAATCC
>JZKD02S2355210.1:563428-573966 GCA_000966675.3 Picea glauca | reverse complement strand
TTCCCAGGATAAATTTTGTGTCTATTGTGGATGTGTATTTCTCAGTGATCTTGTTCTTATTATGCTCTTATCTTATGAAATGCAAAGAACTATAATAATAGCATAAACATTAACAACTTGCTCATTCTCTTATGAGGCAAGCTCCAATTACCAATTGGAGAGAGGGAGAAGAGTGGTGCATCTCTTGGGCACAAATATCTGTATTGTTTTGAGTTATCTCTTGAACATTGTATAAGCTATTTATGATAAGGAAGTTTTTGCTGGGTTTTCTTCCCCTAGAGGGTTTCCTAGGATAAATGTCGTGTCTCTTGTGAATGTGTATTTCTTAGTGATCTTGTTCTTATGATGCTCTTATCTATTGAAATGAAAACAACTACAATAATGACATAAACATTAACATGGTCTCAGAGCCAACCTGAAGGGAGCATATTTTGCAAGAGGAAAAATGCACTATTACCGTACCCAAAAATTAGGCTTTTGCAAAAATGAATATTTTCAGCTCCTTAACCACCTAGAAAGTTGTGCCCTCCCCCAAGGATCATTTTGGCACTTAGAGTGCACATTTTCAGTGGCTAGATCTCCCAGAAAGTGAAACCCTAGTTTCACAAAGTACGAGAAAACTAGAGTACCAGAAATACCATAAGTACCAGAAGTACCAGAAGTACCAGAAAACCAGAAGCACGAGTCCAAAAATCCGCAGACCAAATAAAACTTGGATTTTCAAAATTTCGACTACACCATCTAACTCGCCTCAGCTCAATGCATCTATCCCCTGGATCATATTTTCAAAACTCAAAGTTTGAAAAATTAGGGTTTCCTCATAAAGCCCTAAGTTGCAGTTGCAGCTGTAGTCTCAGAACTAGCTGCAATTGCAGTACCAGTTGCAGTTACAGTCGTAAGAACTAGTTGCAATCACCCTTGAAATTTTCTCAAGAGTTGGCAATGATTACCACTGCTACCACATGGAGCCACTACCTACAAATGTTATCAAAGGTATGTACTTACATATGTTTAATGGTTAAATCCTAAAGAGTATTTGCAGGAGAAGGGATCTCTTGCCATAGATCGAGAAGGATCTCAAGATCCAACACATTCAAGGGGAATGATGCAACCCAGGTGTGATTATTCTAATATACATCTATTTGTTATGAAATTATCTTGATTAGTGTTGCATGTTGAAGCTATGATCAAATTATTAGAATAATTAAAAGTTGATCATAGAGATTATCCTCTAACCTAACCTTTTGTCAAGTTAGCGTATTGTCTTAGTACAAAAGATAGGTTGAATAAAGCACTTGTCACTTGAGTGAAGGAGAGATGAAATAAAAGCAAGCACTCATTCTTGAGGACAAGGCTCCAGGTTTGATTAATCAAGATTCAAAGGTACACATGACAAGTTGATGACTTTAGTTGAGATAGAAATCGTCGTAAAGTATTATACTTTATAGCATGTGAGAATATAGATGTAAATACTTTGCCCGATATGACTAACACCTCCTCTAGGAGAAACCTTGTGTGTTAGTTCCAGGTTGCCATGGAAGAATGCTTGGTCACAACACTATGAGAGTGTTGACGTCATTATGTATTGTATTCCTTACCTTTAATCTTTGCTTTAGATAAATTATAAGTGATAGCTCTAAAGGAGCTACTGTGATAATTGTTCATGCTATTGCTTTATATTATCAAGAAGGGTATTATTCTTGCTTGTTGTTTTGTTGACCTTGCTCCACATCACATGAGGAAGCTATAGCAAAGGTTACAGAAGGAAACCTGCTAAAGGAGAGATCATAAATGAAGAAATCATCAGTGGAAAAGAAGAATGTGGGTCACTCACAAGCTTCCATGACCCACACTATTGAAGAATACATGTGAACTCTAGAAGATTAGCTCACATCAACTATAAGGCGCTATCATACATATGCAAGGCTGTCACAAGTTTACCAGAGCTCAAGGTTGATCAAGAAGGCATATGCAATGGATGCGTGCAAGGGGAGAACATCAAGAACCCGTTTTAGAAGAGGGACAACAAGGTAGAAGGAGTCCTAAAACTCATTCATGCAGATGTATGTGTCCCAATGCCATCATCCTCCATTAATGGGTATGTATACTATGTATCATTCATTAATTATTATTCTTATAAAAGACCTGGATATATTTGAAGTGTTCAACAAGATCAAGGAATTCAAAGCCTTGATAAGAGAACCCTTCTGTAAGGAAGATTAAGATACTCAGGTCAGCTAATGGAGGAGAATATACCTCTTAAGAGCTCGTGAACTTATACAAATATGTTGGGATCAATATCCGCAACAAAATGGTGTAGTTGAATGAAAGAACACAACCATGCTGGAAGCTGTGAAGACTATGATCAAGATCTTCCTATGTGCGTATGGGCAACAGAAACAATAACAGTTCTTTATGTGTAGAACCGATTGACCCATAGTGCACTTGGGCTCAAGACACTAGAAGAGATGTTCATAGGAAAGAAGCCAGAGGTAAGCCATCTCAAAATATTTGGTTCTCCAGTGTTTATTCATATAGCAAAAGAGAAAAGAAACAAGCTAGAACCCTCTGAAAAGAAGGGAATATTTGTGGGATACTGTGAGGTATCTAAGGCCTTCAGAATCTAAATACTTGGTCACCACCATATTGAGATCAGTAGCGACATGACCTTTGATGAAGAAGCAACACTTAAGAAAACAATAAGATTCTATCTTGAAGAAGTATATGAAGAGGAACCTGTAAATCCCAGGATTGCAGAATCCACGAGGGAAGTTCCCAGAACAACAGAACCTATAAGGGAAGGTGTAACTTCCCTTGAAGAGGAGACTCTTGAAGACCATGATGTAACGAAACTTCAAGAACCTCCTCATATGACCTTCTCCCATAAAAAAAATCTTTATTGGGAAAGAGAACTTATACAAAATGGAGAGAAGTATAGTGTTCTAGAAGGGACCATGAGATAGGTGAAGAGACTAAAGCCATTCTCGAGTTACACAACTTTGATGTGCAATCTACTTGATGAAGAACCCACATGATTTGAAGAGGCCATCCATAATAAGGAATGGACAGATGCCATGACAGAGGAATACCAATCCATAATAAATAATGATGTATGGGAAATAGTTCCCAGACCAAAAAGTAAGGATGTGGTATCAGCAAAATGGATCTTCCAAATAAAACATGCTACTGATGGAAGTATTGAGAAATATAAAGAAAGATTTGTCACTCATGGATTTTCCCAGAAGGAAGGTATTGACTATGAAGATACATTCTCTCTTATGGCCAGATACACTTTGATCAAAACCATTATAGCTCTTGCTGCCAAGATGAAATGGAGGCTGGACCAGATGGACGTGAAGATAGCTTTCCTAAATGGTGTTATTGAAGAGGAAGTGTATATAGAGAAACACTAAAGATTTGAGGTTGAATAGAGAAAGTCTCATGTCTGCTGATTGAAGAAATTCATATACGGATTGAAGCAAGCTCTCATAGCTTGGTATGGCCATATAGACAGTTTCTTGATGAGCTTAAGCTTTACCAAGAGTAAAGGAGACTCAAATCTCTACTTCAAGATCATGGATAATGAACCAGTAATATTACTATTGTACGTGGATGACTTATTCTTAACTGGAGAAGAAAATATCATTGATGAATGTAAACAGTGGCTTGCCACAGAATTTGAAATGAAAGACCTTGGCCTAATGCATTACTTCTTAGGTCTTGAGGTATGGCACAGTCCAGAGAGAGTCTTTCTTAACCAAGGGAAGTACACGGTCAAAATCCTTGTGACGTCCCTTGCAACCTTCAAGGCACAAGTTCGTTTATCCCATCCTTCGACAAACTCAAAGGTATATCCTTCCTGATCTTTTCTCTTAGATTTCGAGTCCCTTCCGGAAAGTCCTTGCACACAGTCCTTACGACAAACCTTCAGACATGGCTAAGTGTTGAAGTCTTCGATCCTGTGCACTCCTGCAGCAGAAATCCTGCAATCTCTTTGCTCAGAATCACAACTCTGAGTCTTCGTCCAGCCTGCGCATGCATTGCATAGCTCTGGTGCCAATTCTGTACTTCTGAGAACTTAGAACAAAATCTATCCCTACTTGAACCCTGCAGTCAGGCACTCCTTGCGGACAAATTCAGCTGCACTCCTTGTAGGAATTTTCTGGTTCAAGATAGAGAAACAATTGAAACTAACTTCTTGTTGTCACCGAATTCAAATTCAACCATGAAATCACATGCACCACATATCAAAGAAAATGTATGACATAAAATAGACATCCATGAGAAAAATATCAACACACAGAGAATAGACACATAACCATGAGATTGAATCAAGCTATCTTCTATTAATTCAATATCTATACATGGGTGTTCTTCATACACTTCTCTGCTCTTCTCTCCTGAATGCTCTCAATATCCATAATTATGATACAATGTACAAGTGAGGGTGTCTATATCCCGTTTCCCTCTCGAGCTCTAAAAGCTATCAAATCTAGAATTGAATTCTTATCTAACTTTACATTAAATCTATTAAATGCCTCATCTACCCAAGGACGTGAGCTTATCCTCTCAAGGTCCATTACAATATACAAAGTGCACTTCATCAAATCAACACATTAATGTTTGCGCAACAATGTCAAGGTGCTTTCAAAAAGAGATTTGTGTTGGCTTGTCCAACTGTCTCCCGCTTTTGCGTTGGCTTGCTTGACGTGGGTGATGCTCCTACATCATACTCCCTCGCTTTAAAAATTTCATGGGCTCCTTTCCATGAGTTCTTGTATGGTCTTTCCATGGTTCTGTATCACTACTTTGCTTTCCGAGATGGCATCCTCCACTGGGTGGTTCTTCCATTTGACTAGATACTCAAAATATTGCTTTCACCTCGTCTTCTTACCCACTCGCTTGTCCAGTATGCATTCCATCTGTGGCTTCTCTACAATCAGCATCTACTTCCACCACTGGACTTCTGGCTTCTCATCATTTCCAGCTACTACTTCTTAAGCCTTATATGTGTATAAATTTGAAACATTGAATATCAAAGATATCTCGATGCCATCCGGCAACTCAATTTCATAAGCATTGTCTCCGAATTTCTTCAAGACTCTGCATGGCCAAATTTTCTTTATTTTCAGTTTGTTGTATGTTCCCCTTGGGAACCTTTTCTTCCTCAAATGTGCCAGAACAAGATCCCCAACTTCAAACTAAAGTTGTCTCCGATGCTGATCTTCTCTGCGCTTATATTCCTGATTTGAATTTATCAGACGCTTCTTCACCTTACTATGAAGTTCTTTCATCGCCTCAGCAAACTCTTATGCACTAGCGCTTCTAGTCGCAGTCTATTTTGACTCCCTGAGTTTAGAAACTCCCCTCGGTTGTGTCCCATACACAATCTGAAATGGACTCTTCCCTGTGCTCCTATTCATAGAATCGTTGTATACGAATTCTGCATGTGGTAATATGTTATTCCAACTGTTGTGGTGCTATGTCACCAAGCTTCTGAGTAAATCTCCCAGACTTATGTTGACCACTTCCGTCTGTCCATCCATCTGAGGATGATAAGAAGAACTAAACACCAAGTTAGTTTCTAGCTTCTTCCACAGCGTCCTCCAAAAATGACCTATGAATTTTGTATCCCTGTCTGAGACTATGCTTCTTGGCAATCCATGGAGTCGGATGACCTCCTTGAAAAATAGATTTGCGATGTGAGTTGCATCATTGGTTTTCTGGCATGGAATGAAATGTGCCATTTTAGAAAACCTGTCTACCACCACAAAGATGGAATCAACACCTCTTTGTGTCCTCGGCAAACCCAATACAAAATCCATGCTTATCGCCTCCCATGGACTCTCGGGTATGGGCAACGGCTGATAAAACCCTTTATTCTGCTTTATTCCTTTTGAATGTTGACAAATCCTACATCTGTCAACAAATATTTTAACATCTTCTCACATGCACAGCCAAAAATACAATTCACTCACCTTTGCAAATGTTTTGTCGTGGCCAAAATGC
This sequence comes from Picea glauca, assembly GCA_000966675.3. Lineage (NCBI taxonomy): Eukaryota > Viridiplantae > Streptophyta > Pinopsida > Pinales > Pinaceae > Picea > Picea glauca. Next base: position 567,957 of record JZKD02S2355210.1, on the reverse strand, counting down.
CCTGCTAAGCCTCCATTGTGCTTCTCTTTTAACAGATTCTCCCTCATGGAGCAATTCGAAATACACAGCTGATTGCCTCTAAACAAAAATCCTTCCTGGATCATATAATCTATCCAAGGACTCCGATCTCTGAGAATTGGACTCTCAACTGCTTCATACGCTTCCCCGAAATCTGCATCTCCTACGTACATATCCTTGAGATTTTCAAAACCCAAGGTCTTGACTCAAAACTCCTGCAACAACAAACATTTCCTACTCAAAGCATCAGCCACTTTATTAGTAGTTCCTGAAATGTGTTTAGTTACAAATGTGAAATACTGCATATACTCTACCCATTTTTCATGTTTCTGATTCAACTTCTCCCGCTGAGTCACAAACTGTAACACATGATTATCACTATACAACACAAATTATTTCAGGATCAAGTAATGCCTCCACTTCTTTAATGCCTGTATGATAGCATAAAACTCCTTATCATACGTGGAGTATTTCATATTTGCTTCATCCAGCTTCTCACTAAAATATGCAACTGGCCTGTCCTCCTGACTCAATGCTCTAATACCACTATGACGCAACCACGTTCCATGAGTGCAATCGCTTCCTCGGGACCTTCTCCTTCAATGGCCAAATGATTCAAATGTTCAGCCTTCATCTTGTTGAAAATCAATATATCATCCAGATATACAGCGACAAACTTTCCGATGAATTCCCTCAGGACTTCATTCATCAGCCTCATGAATGTGCTCGGTGCGTTTGTCAAGCCAAATGGCATGACTAGCCATTCGTACAAACCCTCATTTGTCTTGAATGTTGTCTTCCATTCATCACCTTCCCTCATGCAAATCTGTTGATATCCGCTCTTCAGATCAATCTTTGAAAAATAATTTGCCCCACTCAGGCAATCCATCACATAATCCATTCTCGACGGTGGAAATCTATACCTAATGGTAATTTTGTTTATCGCTCTTGAGTCGGTGCACATTCTCCAACCCCCATCCTTCTTCGAACTGAGCACTGTTGGAATAGCACATGGACTCAAGCTCTCCCTGACCAATCCTTTGTCCATTAAATCTTAGACCTGTCTCTTGACCTCTTAATTCTCTTGTGGCGTCAACCTGTACGTGGCTTTATTTGGCAAACTTGCTCCAGGTATGAGGTCTATGTGATGACTCACACTTCTCATCGGTGGCAACGAATGAGGTAATTCGTCCACTATGATATCAGCAAACTCTTTCAGCAGTTCCTGAACCTCAACTGAAAAATCGTCCACTCTTGTGCTAGTCAGAACAATCCTCGATTTTCTAACCACAAAGAATTATGGATATTCTTTCTTCTCCATTTCTGTGAGAAGCTCCTTCCCACTCATGAGAAGTATTGTGTTGTTTACTTCCGGCTTCACCTCCTTATCCTTTATCGAAAGCAACGTATGGGTTCTCCCATCCTTCTCTAAAGTATATGTGTTCATTCGCCCATCATGAACCACACTTCTATCATATTGCCATGGTCTACCCAGCAATAAATGGCATACATCGATGGGAATAACATCACATAAAATCTTATGATTATATCCTCCCATCTTGAATTCAACTAAACAATGTTTAGTGACACTCACCTGATGTCCCTTCTGTAGCCATGAAACTTTGTATGGACTTGGGTGATCAGTTGTCTCCAGCTCTAACTTTTCCACCATCTCGGTTGAAACGAGATTGCTTGTGCTTCTGCTATCCACAATGACCTTACACTTTCTTTGCTTGGTCTTGCATGTGGTTCTAAAAAGTCTGGTCCTCTGAGCTATGTCCTCCACCTCTTTCTCGGATGTTAAGAGAACTTTGTTCACCGTTAGTGACCTTCCACTTCCTGTGTCTTCATTCTCAACATCATGCCTCTGCGCTTCAACGATGTGAGCTTCTCCAATATCCTTCTTCTTCTCTAGACACTCGAATGACTTGTGCCCATTCTTCCCACATGTAAAACATGTGATCACTCCACCTCTTCCTCTACCTCGACCTCTAGTACGAGGAAGAGTGTTTGCTGATCATTTTGTTGTCTTCTTGGATCAACATATGGCTGCCTCTGTGAGGTTCCACCTTTTTCAGCTTTACCCTGAGGTTTCTTCCATTCCTCCTTGGGCTTCTGATATTTCTCCTGGGAAAATACCTTGCCTTTGGGATGACTCCTGCCTCACCCTCGCTCACCCTGCTTGTAGCTCAGATTCTCCTCGGCTTTCAGAGCCATCTGGTAAGCATCCTCTACCGTCCTGATGGTAACCATGCTTAATTCATCATGAACGTCGTACCTCACACCATTCAGATATCTGGCAACCATCTCATCCTCACTCTCTCAATGGCCTGCTCTGATGTTGAGCTTGTAGAATTCTTCCATATACTCCTTCATCGTCATAAATTTATGTCTCAGGTTCTGCATTCCCCTGAACAACGTGATTTGATAATCCCTTGGGATGAACTTTTCTTTCATCTTTGCAATCGTTCGATCCCAGCTTTTGATTTTCTGCTTGCCCTTGCAGCGTCTATCAGCCTATAGCTCATCCCACCACAATGATGCATGTCCTTTCAAGTACGTAACTGCATGCTTGAATTTCTTATCTTATTCCACATCTTCATAATCGAAGTATGTGTCAAGATCCCTAATCCAATCTAGCCACTCTTCTTCATCCAGATTCCCCTCATAGACTGGAATGTCCATTTTCGCCTTCGCACCCATTCTGGTGATAGCTTTAATCAACCGTTCGGTTGATGCATCCTCTGCTATGACCTCTTCTTCATGTCCATCTTCCTCTTCAATTTCGCAATCACTAATATCCCCTGCACCAACTCCGCGTCTCTGTGTTGTCTCCATCTCCTCGAGCCTTCCCCGGAGATCTCTCATCTGCCGCTCCATTTCTGGATTCCCTGCTGCCCTGCCCCTTCTTCTCACCTCCCTGTCTTCTGGGTCAGGTGACTGCCTTTCTCTTCTCGGTGGCATGGCGAATCTCTTTTCTCTCTGTCGCAGAAAACAAAGATAGTCTTGCTACCACTCTGATGCAACCACGCTCCACGAGCGCGATCGCTCCCTCGAGACCTTCTCCTTCAATGGCCCGAAGAGCTACAATGCCCTTCAAATCCATTATCGATACTTTCTCACCCGACAGGTTCTCTTCATCATGCGACCCCTTTCCTTACTCCTCGTTGGATCGTAACTCGCGACCTCGCTACTCGTGATACCAACCTTTTGGGTTTTCGACCTTCAATACCCGAGGTACCGAGACTCTGATATGCACGTGTGACTTGAATTGTCCACACCTGTCACTTCACTCGAGATTCCGCGCTATCGCGAACTCGCACTATCATGCCTTCGCCACTCGCAAGTCCCCGCTCTCAGTCCTCCAATTCCCTTCACACGAGACGCCAAAAGGCTGAGACTCGCGATCTCTCTCCCTCGCGACTTCGCCACTCGCGAGATCAAATGACTTCAACCTAGACTCTCGAAGCCCGAGGCACTGATATCCGAAATATCGCTACCTCGCGACTTCGCTACTCGCAAGGCCAAATAAATTCCTTGTCGACTCCTGATGTTCGAGACGTCGAATCTCCGATAGTTTAGACCACCTATCTTCCACTGTCACCTATGGCCTACACAACTTATGTGGCTATCGGAATGTCACACCTCACACTCTCGTGAATTTCGTTGCATAAAGTTGGAGTCTTACCTCACGAACTCCCGATAAGCCGATCCACGAGTAGAACCCATGCTCCTCGTGATTCCGATCAACTGCTCTTGCCCTTGCGAGCTTCGAACATCTTCCACTCCTACACCGTAGCCTTCTTGCTCCTCCGCAAGATCCAATGGTCCTCGGAGCTTTGCAAAATCTCCTTGGAGAAATTCGTTCGTCCATTTCTTTCTCGTTCAAATCCCCGAAATGACGAGCTATTCTTTCACAAAACTCGTCACCCTGCACACAACCCTACGATGTCCCTTGCAACCTTCAAGGAAAAAGTTCATTTATCCTGTCCTTCGATGAACTCGAAGGTCTATCCTTCCTGATATTTTCTGTCAGCTTTCGAGTCCCTTCCGAAAACTCCTTGGATGCACTCCTTACAACAAACCTTCAGACATGGCTAAGTGTTGAAGTCTTCGATCCTGCGCACTCCTGCAACAGAAATCCTGCAATCTCTTTGCTCAGAATTGCAACTCTGAGTCTTCATCCAGCCTGTGTGTGCCTTGCACAGCTCTGGTGCCAATTCTGTACTTCTGAGAACTTAGAACAAAAGGTATCCCTACTTGAACCCTGTTGTCACGCACTCCTTACGGACAAATTCAGCTGCACTCCTTGTAGGAATTTTCTGGTTCAAGATAGAAAAACAATTGAAACTAACTTCTTGTTGTCAGAGACTTCAAATTCAACCATGAAATCACATACACCGCATATCAAAGAAAATGTATGATAGAAAAAAAACATCCATGAGAAAAATATCAACACACAGAGAATAGACACATAACCATGAGATTGAATCAAGCTATCTTCTATTAAT
>JZKD02S2355210.1:542116-557475 GCA_000966675.3 Picea glauca | reverse complement strand
AGTGTTCAACAAGATCAAGGAATTCAAAGCCTTGATAAGAGAACCCTTCTGTAAGGAAGATTAAGATACTCAGGTCAGCTAATGGAGGAGAATATACCTCTTAAGAGCTCGTGAAATTCTACAAAGATGTTGGTATCAAGATCCCCAACAAAACGGTGTAGTTGAACGAAAGAGCAGAACCATGCCCGAAGCCGTGAAGACTATGATCAAGATCTTCCTATGTGCGTATGGGCAGAAGAATCAATAACAGTTCTTTATGTGCAGAACCAATTGCCCCATAGTGCACTTGGGCTCAAGACACTAGAAGAGATGTTCATAGGAAAGAAGCCAGAGGTAAGTCATCTCAAAATATTTGGTTCTCCAGTGTTTATTCATATAGAAAAAGAGAAAAGAAGCAAGTTGGAACCCTCTGGAAAGAAGGGAATATTTGTGGGATACTGTGAGGTATCCAAGGCCTTCAGAATCTAAATACTTGGTCACCACCATATTGAGATCAGTAGCGACATGACCTTTGATGAAGAAGCAACACTTAAGAAAACAATAAGATGCTAGATTGAAGAAGTATATGAAGAGGAACCTGTAAATCCCAGGATTGCAGAATCCATGAGGGAAGTTCCCAGAACTACAGAACCTATAAGGGAAGTCGTAACTTCCCTTGATGAGGAGACTCTTGAAGAACATGATGTGACAAAAGTTCAAGAACCTCCTCAGATGACCTTCTCCCATAAAAGAAAGCTTTCTTGGGCAAGAGAACTTATACAAAATGGAGAGAAGTATAGTGTTCCAGAAGGGACCATGAGATAGGTGAAGAGACTAAAGCCATTCTCCAGTTATACAACTTTGATGTGCAATCTACTTGATGAAGAACCCACATGCTTTGAAGAGGCCATCCATAAGAAGGAATGGGCAGATGCCATGATAGAGGAATACCAATCCATAATAAAGAATGATGTATGGGAAATAGTTCCCAGACCAAAAAGTAAGGATGTGGTATCAACAAAATGGATCTTCCAAATAAAAGATGCTGCTGATGGAAGTATTGAGAAATATAAAGCAGGATTTGTCACTCATGGATTTTCCCGGAAGGAAGGTATTGACTATGAAGACACAATCTCTCCTATGGCCAGATACACTTCCATCAAAACCATTATAGCTCTTGCTGCCAATATGAAATGGAAGCTGCACCAGATGGACGTGAAGATAGCTTTGCTGAATGGTGTTATTGAAGAGGAAGTGTATATAGAGCAACCCTAAGGATTTGAGGTTGAATACAGAAAGTCTCATGTCTACCGATTGAAGAAATTCATATACGGATTGAAGCAAGCTCCCATAGCTTGATATGTCCATATAGACAAATTCTTGATGAGCTTAAGCTTTACCAAGAGTAAAGCAGACTCAAATCTCTACTTCAAGATCATGGATAATGAACCAGTAATATTACTATTGTATGTGGATGACTTATTCTTAACTGGAGAAGAAAATCCCATCGATGAATGTAAACAGAGGCTTGCTGTAGAATTTGAAATGAAGACCTTGGCCTAATGCATTACTTCTTAGATATTGAGGTATGGAAGAGTCCAGAGAGAATATTTCTTAACCAAGGGAAGTACACGGTCAAAATATTAAAGAGATTCAACATGCCAGGATGAAAGTCCATGAATACTCCCATGGAAGCAAAGTTGAAGTTGTTGGTCAATACTTCGTCAAATTTGATAGATGCCACACTGTACAGACAGATTATTAGATCGTTGATGTACCTTATGGACACTAGACCAGACATCTGTTTTGTAGTGAACAACTTGAGTCAGTTTCTCATAGAGCCCAGACGTGTTCATCTAGTGGCTGCAAAACATGTGATGAGGTACCTTAAAGGTACAATGGATTATGGTCTCAGCTATGATGGAGATCATGACTTCACATTGAGTGGATATACTGATGTAGATTGGGTAGGAAGCATTGATGACAGAAAAAGAACTTCTGGATGTTGTTTCAGTTTGGGATCAACCATGATCTTGTGGTAGAGTAGGACACAATCTAGTATTGCTCTCAGCACAGTGGAAGCAAAGTACATTGCCACATGTTCTTCTAGTTGCGAAGCTATATGGCTTCGAAAGTTGCTGACAAGCCTATTTCATCTGGAGATGAGAGAAACCGTGATTCTATGTGACAATCAAAGATGCATTAAAATGACACAGAATCTTGTGTTCCATGACAAGTCAAAGCACACAGAGATCCACTATCATTTCATCCATGACATGGTACAGAGAGGAGCTTTGAAGCTCCATTATATTAGCATGAATGAACAGGTTGCTGACATGTTGACTAAGCCTCTATCTCATGTAAAGTTTGAACACTTTCAAGATAAGCTTGGTATAGTCCGAAAGGACCCTCCTTGAAAGGGGGAGTATATTTATTTTTTTCTTTTGACCTAGTTGTTAGACGTAAAGCAAGATGGGTCATGCTTCTGATCTCATTGTTAGACGTAAAGCATGACGCTATGTGATCCTTGCTTCTGACCTAGTTGTTAGACGTAAAGCAAGATGAGTCATGCTTCTGACCTCGCTGTTAGACATAAAGCATGACACCGTGTGATCCTTTCTTCTGACCTCACTGTTAGATGTAAAGCATGACACCGTGTGATCCTTTCTTCTGACCTCGCTATTAGACGTAAAGCAAGATGAGTCATGCTTCTGGCCTAGTTGTTAGATGTAAAGCATGACGTCATTGATTCCTTGCTTCTGACCTAGTTGTTAGACGTAAAGCAAGATGATTCCTCTCTTATGACCTCATTGTTAGAAATAAAGCGAGATGTTGATGTGTTCCTTGCTTCTGACCTCATTGTTAGATGTAAAGAAAGATGAGTCATGCTTCTGACCTAGTTGTTAGATGTAAAGCATGACGTTGTGATTCCTCTCTTTTGACCTAGTTGTTAGACGTAAAGCGAGATGATGATGTTCCTTGATTCTGACCTAGTTTTTAGACATAAAGAAAGATGTGACTGACACTGAGCTACCAACTTAACCACTGTGACATTGAGCCAGTGTAGTATTATGATGTGCCAGCCTAGTGTTGTGATGAGGTATCATTTTTATTGATAAATATTTGATGCACATGATGATAGCATTCTTTCGAGAATGATGATGTTGCCGATGAAGAAAACTTCTGATCACTCATAAATATGCTAGCCAACGTTTCAAGATGATATTGACGATATTGTCCTCTAGATTCCACTGATGATGCAGACCTCTCTCACCTGATGCTGATGAAGAATACCCTTCTTGTTAAGGGGGAGTGTTGAAATAATGTAACTGTCAAGAGTATTCTTGTTATTCTTGTTATTTTATTATTAATATTAATCCCCATTGTGGATTAATCATGTCAGTAATTGTATTGGGACCAAATCCCCTTTTTTTCATTGGTCATCAGATAATTACAAAGGGCATAATAAGAAGTCAGCCCCAAAAGTTATTATGGAAAACCCAATATTAATTAAAGGTGGGTTTACCCACCCAGAGTGAGAAGTTGGCCCTGTCAGTTGTGATCTTTCACATGTGCCAGTCTTGTATAAATAAGAGGCTAGCGCCTCACTTCAAACACACAAATCACTTGCTCATTCTCTTATGAGGCAAGCTGCAATTACCAGTTGGAGAGGGGGAGAAGAGTGGCTTATCTCTTAGGGAGGAATATCTGTATTGGTTTGTGTTATCTCTTGAAAATTGTATAAGCTATTTATGATAAGGAAGTTTTTGCTGGGTTTTCTTCCCCTAGAGGGTTTCCCAGGATAAATGTTGTGTCTCTTGTGAATGTGTATTTCTTAGTGATCTTGTTCATATGATGCTCTTATTTATTGAAATTCAAAGAACTATAATAATGGCATAAACATTAACACTAACATCGCAAGAGTAAAATATGAATCTACACAGTGTGAAGTGTTTCCAAACATTGCATCATGATGAACATTTCCCTATGTCACATTGTGATGAAGATTTCCCAACGTTGCAATGTGGCGACCATTTCCCAATGTCACATTGTGAAAAACATTTCCCATCGTCACAATGTCACGAACATTTCCCATTTGTTATCAATGTCCTTAGGAAAAATATAATTCATTTTCTACAAAGTAAAATATGATTCCATACATCTCATTGTGACTACTATTCCCAATGTCATACTGTGATGAACATTTCCCAATGCCGCTATGTGACAAACATTTTCAAACATTGCAATGTGATAAATAATTCCTGACACCACATTCTGACAACCATTTTTCCAACATCGCAAAAGTAAAATATAATTCTACAATGTGTCAAGTGCTTCCAAACATTGTGCTTTATGATGAACATTTCCTTGTGTTTCATTGTGACGAACATTTCCCAATGTCGAAATGTGCCAACTATTTCCCAATGTCGCATCGTGACGAACATTTCCTGAAGTCGCACTGTGACGACAATTTCTTAATGTCACAACAGTAAAATATGATTCTACAATGTGTCGAGTGTTTATAAACATCAAATTATGATGAATATTTCCCAAAGTCGCATTCGGTCAAACATTTTCTAACATCGAAATGTGACGACCATTTGCGAATGTCGCATTATGATGAACATTTCCTAGTGTGTCCATGTGATGAAGATTTCCTAGTGTGTCATTGTGATGAACATTTTCCAACGTTGCATTGTGATGAACATTTCCCAAGGTCGCATTGTGACCATCATTCTCCAATGTCGCAATGTCATGACCATTTTCCAACGTCGCACTATGACGAAAATTTCCCAATGTCGCATTTTTTTTAACATGTCCCAACATGACAATCTCACAAAAATTTTTGATTGTCACATTTTGATGAACATGTCCCAACATCACAATGTCACGAGCATTGTACAACGTCACATTGTGACGAACAACTCTCAATATAATTTTCCATTGTCATAAACATTTACGGTTGTTGCAATGCAACAAACTATCTCTATACGTCACATTGTGATGAAAAAATCCAATATATATATATATATATATATATATATATATATATATATAGTCATTGTCATGGAGATCATCAATTAGGTTGTCACTCTGAACCATCCTCATTATCATGGTCATGACCATGGTCAATGTTTTATATTTATGTAATAATGTATTATTAATGTATTAATTAACAATATTTTATTACTATTTTAATAATTTATTAATGTATTATTTCATAATGTATAAATACTTTATTAATACATTAATATATTAATTAATAATATATAAATATATTAACTATAATATATTTAAACACAATAGACTTCAATCCTTAGCGTCGGATGGGCTTTCCTCGCTTGGGCTCGGGGTTTTCCACGTTCACATTAACACCTTACTTAGTATTGGTATTGATTGAAGTGAACGGGTTTGTTTTCACTATAAGCGGGTGCCGAATCGAACTGACATCTTCAATAGTCAAATCACCGTTGTGCGCAAGCAGTTAATAATGAGTTAATATACTATTATAATTTATTACTTAATGTATTTTTTAGTGCTTTATTGATACATTAATTAATAATTTATAAATATGTTAACTTTATAATATTTAAACATTATAATTATAAGTTAATACATTATTATGATGCATTAATTTGGGTGATATATTATTCAAATATTGATGTATCATTATTTTATTAATCTATTGTGCATAAATATTTTATTAATGTATTAGTACTTTAATATATTACTTTAATGCATTTTTTATTACTTTAATATTTTTTTTTTCATGTATGAATGTTTTATTCATGTGTTACCTTATTAATGTATTACTTTATTAGTGGATAATAATGTATTATTAATAATAATATATTATTATTTTATAATATTGTATTAATTTATCATTACCTTATTAATGTATTATTCCATAATGTGTAAATAATGTATTAATACATTAATAAGGAAAGATATTAATAATACATTGTTAAAGTATAAGTTAATATATTATTATAATTTATTACATAATGTATTTTCTTGTGTTGTATTAATACATTACATAATAAATTATAATAGTATATCAACTTAAGAGGTCACAAGTTCAAATCTAGAGGGGGTAGGGTATGTATAGCTCCTTGAACTTTACGAGTCAAATTGTTGGTTGGAGGGGGTCCCTTGTCCCACAAACAAGGGGGTCTCATACACCAATTTAGTGTGGCTTGAGCGTGACCTTAAAAATAGATTATTATAATAATAAGTTAATACATTATTATAATGTATTAATTTAACTAATGTAATATTACAATATTGATGTATCATTATTTTACTAACGAACCATTATTTTATTAATAATTCATTACTTTATTATTGTATAAATATTTTATTACTATATTAATATTTTAATGTAATAATGTAATACTTATTTGTATTTTTTATTATTTTTTTAATGTATCAATGCTTTATTCATGTATTACCTTATTAATGCATTATTTTATTATTGTATCATAAGGTATTACTACTTTACATTATAATTTACGTTATTAATGTATTAATACTTTAATAATGTATTCATACTTTTTTAATGTATTAATTATGTAATATTAATGTTTTAATATCAATATTTATATGTTAGGATATTAATAATACTAATAAATATATTATTAATAATGTATTTAATGTATGAATTAATTAATGTATTAATGTATAAATTGAATAATAAACCTTATACATAATGTATAAATTAATTAATACATTGCATTATTAATATACCATTTAATTAATAACTTACTTTATATATTAATGTAAAATAATATTCTAATTTATACATTACATTAATAGAATACGTCAAATTACATTATTAATGTATTAATTTATTAGTGTATTAATATTTAAACAATGTATTAATTAATAATCTATAAATTTATGAATTAATTAATACATTGCACTATTAATGTATCAATCAACTACATTACGTATTAATGTAAAGTAATACTTTAATTTATAGATTACATTTATACATTATTAATATCTATTACATTAATGTAATGCATTACATTAATAGATCTCATTAATTTATATATATTAATAAAATATTAGTGTAATAATTAATTAATACATTAATTATGTATTAATGGTGATCCCAAAAGCATGTCTGTAGTCAACTAGGAACAACCACTTTATAAAAGTGATTGATATACGGACGCCATTTTTCACCTTTCAAAATTAATGACGCGATCGACGTATATGAACCACTTTTATAAAGTGGTTGTTGCTAGTATATATAATATACTATGACTACCAAATTTCTTTTACCTTTCATCGAACACCCACTTAAAGTAATTATTTTAATTTTTTACAAAAGTATTTTGATATTTATATATGCCATAACTTTTTTTAATTTATATTATTGTATTAAAGTTTAATTTAGTTATATAATTTTGATCTTTATAAAATACTATTTTTAATCATCAGGACCTAGTGGCAGGGAAATATTAGACAATTATTGTGATTTGTATGTCACTCTTTGATGCAGGAACATCGCCCATGTCGAGCAAGCCAGCGCGATTTCTTTTTGGATTTCACCTTGAAACTATTACGCAAAACATTAATGTGTTGATTTGATGAAGCACACTTTGTATATTGTAATGGACCTTGAGTGGATAGCTGACGTCCTTAGGTAGATGAGGCATTTAAGATAGTTAATGAAAAGTAGATAGGAATTTGATTCTATATTTGATAGCTTTAGAGCTCGAGATGGAAACGAGATATAGACACCCTCCTTTGTATAGTGTATTATCATTGAGAGAATTCTGAAGAGAAGAGCATGCAGAGAACTCTATGAAGAACACCCATGTACAGATATTGAATTAATAGAAAGAGCTTTGATTCAATTATATGGTTTGTGTTATTCTCTGTGTATTTATGATGTTATGCTCATGAATGTTTTCTTTATGTAATACACTTGCTTTTATATGCTGTGTATGTGGCTTCATGGTCAAATAGAAGTCTGAGAAGGAACGTGAATAAGTTTCAATTGTTTCTCTAATTGAGCCAAGAGATTCCTGCAAGGAGTGTAGTCGAATTGTCCGCAAGGAGTGCGTTGATAGAAGGGTTCAATTAAAGTTATCTTTTGTTCTCATTCATCTCAGAAGTGCAGATTGGGCACTCGAGCCATGCAGGGGGTTCGCAGGCTAAACGAAGACTCAGAGTTGTGATTCTGAGCCAAGGTATTTAAGGATTTTTGTTGTAGGAGTGCGCAGGATCGAAGACTTCAACACTTAGCCGTGTCTGAAGATTTACCGCAAGGAGTGCGTGCAAGGAGTTTTCGAAAGGGAATCAAAAGCTGAGAGAAAAGCTTAGGAAGGATAGACCTTCGAGTTTGTCGAAGGACTGGATAAAAAAATTTGTGCCTTGAAGGTTGCAAGGGACGTCGTAGGGTTTCTCGTAGGGTGACAAGTTTTGTGAAAGAACACCTCGTCATTTCGGGGATTTGAATGAGAAAGAAACGGATGAACGAATTTCTCCAAGGAGATTTCGTCAAGCTCCAAGAGCCACTGGATCTTGTGGAGGTGCAATAAGGTTATAGTGCAGGAGCGGAATAAGTTCGAAGATCGGAAGGGCAGGAGCCCTCAATCAGGATCACGAGGAGCATGGGTTCTACTTGTGGATCGACATATCCGAAGTTCATGAGGTAAGACTCCAAATTTATGCAACGGAAGTTGCGAGAGTGTGAGGTGTGACATTCCGATAGCCACATAAGCTGTGTAGGACACATGTGACAGTGGAAGATAGGTGGCATAAAATATCGAAGATTCGGTGTCTCGGACATCAGGAGTCAACAAGGAATTTATTTGGCCCCGCGAGTAGCGAAGTCGCGATGCAGCGATATTTCGGGTATCGGTGCTTCAGGCTTCGAAAGTCGAGGTGGAAGTCGTTTGAGCTCGCGAGTGGCGAAGTCGCGAAGTTCTGATTTTCTCAACAAGTGAACAAAGGGAATGTCACGTGGAAGGATTGTGGGTGTAGATCTTATGATTTGGAGATAGAAGAACCTAGAAGTTCTTCAGGCCGCGGAGAAGAGAAGGTCCTGGAGGAGGCGAACGTGCTCCGAGGAGCACTGTTGCTGTCAAGTGGTATCAGAGCGGGAATATATTTTGCTTTATATAGCAGAAGAGAAGAAGAATTCATCATGCTGCCAAGAAGAGAAAGACAGTCACTGGATCCCGAAGATAGGGAGGTACAGAGAAGAGGTAGGCCAGCAGGAAATCCAGAAATGGAGTGGCAGATGAGAGATCTCCGAGCGAGGCTCAAGGAGATGGAGACAGCACAAAGACACGAAGTTGGTGCTGGGGATCTTAGTGATTCTGAGGTTGAAGAGGAAGCTGGACATGAAGAAGAGGTCCTAGTAGAAGATGCATCAACCGAGCGATTGATCAAAGCCATTGCCAGGATGGGTGCAAAGGCAAAAATGGACATTCCAGTCTATGAAGGGAATCTAGATGCAGAAGAGCTGCTAGATTGGATTAGAGCTCTTGACACATACTTCGATTATGAAGATGTGGAAGAAGATAAGAAAGTCAAGCACATTGTTACGCACTTGAAAGGACATGCAGCATTGTAGTGGGACAAGCTACAAGCAGACAGATGCTACAAGGGCAAGCAAAAGATCAAAAGTTCAGATCAAATGATCGTGAAGATGAAGGAAAAGTTCATCCCAAGGGATTATCAAATCACTTTGTTCAGGTGAATGCAGAACCTAAGACAGAAGTTGATGACGGTGAAGGAGTATACAGAATAATTCTACAAGCTCAACATCAGAGCAGGCCATCGAGAGAGTGAGGATGAGAAGGTTGTCAGATATATGAATGGTCTGAGATACGACATTCAAGATGAACTAAGCATGCTAACCATCCGAACGGTGGAAGATGCTTACCAACTGGCTCTGAAAACCGAAGAGAAGCTGAGCTGAAAGCAAGGACAGTGAGGGCGAGGCAGAAGCGATCCCAGAGGCAAAGAAATTGCCCAGGATAAATATCAGAATCCCAAGGAGGAATGGAAGAAACCTCAGGGTAAAGCTAAAAAATGTGGAACCTCATAGAGGCAGCCATATGTTGAGCCGAGAAGACAGCAAAATGATCAACGAGAAGATTATGCTGATGCAAACACTCTTCCTCATACTAGAGGTCGAGGCAGAGGATGAGGAGGAGTAATCACATGTTTTACATGTGAAAAGAATGGGCACAAGTCATTTGAGTGTCGAGAGAAAATGAAGGATATTGGAGAAGCTAACATCACTGAAGCGCAGAGGCATGATGTTGAGAATGAAGACACTAGAAGTGGAAGGTGACTAACAGTGCACAAAGTTCTCTTAACACTTGAGAACGAGGTGGAGGACACAGCTCAGAGGACCAGACTTTTCAGAACTACATGCAAGGTCAGGGACAGAAAGTGTAAGGTTGTCGTTGACAGTGGTAGCACTGATAATCTCGTTTCAACCGAGATGGTGGAAAAGCTGGAGCTGGAAATGACTGATCACCCGAGTCCATACAAAGTTTCATGGCTACAGAAGGGACATCAGGTGAGTGTTACTAAACAGTGTTTAGTTGAATTCAATATGGGAGGTTATGATGATAAGGTCTTATGTGATGTTATTTCCATGGATGTATGTCATCTATTGCTGGTAGACCATGGCAATATGACAGAAGTGTGGTTCATGATGGGCAAATGAACACATATACATTAGAGAAGGATGGGAGAACCCATACATTGCTTCCGATAAAGGATAAAGAGGTGAAGCTAGAAGTAGATAGCACAATACTTCTCATGAGTGGGAAGGAGCTTCTCACAGAGATGGAGAATAAAGAAGATCCACAGTTCTTTGTGGTTAGGAAACCAAGAATTTTTCTGACCAGCACAAGAGTAGATGATTTACTAGAAGAGATTCAGGAACTGCTGGGAGAGTTCACTGACATCATCGTGGATGAATTACCTCATTCATTTCCACTGATGAGGAGTGTGAGTCATCATATTGATCTCATACCAGGAGCCAATTTGCCGAACAAGGCTACGTATAGATTGACACCACAAGAAAATGAGGGGGTCAAAAAGCAGGTCCAGGAGTTGTTGGACAAGGGATTAGTCAGAGAGATCTTGAGTCCATGTGCTGTTTTGACAACACTGAGTCCGAAGAAGGATGGGGGTTGGAGAATGTGCACTGACTCAAGAGTGATAAACAGAATTACCATCAGGTACAAATTTCCACTGCCGAGAATGGATGATTTGATGGATTGCCTGAGTGGGGCAAATTATTTTTCAAAAACTGATCTGAAGAGCAGATATCACCAGATTCGCATGAGGGAAGGTGATGAATGGAAGACAACATTCAAGACAAATGAAGGTTTGTACGAATGGATGGTCATGTTGTTTGGCTTGACAAACGCGCTGAGCACATTCATGAGGCTGATGAATGAAGTCCTAAGGGAATTCATCTGAAAATTTGTCATCCTATACCTGGATGATATACTGATTTTCAGCAAAATGAAGGCTGAACATCTAAAGCATTTGGCTATTGTGATGAGGAAGCTACAACAAGAGAAGCTCTTGATAAATATGAAGAAGTCCTCATTTATGAAGAAAAAGATCATTTACTTGGGGTTCGTCATTTCGGCGAATGAATTGAAAATGGATGCAAGTAAGGTGGAAGTGATTAAAAATTAGGGCAGTGTTGATCGATATGGTGAAGAAGTAGCATAAATCTTTTTACTGGACAGCCGAGGCTGAGAAGAGCTTCAATTCGTTAAAGTGGAAGATCACAGAGCAACCAATGTTGGTGTTGCCAGATTTTTAGAAGACATTTCAGGTGAAATGTGATGCAAGAAGATATGCCATAGGAGTGGTCTTGAGTCAGGAGGACAGACCAATTGCATATTTCAGCGAGAAGCTAGATGAAGAAAAACCGAAGTACTCCGCGTATGATAAAGATTTTTATGCTATCATACAGGCATTAAATAAATGGAGGCATTATTTAATCCCAAAAGAATTTGTATTTTATAGTGAAAATCATGCATTGTAGTTTGTGAGTCAATAAGAGAAGTTGAATCAGAAACATGCAAAATGGGTAGAGTATATGCATAATTTTACATTTGTAATTAAACACATTTTAGGTACTGCTAACAAAGTGGCTGATGCTTTGAGAAGGAAGTGTTTGTTGCTGCAGGATTTCTGATTCAAGACATTGGGTTTTGAAAATCTCAGGGACATGTACGCAGGGGATGCAGATTTCAGGGAAGCGTATGAAGTAGCTGAGATTCTAGTTCTCAGAGATCGAAGCCCATGGATAGATTATATGATCTAGGAAGGATTGTTGTTTAGAGGCAATCAATTGTGTATTCCAAATTGCTCCATGAGGGAGAATCTGTTAAAGGAGAAGGACAATGGTGGATTAGCAGGTCATTTTGGCCATGACAAAACATTCGCAAAGCTGAGCAAATCAGATTTTTTGCTGGGCATGCGAGCAGATGTCAAGAATTTTGTTGACAGGTGTCGAATTTGTCAGCATTTGAAAGGGAGAAAGCAGAATGCAGGTTTTTACTAGCCATTGCCCATACCGGAGAGGCCATGGGAAGCGATCAGCATGGATTTTGTATTGGGATTGTTGAGGATACAAACAGGAGTTGATTCCATCTTTGTGTTGGTAGATAGGTTTTAAAAGATGGAACATTTCATTCCATGCCAGAAGACCAGTGATGCGACGCACATCACAAACTTGTTTTTCAAAGAGATTGTTAGACTTCATGGACTGCCAAAAAGTATTATTTTGGATAGGGACACAAAATTCATCGGGCATTTTTGGAGGAAGCTATGGAAGAAGCTAGGAACTGAGGAACCAGTGATCCAGTGGTAGAAGCAATTGCCAGTATCAGAAAAGCTGCAGATGGAGTGCATACTGGACAAGAGAGTGGGCAAAAAGACCAGGAGGAAAGAATACTTCGAGTATCTGGTCAAGTGGAAGAATCACCCAGTGGAGGATGCCAGCTGGGAAGGAAAAACGATGATATAGAACCATGGATAGACCATGCAGGAGCTCATAGATAGGAGCCCATGAAAATTTTCAAGCGAGGGAGTATGATGCAAGAGCATCGCCCACGTCAAGAAAGCCAGTGTGAAGCAGGAGACAACTGGACAAGCTAGCGCGATTTCTTTTTGGATTTCACCTTGAAACTATTGTGCGAAACATTAATGTGTTTATTTGATGAAGCGCACTTTGTATATTGTAATGGACCTTGAGAGGATAGCTCATGTCCTTAGGTAGATGAGGCATTTAAGATAGTTAATGAAAAGTAGATAGGAATTTAATTCTATATTTGATAGCTTTAGTTCTCAAGAGGGAAATGGGATATAGACACCCTCCTTTGTACATTGTATTATCATTGAGAGCATTCTGAAGAGAAGAACATGCAGAGAACTGTATGAAGAACACCCATGTACAGATATTGAATTAATAGAAAGATCTTTGATTCAATTCTATGGTTTGTGTTATTCTCTATGTAATTATGATGTTATGCTCATAAATGTTTTCTTTCTATAATACACTTGCTTTTATATGTTGTGAATGTGGCTTCATGGTCGAATAGAAGTCTGAGAAGGAACGTGAATGAGTTTCAATTGTTTCTCTAATTGAGCCAAGAGATTCCTGCAAGGAGTGCAGTCGAATTGCCCGCAAGTAGTGCGTTGATAGAAGGGTTCAATTAAAGTTATATTTTGTTCTCATTCATCTTAGAAGTGCAGATTGGGAACCCGATTTGTGCAAGGCATGCGCAGGCTAAACAAGGACTCAGAGTTGCGATTCTGAGCCAAGGGATTGAAGGATTTCTATTGCAGGAGTGCGCAAGATCAAAGACTTCAACACTTATCCGTGTCTGAAGATTTTCCTCAAGGAGTGCATGCAAGGAGTTTCCGGAAGGGACTCAAAAGTTGAGAGAAAATCTTAGGAAGGATAGACCTTCAAGTTTTTCGAAGGACAGGATAAAGAAACTTGTGCCTTGAAGGTTGCAAGGGACGTCGCAAGGTTGCAAGAAGGGTGACGAGTTTTGTGAAAGAACATCTCGTCATTTCAGGGATTTGAACGAGAAAGAAACAGACGAACGAATTTCTCCAAGGAGATTTCGCGAAGCTCCGAGGGCCACTGGATCTTGCGGAGGTGCAAGAAAGCTACAATGTAAGAGTGGAAGAAGTTCGAAGCTCGGAAGGGAAGGAGCCGTCGATCGGGATCACGAGGAGCGTGAGTTCTACTCGTGGATTGGCATATCGAGAGTTCGTGAGGTAAGACTCCAACTTTATGCAACGGAAGTCACGAGAGTGCGAGGTACGACATTCCAATAGACACATAAGCTATGTAGGCCACATGTGACAGTGGAAGATAGGTGGCATAAACTATCAGAGATTCGGCATCTCGGACATCAGGAGTCGACAAGGAATTTATTTGGCCCCGCGAGTAGCGAAGTGCCGAGGTAGCGATATTTCGGGTATCAGCGCCTTGAGATTTGGGAGTCGAGGTGGAAGTCATTTGAGCTCACGAGTGGCGAATTCGTGAGGGAGCGAGGCCGCAAGTTCGGCATTTCAGCATCTTGTGTATGAGAGTGGGGAAAACCGAGCACTTGGTGTCGTGAGTGGTGAGATAGAGATAGAGCGAAGTTCTGATAAGGGAAGAACGAAGTCAGTGTTGACTGGCGCATCGGGTCTCGGGGTTTTGAGCGCCCAGAGATAGACCGTGAGCTCGCGAAGTTGCGAGTTCCGATTTTCCCGACAAGTGAACAAAGGGAAAGTCGCGCGGAAGGTCTGTGGGTGTAGATCTTCCAATTTGGAGATAAAAGAACCTAGAAGTTCTTTGGGCCGCGGAGGAGAGAAGGTCCTGGAGGAGGAAAACGTGCTCCGAGGAGTGCAGTTGTTGTCACTCTTACAATATATGTCAATAAACATGTAAAATAAACTAATTGGATGAAGGACATGTAGGATATATATTATCAGGGTGATATTTGTTTTATTTTTTTAGAAAAGTATTTTGGTGTTTATCTAAGATGGATTTTTTAATTAGTGTATTAAAGTTGAATTTGATTAATTTAATTTTGATTTTTATAAAATATAAATTTTAATATACATGATATTTTTTAAAAATATTAGTTTAATATATATGATAGATTTTAAAAAAAAATTTAGAGATTATTTTTAATATATGATAGTTGTTTTTATTGTGAGAATGGAGAATTTCACAATTAATCATAATGTTGTAAAAACTTCTAGATAATGAAACCTCTCACACAGTTCCTATCCAAACAAGTTTTTTTATTTTTATTTTTTAACATTATTTTTAATAT
Organism: Picea glauca; assembly: GCA_000966675.3. NCBI lineage: Eukaryota > Viridiplantae > Streptophyta > Pinopsida > Pinales > Pinaceae > Picea > Picea glauca. Next base: position 542,149 of record JZKD02S2355210.1, on the reverse strand, counting down.
TTATAATCTTTGATTTTTATTATATAATATTTA
>JZKD02S2355210.1:528083-539447 GCA_000966675.3 Picea glauca | reverse complement strand
TACATCTCTGGTAATGGTGATCTTGTGGGAAGTATGATCCCACAACCTGTACCCCTTAATACCATCACCATATCCAACAAAGATAAGCCTTTTTTATTTTGCATCTAATTTAGAATGTTGATGTTTCGAAACTAGAGCATATGATTCACAACCAAAAAATTTAATATTACAATAATTACAAGGGTGACCTGTCCATACCTCTTATGTAATATTTCATTCTATTGTTGTTGATGGTGATTGATTCACCAGATAACAGGTTGTAGATGTTGCTTCTTCCCACAATTCCTGCTGCAATTTGGCTTTACTCAACATACTTTGTTCTCTCTCTAGAAGAGTCTGCGTTCTCTCCTTAATTTCATGACTGCAAAGCATCAAATTAAGGGCTCTTTTCATGAAAATTGTTTGGAAAACCACTTTGACAGTATCTTGATAACCCCCTTGCCTTGATCAAATATTATCATTTTGTCTTTCATAATCTTATGTAAAAGAAGAAATTATCAGGGATATGGTTCATTTGAAGGTTGAATAAAATAAGTATAATTATTTTTTCCTAGATCCAAACTTCAATTTAAAAAGAAATTGTGTGGGATTGATTAATTAATCCTTTTAATACTTAATGATGGTCGAGGTTGGACAAAACACTTTTTAATGCTAATAAAAATTAATTAAAATAGGGTTTTGGTAACCCCTTCCCTTTATTTGATCTTGGAATATCACTTGATCATACAAATCCTATACTTATCCATGCTCTTCCATGATTCCCCTATGCATCGACCAAACCTTTTGAGTGTCTACGAAATCATTACCTTAACCATGTCATTGTCCCTAAATTTAGATCAAGAGTTCATGGAAGGCCATAAGGATTACATTAGTCACTCTATTTTGAATCTTCATGTACTTTTTTTTATGGGATGTAATCAAGTTTTCAAGTGTTGCATGGTTTTACGATGTTCTCAACTCTTCCGATTTTCAATTTTCATCAGGTATGTCAGTCTGACTTCACTCGTTACTTATGGGTTTGATTTTATGTCCCTACAATGTTCTTACCCTAACAAAAACCACATGTTCATTTTATGTTCCTCCTTAGTTATTAACCCTTCCCGATAACTTATGGTCCTGCTAGCGATAATTCTTGTCTTGGGATCGAGAGCATCCAGGTTTGCAGGTTGTGTAGGAAGCACCCAAGAACAGCATGAAAGGACCTCTATTTTGGTTACAAGTCAAGTGAGTAGGCGAATTTTTTCTTTCAGTGGCCGAGATCCATCCACAAAGCAAATCAATGGTCATTGGGTTTTCGGGGCTGTCAAGTTGCCCGGGATTTAGCAGGAGGGAGCTCCAATGGTTCAAAGAATACTTGGGTCATCCAATCAAATTGGGATAGGTGGCAGCCTCTCGACATATCGTGGATCGGGGTTTCAGGGAGCAGGGAGCTCTCAGTTCATTACACTTGGAAGTTTCGATCAGCAAAACATCGAAAGTGCCATTGGCGCCAAGCCCAGGCTCTCAGCACCAGGTCATATCAAGCAAGCGGGTGAAAGGGGGACAATCTCTTTATAATAGTAAATAATATCTGGACCATCCATATGAAGGATGTGTGACACGTATCTACATCATGTCGGCGTTTGGGAGTTCACGCGGTAATATCTCCTCGTTGCTTCACCTCTCGAAACCCCGAACCCTAAAGCTTCGAAAGTGCCCAGAGTCGAGCCCATGGTTTTGGAGCCTGGTCATCAAGAAGGAGGCCTGGAGGAGGGGCATTTATGTATGTCATTTGGCCACTTTGGCCCCGAAGCATCGAGATAAATCTCAAAAGGAAGGCATTGTGATGCTCTAGATGTCGATTCGACGTGAGCTAAATCCCAGTTCCTGCTGGAGATTAATGAAGAAAAGAGAGGGTGGCTCAAACCTCACCTCACTCATTTATTGCAGAGTATGGAGGTCCCAACCGAAAGTCTGCCCAGGAAGGTCCCCTATACCATTTCTCCTTAGGGAAGCCACGTCGAGTCTTCAATTCTCCAGAAGAACCTGCACATGCCAAGTAAACATTCAAAGGGTTCAGCTACCTCTAGCACGGGCCATGCCGAATTAAGGTATCATATGAAAGAGCAATGCAAGACATATTTGATTGAGGTGACGCCATCCATTAAAAGTTCTGAGATGCCTTTACTAGGAGAAAGGAAGGGAAGATTATATGTAGGCATTTTTTCCATTTTGTAATAGGGGGGGATGGTAGAGCAGAGCTCCCTACTATAAAGTTTTAACTGATATTCTAGTTTGATGGTTATGCATCTGTATATGAGATATCTTGTTTTACGACAGACAATTTTTCTTACTCCATTTAATTTTCATCTCATGCTAAGAGAGTTCGTGATTGACTGATTCGTGTGAATTATTGCAGTTATGAAATGATAAAAGATTTATTGTTGCACTACTGCATTCTCTGGATTTTGCGTTTCAATGTAAGATGATATTGCATTTTGACGTCTTCTTCCTCAGCCTGTTAGAAACCCGATGTTAATAACAGACCTCTACTTTCCTCTTATATAAGTGTTCCTTCTGTTCACCCTTTACTACAACTCATTGTCTGAAGTTTATATAAGACCTCACTCACCTATACATGCCTGGCCTAGTTTTGGAGTTGGAATGATATTGTTTTCAGTTGGCTTCCATTCGGTCATCCCATATATAAACCACTGTGACATAAAACTAATGGACGTCGGGCTCTGCCCCTGCTAGCAATTCGGGAGTGACTTCCAACGCCAACATTTCTGGCGCCATTGTCGGGGAAAAAGTTGAAGATTTTCCCTGGGCAGAACGACATTGAGCCTCTGATTCTAAAGGTGCATCAGACATCAGAGCCCTTCAAGATTGCTACTGTGCACCTGGTGACTCCATTGTTTCCACTTCATTGTTTTAGTTGTAGCTTTTGTTAGCACACCTGAAAGCTGACCCAGAGGAGATTTCTCGAGAAGGTTTCAGTGGCTTCTTTCTCAGCCTGAGAAGCTTCCTGGGGTAATGACAACATTAAGATCTGGCCTTTGATGGTGAACAAGGACTGGGAATATTTGAAGCTGCGCATATTTCACCTGGCGACTCCATGATTCGAGGATCGATTGGCGACTCCACTGGCTCGTATGGAGAAAATCCTTGCTCACAGGTTTTCTCCTTTTAATTTTTCTGCTATTCCTATTTTTCCTAATGTTGTGCCCTCTCCAAATGAATGGGGTGATTATTTTCCCATATTTGGAAAATGTGAAGAGGGAAACCCTGCTCAGCACCTCAGTGAGTTTCATGAACTTATGCGTCAGTGGGAGATAAATCATGAAGATGTATTACTGAAGATGTTCATGTTCTCGTTAGCAGGGGATGCGCGTAGATGGTATCATTCTTTACCCCCTGCTAGCATTTCTTCACTGAGTGAGTTCCATGTAGATTTCACTGCTTACTATCAGAAGTTGTATCCCTCTGAGTTGATTTTTCATAACTGTTGTGAGGGATACTAAAAAAAATGTATACAAGATAGAGCCGTATTTTATGAAGACTATGAGAATGATCCTGATGACCTGGATCAGGAATCATTCCTTTCTCCTCCCCATCCATCTGTTTCGGGCGAAGTTATGGAGTTGATAAAATCTATCAATGCCAGGCTTGACAGGTGGGAAGCTGAACAAGGTGCTGAGGATTTCCCATCCTTTGAAGTAGAGGCCCTTATCATCTCTACCGAGGGAAATTACGAAAAAAGCTTTCCCACGGGTCTTGTTTATGGTCATTATGAATCTGACATATGGGAGAGCCAAGAAGAAGAAATCCTCCCAGATATGATCACGCTTAATGAAGGCTGTGATGATGAGGGTTGTAAGGATAGAAGACTGGAGAAAGAAGTTTCTCTGAGTGAACTAATGGAGTGGGGGATTTATCTCATTGCCCAGTATGCAAGGTTGAAATCTGAGGACAATGGGGAGGATTTTCCAGTCTCTAAGGCAGATGTTCTAGATGGCTCTCTCGAGGAGAATATTGAAGATCTCGTAAGAGCATTAACATATGTCCCTGATGATCTTGTTGTCTCAGAACAAAACGATGAAGTGGTAGTTATGGAAGAGGATTGTTCTCTTTTCCTTCACAAGATCTCCCATGATGTGCTTACATTCGGGGTCGAAACAGAGGAGCAGGGGATAGTTCCACTTCTACAAGTTGGAGAAGCTCTATTCCCCCCCGACTTTGATGATTATCTGGAAGAGGAGCAGCAGAGCCCCACATCACCTTTTGCTGATTAGAGTAGCCAACCCACTTATGACAATTACGGATCAGAGTCTGAGCTCGATATGTTGGATTTCCAAGAGCAGGTCGTAGACCCTTGCCCTCTGCTCACTAGGGAAAATTCTCACGAGGAAATGAGACATCTCAGTCTTTCAGGAGACACTGAACAGTACGAGGAAGTTAAAAATTTACCCAGGGGACCTGTTTATGATGAATACGAATCTGACCTGGGGGAAACCCAAGAAGAGGAAAAAAAACCAGAGGAGCAGTCTGCCCTTTGTTCAGAGCCAGTCAATGAGCAGCCACCACTTGGAATTAGCAAGTCTACTTTAGTTATTCACCCACCTATGCTTATCAGATATATTTGGTTGTGGGTGATCAATTGTGTAGCAGAGGAGGCTGTCTGTCACCCATTTCTTGGAAGTGGTCGCTCATTCGATGACCCTGTTAGCAAATACATGGAGTGGCATTTCCCTTATGCTTTGGAGCCACCATATCCCATCTCAACTTCAGCTTGTAAGGAGAATTTAAAGAGTGTAAACGTTCTGCTGTCACGGTAACATCAACTATTTGTGATCACTGACAGAAGGAAAGAGCTTCCCTTCAAGAAGTTACTTGATTAGTTGTGGTGGAAGTCTACTTTCACCTAACCCCATGTAAAGTGTTTTATTAGTTTAGGACTGTATATAAATAAGCTCCTTTGAGCATGTAGCTTTGTTTGCTTTTCTTTACTTTTCGGCCTATATTTTCAGAAGAGGGTGTTTTGAGCTTGACTCCATAGCCCAACAGCAAGGCACTGAAGATGCAGAATGAGTTCTTAGAGCATCACAATGACAACTCTATCCCCCATGGAGCCTAATGTTAGCGATAATTCTTGTCTTCGGCTCGAGAGCATCCAGGTTTGCAGGTTGCACAGGAAGCACCCAAGCATAGTGCAAAAGGACCTATGTTCTGGTTATGAGTCAAGCGAGCCGACGAAGTTTTTCTTTCATCATCCAAGATCCATCCATAAAGAAAATCGATGGTCATTGGGTTTTCGGGGCTGTTAATTTGCCCGAGATTTAGCAGGAGGGAGCTCCAATGGTTCAAAGTAGACTTGGGTCATCCAATCAAATTGGGACAGGTGGCAGCCTGTCGACATATCGCAGATCGGGGTTTCGGGGACTAGGGATCTCTCAGCTCATTACACTTGGAAGTGTCGATCAGCGAAACACTGAAAGCACCTTTGGCACCAAGCCCAGGGTCTCAGCACCAGGTCATATCAAGCGAGTAGGTGAAAGGCGGACAACCTCTTTATAATAGTAAATAATATCTGGGTCGTCCATCTGAAGGACGCGCGACATGTATCTACATCATGTCGATGTTCTGGAGTTTGCGCGGTAAGATCTCTTCGTCGCTTCACCTCTCGAAACCCCAAATCCTGAAGCTCCAAAAGCGCCCAGAGTTGGGCCCATGTTTTTGGTGCCTGGTCATCGAGAAGGAGGCCTGGAGGATGGTCGTTTATGTCTGTCATTTGGCCACTCGGGCCTCGAAGCATTGAGCTAAATTTTAGAAGGAATTCATTGTGATGCTACAGATGCCGATTCGATGTGAGCTAAATCCCAGTACCTACTGGAGATTAATGAAGAAAAGAGAGGGTGGCTCAAACCTCACCTCACTCATTTATTGCAGAGTATGGAGGTCCCAAATGAAATTTTTCCTAGGAGGTTCCCCTATACCATTTCTCCTCAGGGAAGCCACGCCAAGTCTTCAATTCTCCAGAAGAACCTGCACACACCAAGTCAACATTCAAAGGTTTCAACTACCTATGGTGCAGGCCATGCCGAATTAAGGTAGCGTATGATAGATCAATGCACGCTAGATTTGATTGAGGTGACGCCATCCATTAAAAGTTTTGAGATGCCTCTACTGGGCGAAAAGAAGGGAAGAGTATATGTAGGCATTTTTTTCATTTTGTAATAGGGGGGGATGGTAGAGAAAAGCTCCCTACTATAAAGTTTTAACTGATATTCTAGTTTGTTGGTTATGCATCTGTATATGAGATATCTTGTTTTATGATAGACATTTTTTCTTACTCCATCTAATTTTCATCTCATGCTAAGAGAGTTCGTGATTGACTGATTTGTGATTGACTGAGATGTTATGATAAAAGATTTATTGTTGCACTACTTCATTCTCTGGCTTTTGCGTTTGAATGTAAGATGATATTGCATTTGGACATCTTCTTCCTCATCCTGTTAGAAACCTGATATTAATAATAGACCTCTGCTTTCCTCTTATATAAGTCTTCCACCTGTTCACCCTTTACTACAACTCACTGTCTTAAGTTTATATAAGACCTCACTCACCTATGCATGCCTGGCCTAGTTTTGGAGTTGGAATGATATTGTTTTGAGTTGGGTTCCATTCGGTCATCCCATCTATAAACCACCGTGACATAAAATTGATGGGCATCAGGCTCTGCTCCTGCTAGAAATCTGGGAGTGACTTTCGATGCCAACAGGTCCCTTTCATGAGGATAAATCTAAATGGGTCGTAGGCGTTATTGACTTACAATGATGCGATTGACATGCTCTCCTAGGTAGGTTTGTTAGGGTTTATATAGTCATTTAAGGTATTTAACATCGAAGTGTCTAGAGAATTCATGCAAAATTTCGATTAAGGTTGGGGATATTTAGTTGTAGTTTGATGAGGAATTTATTGCTTAGGCGACATGTCTCCCTCAGTTAGGGGAGAAATGGTTCAAAAAAATGAAAGTTAAAAACATCCCGTGGAAGTCTCTTTTGGAATCAAAACATTTGCAATACCATATTAAATTTGTGCCAACTGAATTCTTCCATAGAAAGTGCAACAGTCTCCTATCATTAATTAAACAAATTTTTACCTATGAGAGACTCTACAGCCATGTTTTCTATTACCTCATTTGGTTAATCATGACCTTTCAAGGGTTTCATTTAAACCTACCCTTTTGTCTACATAGGATCCTTCAAAAAATGTCTTAATTTTACTAGCGACTGAGTCAAAACCTTGAGACAGGTTTATTTCATCATGGTCTCATTCGTACCTTAGTGGAATATCACCTTACCAACACAGGGGACAATTCAAAAAAATTCTACAAAGAAATCAATTATTGCCCTAGCATATTGAACCTATCATTGATTTAACTTAGGTAATTGAGGAATATAACTCTCCCCAGACACTGCCTTAGGATATTCATCTTGAAGTCCGACTCCATGAGGATTACTTAAAGTCTCTTGATGGACAATTATATGTAATTCCTATATCACAGGTGACAAAAAATAGAAAATGATTTGTACCCAAAAAATTGTTAGAAGCAATCCTCGGCCAGTTAAAGAATCACTCGTTGGATTTTTTTATCAACATACACAGCCTATGTGTCCAAAGGTTGATAAAAAACCCAATGGGTAGGGTAAAAAAACCAAACAATGTCAAGATATCTTTGGAATTAATTTTAGTAATAAAAGGATAGGTTGTATTTTGTCCAGAATGATGAGAAAGAAACACAATTAAAGGGAGATCTGAATACAAAAGATAATAGTGGAGGATGAGGATGTCCTATATTTACAAATATTCTTGAACTAGTTTGTTAGCAACATTTCTTGTATAGGGGTATTTTCCGCTCTGATTTTAGGCCTCTGGTGTAAATGTATAGAAGTGGGGTTTGAAAACCGGTCAGATGTGTTTTATTCAAGGGACACAGCCATAAGTGTCGAGCACAACTCACAGAAGAAGTCCAATTCGGGCTTAAAATCAAGCGAGTGAATAGTTTGATTTCAATGACAAGGATCAATTGACGAAGCAGATCGATGGTCATCGGGTTTTCGGGGCTGTCAAGTTTCTCGGTATTTAGCACGAAGGGTAGTGCCCATAGTTCAAAGAAATTCTAGGTTGTTCGATCCTATTGGGATAGGTGGTGGCCATTCGGCGTATCAGGGATCAGTGTTTCGGGAGACGAGGAGCCTCCCATTCTTTACAGCTGAAATAGTCGATCAGCAAAACACTGAAAGCACCTTTGGAGCCAAGCCCACGGTCTTAGCACCAGGTCACATCAAGTGAGCCTGTAAATGGGGGCATCCCCCTTTATAATAATGAATACTATTTGGGCCCTTCATATGAAGGACGCACGACGCACATCTGTGTCACGTCGACATTCAGGAGTTTAAGGGGTAAGTCCTCCTTGTCATTTCACTTCTTGAAACCTTGAATCCCAAAACGACGAAATAACCCAGAATTAGGCCCATGGTTTTGGCGCCCGGTCATAGAGGAGTAGGCCTTAAAGGAGGGGCGCTAATGTTTATCATTTGACAAGATGGGCCCCAAAGCACCGAGAGTGATCTTAGTCGTTCATCCTAGAGGAACATGTGGTACGCGATTAGGTTCTCTTCCTTTTCGCCCATTGTGACTTTGAAGCATAAGGAACAAGTCTCTCACAACCCCAAAACATCGAAAGAACCTTTGAAGGTAGGCGTAGGCTCACAGCCCGTGGTCACTCAAGAAAGTAGAAATAACTGTACAAAAGGGAGGCCAAAAGCGCCGAATTGAGTTTCAGAGGGGGGGCACTGTGTTCTCTAGACACCGATTCGATGTGATCTAAATCATGGTACCTGTTGGGTATGAATTAAGAAGAGAGAGGGTGGTTGAAACCTCGCCTCACTCATTAATTGCAAAGTATGGATGTTCCAGCTGAAAGTCTACTCGAGAAGGTCCTCTGTACTGGTTCTTTTCATGGAAGCCACGCCGAGTCCTTGACTGGCCAAGGAGGTCTGCACACGCTAGCTCGGCTCTTAATGGCTCAGCTACTTCCCTTGTAGGAGCTGTGCACAGTTAAGGTGTCATCTGACAAAGAATAGTGGTCCGAATTTGGCCGAGGGGACACCAAGTCTTGGCTGCACGATCGGCCAGAGTCTACATGCGCAGACTATCAGAAGACATGTAGACGCAATGTTTTTAATGCAGTGTCTTTTTTTTTCTACTGTGATTGTTTTTGAGTATATGTAGGCATTTTCTCCATTTTTGTAAGGGTCGATGGTTGAGCTAGGCTCTCCTTCTGTAAGTTTTGATGAAGCGTTGGTCACTCTGGTTAATGTATAAGGAATTTGAGACTTCTTACTTTATGGATGTCAGCCTCTTTTTCCATATCTTTGTTTACTGTGTTAGAACAACTCAGAATTGCAGGATCTAGTCGAGTTACATTGTTGTAGGATGATGTAGGTTGGATCACTGCAACAGTCACAACATTTTTAATCAGTTCTTGTGTTTTCTCAGTGCTAGAATGGATTGGAATTGGAGGATCCAGTCGAGTCACCTTTCATCTTCTTTAAAATATAGACCAAGAGGATCTTGGCTTCTGAGTTTCTCTTCTTCAAGCTTTCGAAAGCCTATTTCCCGAGGCAGTATTTCTCACCCTTCTCACAAGTCTTCCATCTACTACCCTTTAATCAACTTACTAACAAAAGTTGGATCAAGACCTCCCTTGCTTTCTACATACCAGGCCTGGTTTCATGAGTTAAATTTGTATCTTCTTGAGTCTTTATCCATTTGATCACCCATTCAAAACTATCGTGACATAAAACTCATGGGCGTCGGGCTCTACTCCTGCAAGCAATCCAGGAGTGACTTCTGTTGCCAACATTTCTGGCTTCATTGCCGGGGATGAAGTTGAATATTTTCCCTGGGTAGAACAACATTGAGCCTCTGATTCTGAAGGTGCATCAGACATCAAAGCCCTTAAAGATTTCTATTGTGCACCTGATGACTCCATTGTTTCCACTTCATTGTTTCAGCTGTAGCTATTGTTAGCACACCTGAAAGATAACCCAGAGGAGCTTTCTCGATAAGGTTTCAGTGGTTGCTTTCTCATCTTGAGAAGCTTCTTGGGGTAACGACAACGTTAAGATCTATCCTTTTATGGTGAACAAGGACCAGGCATATTTGAAGCTGCACATCTTTCACCTGGCGAATCCATGATTCGAGGATCGATTGGCGACTCGACTGGTTCGATACGGAGAAAATTCTAGCTCAAAGGTTTTCTTTCTGTGACTTTTCCCAGATAGTTGGTTTTCCTAATGCATTTCCTGATAGAGACCAATGGGAAAATTTGCTCCCTGAATTTCATGCAACAAGTTGGGAGGAACCAGCTAAGCATTTATTGGACTTCCATAAATCCATTCACCAACACAATATCACGCATGAGGATGTCCGGATTAAGCTCTTCAGGTATTCACTGAAAGGATCTGGTCTTGAGTGGTGTCGATCTCTTCCCACCACGAGCATCCTCTCTTTAAAAGGTTTTCATATATCTTTCAATTCATTTTGTAAAGACTACTATCCAGCTAATTGTTTGTTTGAAAACTATTGTGAGGAGTTTTCTTTGCTCAATGAAGCCTCTGCTGTCCCTGAAGACCATGTCCATGATAAAGCCTTTATTGTGGAGGAAAGCATTTTCCATGAAAAAACAGAGGTGTTCAATGATATTAATTGTGTTATCCCTAGAACGGAAGCATCTGACATCATATTAGATGCCTCTATTCTTTTAGATTTTCATAACGATCAACATGCCTCTTGTGGAAATTGCGAGTTTATGGAGCAAATGTGGTCTATAGTAGATGGCTCACCTAGGTATCGGGTTGAATCAGATGTTCCTAGCTTCCCTTCTTATGACGACGGAGACCTTCCAATTTTTTTCTCTTTTCCTTCAATGGGTTTCTCACAATATATTCTTACTTGGGATTAAAGAGAAAAAAATTATGTATGAACAACCAGAAGCAGCATATACCACTATCCCTAAAACAACTATTTTTGACAGGATCAGTATTCTGGAGAAGGAATATAGAAATGAAGGTCAGCCCCTTTTTGATGAATATTATAGTGATGATGAGCAACAAGCTTATCCTACATTTCATCACTATGAAGATGCTACCCGACATGAAAGCAAGAAGAGCCATCCCATCGTCCCTATTTATGATGAATACGAATCTGACCCGTGGGAGAGCCAACCAGAAGAGGAGAAATAACCAGAGGAGCAGGATATGCTCTTTTGAGCATGTATCTTGTTTTGTTTTACTTTACTTTTCGGCCTGTATTTTC
>JZKD02S2355210.1:493548-505327 GCA_000966675.3 Picea glauca | reverse complement strand
TGTTGAAATAATGTAACTGCGAAGAGAATTCTTATTATTTTGTTATTGGATTAAATCCCCATTGAGGATTAATCATGTCATTATTATTATTTTTATTATTAGATTAATCCCCATTAAAGATTAATCAGGTCGGTAATTGTATAAGGACCAAATCCCCTTTTGCGGATTGGTCATCAGACAATTATAATGTACAGAATAAGAAGTCAGCCCCAATAGTTATAATGAAAGGGCTAGATTTAATTAAAGGTGGATTTACTCACCCAGTGTGAGAGGTCAGCCCAGCCAGATGGTGACTCTTCACACATGCCAGATTGATATAAATAAAAGGTTAGCACCTCACTTCCAACACACACTTCACTTGCTCATTCTCTTATGAGGCAAGTTTCATTTTCAAGTTGGTGAGAGGAGAAGAAGGGTGGCGCATCTCTTGGAGGAGGATTTTCTGTATTGGTTGAGTTATCTCTTGAACATTTGATAAGCTATTTATGATAAGGAAGTTTTGGCTGGGTTTTCTTCCCCTAGAGGGTTTCCCAGGATAAATGTTCTGTCTATTGTGGATGTGTATTTCTCACTGATCTTGTTCTTATTATGCTCTTATCTTATCAAATGCAAATAACTATAATAATAGCATAAACATTAACAACTTGCTCATTCTCTTATGAGGCAAGCTGCAATTACCAATTGGAGAGAGGGAGAAGAGTGGTGCATCTCTTGGGGAGGAATATTTGTATTGGTTTGAGTTATCTCTTGAACATTGTATAAGCTATCTATGATAAGGAAGTTTTTGTTGGGTTTTCTTCCCCTAGAGCGTTTCCTGGGATAAATGTTCTGTCTCTTGTGAATGTGTATTTCTTAGTGATCTTGTTCTTATGATGCTCTTATCTATTGAAATGCAAAGAACTATAATAATGGCATAAACATTAACATGGTATCAGAGCCAACCTGAAGGAAGCATATTTTGCAAGAGGAAAAATGTCACTATTACCGTACCCAAAAATTAGGCTTTTGCAAAAATGAATATTTTCAGCTCCCTAACCACCTAGAAAGTTGTGCCCTCCCCCAAAGATCATTTTGGCACTTAGAGCGCACATTTTCAGTGACTAGATCTCCCAGAACGTGAAACCCTAGTTTCACAAAGTACAAGAAACTAGAGTACTAGAAATACCATAAGTACCAGAGTACCATAAGTACCAGAAAACCAGAAACACGAGTCCAAAAATCCGCAGATCAGATAAAACTTGGATTTTCAAAATTTCGATTGCGCTAGCTAACTCGCCTCAACTCAACGCATCTATCCCCTGGATGAGATTTTCAAAAGTCAAAGTTTGAAAAATTAGGGTTTCCTCATAAATCCCTAAGTTGCAGTTGCAGCTGTAGTCTCAGAACTAGTTGCAGTTGCAATACCAGTTGTAGTTACAGTCGTAAGAACCAGTTGCAATCACCCTTGAAATTTTCTCAAGAGTTGGCAATGATTACCACTGCTACCACATGGAGCCACTACCTGCAAATGTTATCAAAGGTATGTACTTACATATGTTTAATGGTTAAATCCTAAAGAGTATTTGTAGGAGAAGGGATATCTTACCATAAATCCAGAAGGATCTCAAGATCCAACACATTCAAGGGGAATGATGCAACCGAGGTGTGATTATTCTAATATACATCTATTTGTTATGAAATTATCTTGATTAGTGTTGCATGTTGAAGCTATGATCAAATTATTAGAAGAATTAAAAGTTGATCATAGAGCTTATCCTCTAACCTAACCTTTTTTCAACTTAGCGTATTGTCTTAGTACAAAATATAGGTTGAAGAAAGCACTTGTCACTTGAGTGAAGGTGACCTGAAATAAAAGCAAGCACTCATTCTTGAGGACAAGGCTCCAGGTTTGATTAATCAAGATTCAAAGGTACACATGACAAGTTGATGACTTTAGTTGAGATAGAAATCGTCGTAAAGTATTATACTTGATAGCATGTGAGAATATAGATGTAAATACTTTGCCTGATATGACTAACACCTCCTCTAGGAGAAACCTTGTCTGTTAGTTCCAGGTTGCCATGGAAGAATTCTTGGTCACAACACTATGAGAGTGTTGACGTCATTCTGTATTGTATTCCTTACCTTTAATCTTTGCTTCAAATAAATTATAAGTGATAGCTCTAAAGGAGCTACTGTTATAATTGTTCGTGCTATTGCTTTATATTATCAAGAAGAATATTATTCTTGCTTGTTGTTTTGTTGACCTTGCTCCAGGTCAAATGAGGAAGCTATAGCAAAGGTTGCAGAAGGAAACCTACTAAAGGAGAGATCATAAAAGAAGAAATCATGAGTGGAAAAGAATAATGTGGGTCACTCACAAGCTGCCATGACCCACACTATTGAAGAATCCATGTGAACTCTAGAAGATTAGCTCACATCAACTATAAGGTGCTATCATACATATGCAAGGCTATCACAAGTTTACCAGAACTCAAGGTTGATCAAGAAGGCATATGCAATGGATGCGCGCAAGGGAAGAACATCAAGAACCCGTTTTCGAAGAGGGACAACAAGGTAGAAGGATACCTAGAACTTATTCATTCATATGTATGTGGCCCAATGCCATCATCCTCCATTAATGGGTATGTATACTATGTATCATCCATTAATGATTATTCTCATAAAAGACCTGGATATATTTGAAGTGTTCAACAAGATAAAGGAATTCAAAGCCTTGATAAGAGAACCCTTCTGTAAGGAAGATTAAGATACTCAGGTAAGCTAATAGAGGAGAATATACCTCTTAAAATCTCCTGAAATTCTGCAAAGATGTTGGGATCAAGATCCCCAACAAAATGGTGTAGTTGAACGAAAGAACAGAACCATGCTAGAAGTTGTGAAGACTATGATCAAGATATTCCTATGTGTGTATGGGCAGAAGAAACAATAACAATTATTTATGTGCAGAACCGATTGCCCCACAGTGCACTTGGGATCAAGACACTAGAAGAGATGTTCATAGGAAAGAAGCTAGAGGTAAGTCATCTCAAAATATTTGGTTCTCCAGTGCTTATTCATATAGAAAAAGAGAAAAGAAACAAGCTAGAACCCTCCAAAAAGAAGAGAATATTTGTGGGATACTATGAGGTATCCAAGGCCTTCAGAATCTAAATACTTGGTCACCACCATATTGAGATCAATAGGGACATGACCTTTGATGAAGAAGCAACACTTAAGAAAACAATAAGATGCTAGCTTGAAGAAGTATATGAAGAGGAACCTGTAAATCTCAGGATTGCAGAATCCATGAGGGAAGTTCCCAGAACTACAGAACCTGTAAGGAAAGTCGTAACTTCCCTTGATGAGGAGACTCTTGAAGACCATGATGTAACAAAAGTTCAAGAACCTCCTCATATGACCTTCTCCCATAAAAGAAAGCTTTCTAGGGCAAGAGAACTTATACAAAATGGAGAGAAGTATGGTGTTCTAGAAGGGACCATGAGATAGGTGAAGAGACTAAATCCATTCTCCAGTTACATAGCTTTGATGTGCAATCTACTTGATGAAGAACCCACATGCTTTGAAGAGGCCATCCAAAAGAAGGAATGGATAGATGCCATGACAGAGGAATACCAATCCATAATAAAGAATGGTGTATGGGAAATAGTTCCCAGACCAAAAAGTAAGGATGTGGTATCAGCAAAATGGATCTTCCAAATAAAACATGCTGCTGATGGAAGTATTGAGAAATATAAAGCAATATTTGTCACTCATGGATTTTCTCGGAAGGAAGGTATTGACTATGAAGAGACATTATCTCCTATGGCCATATACACTTCGATCAGAACCATTATAGCTCTTGCTACCAAGATGAAATGGAAGCTGCACCAGATGGACGTGAAGATAGCTTTCCTGAATGGTGTTATTGAAGAGGAAGTGTATATAGAGAAACCCTAAGGATTTGAGGTTGAATACATAAAGTCTCATGTCTGTCGATTGAAGAAAGTAATATGCGGATTGAAGCAAGCTCCCATAGCTTGGTATGGCCATATAGACAGTTTCTTGATGAGCTTAATCTTTACCAATAGTAAAGGAGACTCAAATCTCTACTTCAAGATCATGCATAATGAACCAGTAATATTACTATTGTACGTGGATGAATTATTCTTAACTGGAGAAGAAAATATCATCGATGAATGTAAATAGAGGCTTGCCGCAGAATTTGAAATGAAAGACCTTGGCCTAATGCATTACTTCTTAGGTATTGAGGTATGGGAGAGTTGAGAGAGAATCTTTATTAACCAAGGGAAGTACATGGTCAAAATCCCTGCGACGTCCCTTGCAACCTTCAAGGCACAAGTTCGTTTATCCCGTCCTTCGACGAAATCAAAGGTCTATCCTTCCTGATATTTTCTCTCATCTTTCGACTCCCTTCCGAAAACTCCTTCCATGCACTCCTTACGACAAACCTTCAGACACGGCTAAGTGTTGAAGTCTTCGATGCTGTGCACTCCTGCAGTAGAAATCCTGTAATCTCTTTGCGTAGAATCACAACTCTGAGTCTTCATCCAGCCTGCACATGCCTTTCACGGCTCTGGTGCCAATTCTATACTTTTGAGAACTTAGAACAAAAGCTATCCCTACTTGAACCTTGGAGTCACGCACTACTTGCGGACAAATTCAATTGCACTCCTTGCAGGAATTTTCTGGTTCAAGATAGAGAAACAATTGAAACTAACTTCTTGTTGTCACAGACTTCAAATTCAACCATGAAATCACATACACCACATATCAAAGAGAATGTATGACAAAAAATAGACATCCATGAGAAAAATATCAACACACAGGGAATAGACACATAACCATGAGATTGAATCAAGGTATCTTCTATTAGTTCAATATCTATACATGTGTGTTCTTCATACACTTCTATGCTCTGCTCTCCTGAATTCTCTCAATATATAGAATTATGATACAATGTACAAGTGAGGGTGTCTATATCCCGTTTCCCTCTCGAGCTCTAAAAGCTATCAAATCTAGAATTAAATTCTTATCTAACTTTACATTAAATCTATTAAAGGCCTCATCTACCCAAGGATGTGAGCTTATCCGCTCAAGGTCCATTACAATATACAAAGTGCACTTTATCAAATCAACACATTAATGTTTGCACAACAATGTCAAGGTGCTTTCAAAAAGAGATTTGTGTTGGCTTGTCCAGCTGTCTCTCGCTTTTGTGCTAGCTCGCTTGACGTGGGTGATGCTCCTGCATCATACTCCCTCGCTTGAAAAATTTCATGGGCTCCTATCCATGAGTTCCTGTACGGTCTGTCCATGCTTTTGTATCACTACTTCGCTTTCCCAGATGGCATCCTCCACTGGGCGGTTCTTCCATTTGACCAAATACTCAAAACACTTCTTTCGCCTAGTCTTCTTACCCACTCGCTTGTCCAGTATGGATTCCATCTGTGGCTTCTCTGCAATCGCCATCTGCTTTGGCCACTGGACTTCTGGCTTCTCATAATTTATAGCTACTACGTCTTCAGCCTTATATGGGTATAAATTTGAAACATTGAATATCGAAGATATCCCGATGCCATCCGACAACTCAATTTCATAAGCATTTTCTCTGAATTTCTTCAAGACTCTGCATGGCCCAATTTTCTTTATTTTCATCTTGTTGTATGTTCCCCTTGGGAACCCTTCCCTCCTCAAATGTGCCAGAACAAGATCCCCAACTTCAAACTGAAGTTGTTTCCGATGCTGATCTTCTCTGCGCTTATATTCCTAATTTCAATTTATCAGTCGCTGCTTCACCTTACTATGAAGTTCTTTCATCGCCTCAGCAAACTTTTCTGCACTAGCGCTGCTAGTCGCAATCTGTTATGACTCCCTGAGTTTAGAAAATCCCCTCAGTTGTGTCCCGTACACAATCTGAAATGGACTCTTCCCTGTGCTCCTATTCACAGAATCGTTGTATGAGAATTCTGCATGTGGTAATATGTTATTCCAACTGTTGTGGTGCTATGTCACCAAGCTTCTTAGTAAATCTCCCAGACTTCTATTGACCACTTCTATCTGTCCATCCGTCTGAGGATGATAAGCATAACTAAATGCCAAGTTAGTTCCTAGATTCCTCCATAGCGTCCTCCAAAAATGACCTATGAATTTTGTATCCCTGTCCGAGACTATGCTTCTTGGCAATCCATGGAGTTGGATGACCTCCTTGAAAAACAGATTCGCGATGTGAGTTGCATCGATGGTATTCTGGCATGGAATGAAATGTGCCATTTTAGAAAACCTGTCTACCACCACAAAGATGGAATCAACACCTCTTTGTGTCCTCGGCAAATCCAATACAAAATCCATGCTTATCGCCTCCCATGGACTCTCGGGTATGGGCAATGGTTGATAAAAAACTGTATTTTTCTTTCTTCCTTTTGAATGTTGATAAATCCTACATCTGTCAACAAATATTTTAACATCTTCTTGCATGCACAGCCAAAAATACTATTCGCTCAGCTTTGCGAATGTTTTGTCGTGGCCAAAATGCCCTGCTAAGCCTCCATTGTGCTTCTCTTTTAACAGATTCTCCCTCATGGAGCAATTCGTTATACACAACTGATTGCCTCTAAAAAAAAAACCTTCCTGGATCATATAATCTATCCAAGGACTCTGATCTCTGAGAACTGGACTCTCAGCTGCTTCATACGCTTCCCCGAAATCTGCATCTCCTGCGTACATATCCCTGAGATTTTCAAAACCCAAGGTCTTGACTCGGAACTCCTGCAAAAGCAAACATTTCCTACTCAAAGCATCATCCACTTTATTAGTAGTTCCTAAAATGTGTTTAGTTACAAATGTGAAATACTGCATATACTCTACCCATTTTGCATGTTTTTTATTCAACTTCTCCTGCTGAGTCACAAACTGTAATGCATGATTATCACTATAAAACACAAACTATTTTGGGATCAAGTAATGCCTCCACTTCTTTAATGCCTATATGATAGCATAAAACTCCTTATCATACATGGAGTATTTCATCTTTGCTTCATCTAGTTTCTCACTAAAATATCCAACTAGCCTCTCCTCTTGACTCAATGCTCTCATACCACTATGACGTAACCACGTTCCATGAGCGCGATCGCTCCCTCGGGACCTTCTCCTTCAATGGCCAAATGCTTCAAATGTTCAACCTTTGTCTTGTTGAAAATCAATATATCATCCAGATATACAACGACAAACTTTCCAATGAATTCCCTCAGGACTTCATTCATCAACCTCATGAATGTGCTCGACGCGTTTGTCAAGCCAAACGGCATGACTAGCCATTCGTACAAACCCTCATTTGTCTTGAATGTTGTCTTCCATTCATCACCTTCCCTCATGCGAATCTGATGATATCTGCTCTTCAGATCAATCTTATAAAAATAATTTGTCCCACGCAGGCAATCCATCAGATCATCCATTCTTGGCAATGGAAATCTATACCTGATGGTAATTTTGTTTATCGCTCTTGAGTCGGTGCACATTCTCCAACCCCCATCCTTCTTCGGACTGAGCACTGTTGGAATAGCACATGGACTCAAGCTCTCCCTGACCAATCCTTTGTCCATTAAATCTTAGACTTGTCTCTTGACCTCTTCATTCTCTTGTGGCGTCAACCTATACACGACTTAATTTGGCAAACTTGCTCCAGGTATGAGGTCTATGTGATGACCCACACTTCTCATCGGTGGCAACGAATGAGGTAATTCATCCACTATGATTTCAGCAAACTCTTCCAGCAGTTCCTGAACCTCAACTGGAAAATCGTCCACTCTTGTGCTAGTCAAAACAATCCTCGGTTTTCTAACCACAAAGAATTGTGGATCTTCTTTCTTCTCCATTTCTGTGAGAATCTCCTTCCCACTCATGAGAAGTATTGTGTTGTTTACTTCCGGCTTCACCTCCTTATCCTTTATCGGAAGCAACATATGGGTTCTCCCATCCTTCTCTAAAGTATGTGTTCTTTCGCCCATCATGAACCACACTTCTATCATATTGCCATGGTCTACCCAACAATAAATGACATACATCCATGGGAATAACATCACATAAAATCTTATCATTATATCCTCCCATATTGAATTCAACTAAACAATGTTTAGTGACACTCACCTGATGTCCCTTCTGTAGCCATGAAACTTTGTATGGACTCGGGTGATCAATTGTCTCTAGCTCTAACTTTTCCACCATCTCGGTTGAAATGAGATTGCTTGTGCTTCTGCTATCCACAATGACCTTACACTTTCTGTCCTTGGTCTTGCATGTGGTTCTGAAAAGTCTGGTCCTCTGAGCTGTGTCCTCCACCTCTTTCTCAGGTGTTAAGAGAACTTTGTGCACCATCAGTGACCTTCCACTTCCTGTGTCTTCATTCTCAACATCACGCCTCTGGACTTCAATGATGTGATCTTTTCTAATATCCTTCTTTTTCTCTAGACACTCGAATGACTTGTTCCCATTCTTCCCACATGTAAAACATGTGATCACTCCACCTCTTCCTCTACCTCAACCTCTAGTATGAGGAAGAGTGTTTGCTGATCATTTTGCTGTCTTCTTGGCTCAACATATGGATGCCTCTGTGAGGTTCCACCTT
Organism: Picea glauca; assembly: GCA_000966675.3. Taxonomy (NCBI): domain Eukaryota; kingdom Viridiplantae; phylum Streptophyta; class Pinopsida; order Pinales; family Pinaceae; genus Picea; species Picea glauca. The sequence goes on along the minus strand of JZKD02S2355210.1, from coordinate 496,704 downwards.
TTTCAGCTTTACCCTGAGTTTTCTTCCATTCCTCCTTGGGCTTCTGATATTTCTCTTGGGAAACTACCTTTCCTTTGGGCTGACTCCTGCCTCACCCTCGCTCACCCTGCTTGCGGCTCAAATTCTCCTCATATTTCATAGCCATCTGGTAAACATCCTCTACTGTCCTGATGGTAGCCATGCTTAATTCATCCTGAATGTTGTACCTCGAACCATTCAGATATCTGGAAACCTTCTCATCCTCGCTCTCTCAATGGACTGCTCTGATGTTGAGCTTGTAGAATTCTTCCATAAACTCCTTCACCATCATAAAATTTTGTCTTAGGTTCTGCATTCTCCTGAATAGCGTGATTTGATAATCCGTTGGGATGAAATTTGCTTTCATCTTTGCAATTGTTCGATCCCAGCTTTTGATTTTCTTCTTTCCCTTGTAACGTCTATCAGTCTGTAGCTCATCCCACCAAAATGCTACATGTCCTTTCAAGCACGTAACTACATTCTTGACTTTCTTATCTTCTTCCACATCTTCATAATCGAAGTATGTGTCAAGAGCCCTAATCCAATGTAGCAACTCTTCTGCATCCAGATTCCCCTCATAGACTGGAATGTCCATTTTCGCCTTCGCACCCATTCTGGTGATATCTTTAATCAACCACTCGGTTGATGCATCCTCTGCTATGACCTCTTCTTCATGTCCATCTTCCTCTTCAACTTTGCAATCACTAATATCCCTTGCACCAACTCCGCGTCTCTGTGTTGTCTCCATCTCCTCGAGCCTTGCCTGGAGATCTCTCATCTGCTGCTCCATTTCTGGATTCCCTGCTGGCCTGCCCCTTCTTCTCACCTCCCTATCTTCTGGGTCAGGTGACTGCTTTTCTCTTCTCAGCGGCATGGCGAATCTCTTTTCTCTCTATCGAAGAAAAAAAAGATAATCCCGCTACCACTCTGACACAACCACGCTCCATGAGGGTGATCGCCCCCTCGAGACCTTCTCCTTCAATGGCCCGAAGAGCTACAATTCCCTTCAAATCCCTTATCGAGACTTTCTCACCCCACAGGTTCTCTTTGTCACGCGACCCCCTTCCTCACTCCTCGGTGGATCGTAACTCACGACCTCGCTACTCGCGATACCAACCTTTTGGGTTTTCAACCTTCGATACCCGAGGTACCGAGACTCTGATATGCAGTCTGACTTGAATCGTCCACACCCGTCACTTCATTCGAGATTCCGCGCTATCGCGACCTCGCACTATCACACCTTCGCTGCTCGAGAATCCCCGCTCTTGGTCCTCCAATTCCCATCACACGAGACGCCAAAAGACCGAGACTCGCGATCTCGCTCCCTCGTGACTTCGCCACTCACGAGCTCAAACGACTTCAACCTTGACTCTTGAAGCCCGAGGCGCCGATACCCGAAATATCGCTACCTCGTGACTTCGCTACTCGCAAGGCCAAATAAATTCCTTGTCAACTCTCAATGTTCGAGACGCCGAATCCCTGATAGTTTATGCCACCTGTCTTCCACTGTCCCCTGTGGCCTACACAGCTTATGTGGTTGTCAGAATGTCACACCTCGCACTCTCGCAAATTCCATTGCATAAAGTTGGAGTCTTACATCACGAACTCCCGATAAGCTGATCCACAAGTAGAACCCACGCTCCTCGTGATCCCGATCAACTGCTCCTGCCCTTGTGAGCTTCAAACTTCTTCCAATCCTACACTGTATCCTTCTTGCTCCTCTGCAAGATCTAATGGCCCTCGGAGCTTCGCAAAATCTCCTCGGAGAAATTCGTTCGTCCATTTCTTTCTCATTCAAATCCCAGAAATGACGAGCTATTCTTTCACAAAACTCGTCACCCTGCACACAACCCTGTGACGTCCCTTGCAACCTTCATGGCACAAGTTCATTTATCCTGTCCTTCGACGAAATCGAAGGTCTATCCTTCCTGATATTTTCTCTCAGCTTTCGAGTCCCTTCCGAAAACTCCTTGGATGCACTCCTTACGGCAAACCTTCAGACATGGCTAAGTGTTGAAGTCTTCGATGCGCACTCCTGCAACAGAAATCCTGCAATCTCTTTGCTCATAATCGCAACGCTGAGTCTTCGTCCAGCATGCGCACACCTTGCACGGCTCTGGTGCCAATTCTGTACTTCTGAGAACTTAGAACAAAATCTATCCCTACTTGAACCCTGTTGTCACGCACTCCTTACGGACAAATTCAGCTGCACTCCTTGCAGGAATTTTCTGGTTCAAGATAGAGAAACAATTGAAACTAACTTCTTGTTGTCACAGACTTCAAATTCAACCATTAAATCACATACACCGCATATCAAAGAAAATGTATGAGAGAAAACAAACATCCATGAGCAAAATATCAACACACAGAGAATAGACACATAACCATGAGATTGAATCAAGCTATCTTCTATTAATTCAATATCTATAAATGGGTGTTCTTCATACACTTCTCTGCTTTTCTCTCCTGAGTGCTCTCATTATCCATAATTATGATACAATGTACAAGTGAGGGTGTCTATATCCCGTTTCCCTCTCGAGCTCTAAAAGCTATCAAATCTAGAATTAAATTCCTATCTAAATTTACATTAAATCTATTAAATGCCTCATCTACACAAGGACGTGATCTTATGCGCTCAAGGTCCATTACAATATACAAAGTGCGCTTTATCAAATCAACACATTAATGTTTGCGCAACAATGTCAAGGTGCTTTCAAAAAGAGATTTGTACTGGCTTGCCTAGCTGTCTCCCGCTTTTGCACTGGCTTGCCTGACATGGGCGATGCTCCTGCATCACACTTCCTCCAAGTTTTTGTTTTCATAAACAAATGTGTCATAAGGGATCTTAATGGATTTAATAATCATGACATTAGTCTTATCAGTATTAACAGTCATACCAATATTGGAACAAAAATCCTTGATGATTCTTAGTTGTTTTTCAAGATCATGAGAACTCCTTTCCATAAGAACCATATTATCGGCATAAAGAAGAAGATTGATGGCTATACGAGTGAGAATAGGGCCGACACAACCTGCTTTTTCCAAGCATTATTTTAACTTATCAATAAACTCTAATTTATTAAAATGTTTTAATATTTATGAACATTTTTCATTTTACATAATTATAAGCCAATCAAA
>JZKD02S2355210.1:437413-459436 GCA_000966675.3 Picea glauca | reverse complement strand
TTAATAATATATAAATATATTAACTATAATATATTTAAACACAATAGACTTCAATCTTTAGCGTCGGATGGGCTTTCCTCGCTTGGGCTTGGGGTTTTCCACGTTCACATTAACACCTTACTTAGTATTGGTATTGATTGAAGTGAACGGGTTCGTTTTCACTATAAGCGGGTGCCCAATCGAACTGGCATCTTCAATAGTCAAATCATCGTTGTGTGCAAGCAGTTAATAATGAGTTAATATACTATTATAATTTATTACTTAATGTATAATTTATTACTTAATGTATTTGTTAGTGCTTTATTGATACATTAATTAATAATTTATAAATATGTTAACTTTATAATATTTAAACATTATAATTATAAGTTAATACATTATTATAATACATTAATTTGGGTGATATATTATTCAAATATTGATGTATCATTATTTTATTAATGTATTGTGCATAAATATTTTATTAATGTATTAGTACTTTAATATATTACTTTAATGTATTTTTTATTACTTTAATATTTTTTTTTCATGTATGAATGTTTTATTCATGTGTTATCTTATTAATGTATTACTTTATTAGTGGATAATAATGTATTCATAATAATAATAATATATTATTATTTTATAATATTGTATTAATTTATCATTACCTTATTAATGTATTATTCCATAATGTGTAAATAATGTATTAACACATTAATAAAGAAAGATATTAATAATACATTATTAAAGTATAAGTTAATATATTATTATAATTTATTACATAATGTATTTTCTTGTGTTTTATTAATACATTACATAATAAATTATAATAGTATATCAACTTAAGAGGTCACAAGTTCAAATCGAGAGGGGGGTAGGGTATGTATAGCTCCTTAATTGAAATTTACGAGTCAAATTGTTGGGTGGAGGGGCTCCCTTGTCCCACAAACAAGGGAGTCCCATACACCAATTTCGTGTGGCTTGACCGTTACCTTAAAAATAGATTATTATAATAATAAGTTAATACATTATTATAATGTATTAGTTTAACTAATGTATTATTACAATATTGATGTATCATTATTTTACTAACGAACCATTATTTTATTAATAATTCATTACTTTATTATTGTATAAATATTTTATTACTGTATTAATATTTTAATGTAATAATGTAATACTTTAATGTATTTTTTATTAGTTTTTTAATGTATCAATGCTTTATTCATGTATTACCTTATCAATGAATTATTTTATTATTATATCATAAGGCATTACTACTTTACATTATAAGTTACATTATTAATGTATTAATACTTTAATAATGTATTGATACTTTTTTAATGTATTAATTATGCAATATTAATGTTTTAATATCAATATTTATATGTTAGGACGTTAATAATACTAATAAATATATTATTAATAATGTATTTAATGTATGAATTAATTAATGTATTAATGTATAAATTGAATAATAAATCTTATACATTAATGTATAAATTAATTAATACATTGCATTATTAATATACCATTCAATTAATAAATTACTTTATATATCAAATTACATTATTAATGTATTAATTTATTAGTGTATTAATATTTTAACAATGTATTAATTAATAATCTATAAATTTATGAATTAATTAATACATTGCACTATTAATGTATCAATCAACTACGTTGCGTATTAATGCAAAATAATACTTTAATTTATAGATTACATTTATACATTATTAATATCTATTACATTAATGTAATGCATTGCATTAATAGATCTCATTAATTTATATATATTAATAAAATATTAATGTAATAATTAATTAATACATTAATTATGTATTAATGGTGGTCCCAAAAGCATGTCTGTAGTCAACTAGGAACAACCACTTTATAAAAGTGATTGATATACGCACGCCATTTTTCACCTTTCAAAATTAATGACATGATCGATGTATATCAACCACTTTTATAAAGTGGTTGTTGCTAGTATATATAATATACCATGGCTACTAAATTTCTTTTACCTTTCATTGAACACCCACTTAAGGTATTTATTTTAATTTTTTACAAAAGTATTTTGATATTTATATATGCCATTACTTGTTTTTATTTATATTATTGTATTAAAGTTTAATTTAGTTATATAATTTTGATCTTTATAAAATACTATTTTTAAACATCAACACCTCGTGGCGGGGAAATATTAGACAATTATTGTGATTTGTATGTCACTCTTTGATGCAGGAGCATCGCCCAAATCAAGCGATCCAGCGCGAAGCAGGAGACAGCTAGACAAGCTAGCGCGATTTGTTTTTGGATTTCACCTTGAAACTGTTGCGCAAAACATTAATTTGTTGATTTGATGAAGCGCACTTTGTATATTGTAATGGACCTTGAGTGGATAGCTCATGTACTTAGGTAGATGAGGCATTTAAGATAGTTAATGAAAAGTAGATAGGAATTTAATTCTATATTTGATAGCTTTAGAGTTCGAGAGGGAAACAAGATATAGACACCCTCCTTTGTACATTGTATTATCATTGAGAGAATTCTAAAGAGAAGAGCATGCAGAGAACTGTATGAAGAACACCCATGTACAGATATTGAATTAATAGAAAGATCTTTGATTCAATTCTATGGTTTCTGTTATTCTGTGTGTATTTATGATGTTATGCTCATTGAATGTTTGCTTTCTGTAATACACTTGCTTTTATATGTTGTGTATTTGGCTTCATGGTCGAATAGAAGTCTGAGAAGGAATGTGAATGAGTTTCAATTGTTTCTGTAATTGAGCCAAGAGATTCCTGCAAGAAGTGTAGTCGAATTGTCCACAAGGAGTGCGTTGACAGAAGGGTTCAATTAAAGTTATCTTTTGTTCTCATTCATCTCAGAAGTGCAGATTGGGCACCTGAGCCGTCCAAGGCATGCGCAGGCTAAACGAAGACTCGGAGTTGCGATTTTGAGCCAAGGGATTTAAGGATTTCTACTGCAGGAGTGTGCAGGATCGAAGACTTCAACACTTAGCCGTGTCTGAATATTTACCGCAAGGAGTGCGTGCAAGGAGTTTCTGGAAGGGAATCAAAAGCTAAGAGAAAATCTTAGGAAGGATAGACCTTCGAGTTCGTCGAAGGACTGGATAAACAAACTTGTGCCTTGAAGGTTGCAAGGGACGTCGCAGGGTTGCATGCAGGGTGACAAGTTTTGTGAAAGAACAACTCGTCATTTCGGGGATTTGAACGAGAAAGAAACAGACGGACGAATTTCTCCAAGGAGATTTCGCGAAGCTCCGAGGGCCACTGGATCTTGCGGAGGTGCAAGAAGGATACAGTGCAGGAGCGGAAGAAGTTCGAAGCTCGAAAGGGCAGGATCCATCGATCGGGATCACGAGGAGCGTGGGTTCTACTTGTGGATCGGCATATCGGGAGTTCATAAGGTAAGACTCCAAATTTATGCAACGGAAGTCACGAGAGTGCAAGGTGTGACATTCCGATAGGCACATAAGCTGTGTAGGCCACAGGTGACAGTGGAAGACAGGTGGCATAAACTATCGGAGATTCGGCATCTTGGACATCCAGAGTCGACAAGAAATTTATTTGGCCCCGCGAGTAGCAATGTCACGAGGTAGCAATATTTCGGGTATCAGCGCCTCGATCTTCGGGAGTCGAGGTGGAAATCGTTTGAGCTCGCGAGTGGCGAAGTCATGAGGGAGCGAGGCCGCGAGTTTGGCGTTTCAGCTTCTCATGTATCGGAGTGGGGAAAACTGAGCGCTTAGTGTCGCGAGTGGTGACATAGAGATAGAGTGAAGTTTCGATAAGAGAAGAACGAATTCAATGTTGACTGGCGCATCGGGTCTCGGGGTTTTGAGCGTCCAGAGATAGACCGTGAGCTCGGGAAGTTGCGAGTTCTGATTTTCTCAACAAGTGAACAAAGGGAAAGTCGCACAGAAGGACTGTGGGTGTAGATCTTCCAATTTGGAGGTAGAAGAACCTAGAAGTTCTTCGAGCCGTAGAGAAGAGAAGGTCCTGGAGGAGGCGAACGTGCTCCGAGGAGTGCGGTTGTTGTCAAGTGGTATCAGAGCGGGAATATCTTTTGCTTTCTATAGCAGAAGAGAAGAAGAATTCATAATGCCGCCAAGAAGAGAAAGACAGTCACCAGATCCCGAAGATATGGAGGTGCGGAGAAGAGGTAGGCCAGCAGGAAATCCAGAAATGGAGCGGCAGATGAGAGATCTCCGAGCGAGGCTCGAGGAGATGGAGACAACACAAAGATGCGGAGTTGGTGCTAGGGATATTAGTGATTCTAAGGTTGAATAGGAAGTTGGACATGAAGAAGAGGTCCCAGTAGAAGATGCATCAACCGAGCGATTGATCAAAGCCATTACCAGGATGGGTGAGAAGGAAAAAATGGACATTCCAGTCTATGAAGGGAATCTGGATGCAGAAGAGCTGCTAGATTGGATTAGAGCTCTTGACACATACTTCCATTATGAAGATGTGGAAGAAGATAAGAATGTCAAGCACGTTGTTACGCGCTTGAAAGGAAATGCAGCAATGTGGTGGGACAAGCTACAAGCAAACAGATGCTGTAAGGGCAAGCAGAAGATCAAAAGTTGGGATCGAATGATCGCGAAGATGAAGGCAAAGTTCATCCCAAGGGATTATCAAATCACTTTGTTCAGGTGAATGCAGAACCTAAGACAGAAGTTGATGACTGTGAAGGAGTATATGAAAGAATTCTACAAGCTCAACATCAGAGCAGGCCATCAAGAGAGTGAGGATGAGAAGGTTGTCAGATATCTGAATGGTCCGAGATATGAAATTCAGGATGAAATAAGCATGCCAACCATCCAAACGGTGGAAGATGCTTACCAACTAGCTCTGAAAACCGAAGAGAAGCTGAGACGAAAGCAAGGACAGCGAGGGCGAGGCAGAAGCCAGCCCAGAGGCAAAGCAATTGCCCAGGTTAAATATCAGAAGCCCAAGGAGGAATGGAAGAAACCTCACGGTAAAGCTAAAAAAGGTGGAACCTCACAGAGGCAGCCATATGTTGATCCGAGAAGATAGAAAAATGATCAACGATGAGATTATGCTGATGCAAACACTCTTCCTCATACTAGAGGTCGAGGCAGAGGAAGAGGAGGAGTAATCACATGTTTTACATGTGGGAAGAATGGGCACAAGTCATTTGAGTGTCTAGAGAAAATGAAGGATATTGGAGAAGCTCACATCGCTGAAGCGCAGAGGTGTGATGCTGAGAATGAAGACACTGGAAGTGGAAGGTCACTGATGGTGAAAAAAGTTCTCTTAACACCCGAGAAGGAGGTGGAGGACACAGCTCAGAGGACCAGGCTTTTCAGAACTACATGCAAGGTCAGGAACAGAAAGTGTAAGGTTGGTGTTGACAGTGGTAGCACTAATAATCTCGCTTCAACCGAGATGGTGGAAAAGCTGGAGCTAGAAATGACTGATCACCCGAGTCCATACAAAGTTTCATGGCTACAGAAAGGACATCAGGTGAGTGCTACTAAATAGTGTTTAGTTGAATTCAAGATGGGAGTTTATAATGATAAGGTCTTTTGTGATGTTATTCCCATGGATGTATGTCATCTATTGCTGGGTAGACCGTGGAAATATGACAGAAGTGTGGTTCATGATGGGCGAATGAACACATATACTTTAGAGAAGGATGGGAGAACCCATACATTGCTTCCAATAAAGGATAAAGAGGTGAAGCCGGAAGTAGATAGCACAATAATTCTCATGAGTGGGAAGCAGCTTCTCACAGAGATGGAGAATAATGAAGATCCACAATTCTTTGTGGTCAGGAAACCAAGAATTGTTCTGACCAGCACAAGAGTGGATGATTTACCAGAAAAGATTCAGGAACTACTAGGAGAGTTCGCTGACATCATTGTGGATGAATTACCTCATTCGTTGCCACCGATGAGGAGTGTGAGTCATCATATTGATCTCATACCAGGAGCCAATTTGTTGAACAAGGCTGCGTATATATTGACACCACAAGAAAATGAGGAGGTCAAAAAGCAGGTCCAAGAGTTGTTGGAAAAGGGATTAGTCAGAGAGAGCTTGATTCCATGTGTTGTTCCGACAGTACTAAGTCCGAAGAAGGATGGGGGTTGGAGAATGTGCACTGACTCAAGAGAGATAAACAAAATTACCATCAGGTACAGATTTCCACTGCCTAGAATGGATGATCTGATGGATTGCCTGAGTGGGGCAAATTATTTTTCAAAAATTGATCTGAAGAGCGGATATCACCATATTCACATGAGGGAAGGTGATGAATGGAAGACAACATTCAAGACAAATGAAGGTTTGTACGAATGGTTGGTCATGCTGTTTGGCTTGACAAATGCGCTGAGCACATTCATGAGGCTGATGAATGAATTCCTAAGGGAATTCATCGGAAAATTTGTCATCCTATATCTGGATGATATACTTATTTTCATCAAAATGAAGGCGAAACATCTAAAGCATTTGGATATTGTGATGAGGAAGCTACAACAGGAGAAGCTATTGATAAATATGAAGAACTCCTCATTTATGAAGACAGAGCTCATTTACTTGGGGTTCGTCATTTTGGAAAATGAATTGAAAATGGATCCAAGTAAGGTGGAAGTGATTAAAAATTGGCCATCACCACGAAATATTTTCGAGGTGAGAATTTTCCATGGTTTGGCTAGTTTCTACCGAAAGTTCATTACAAATTTCAGTGGAATTAGCGCGGCAATGATGGATACGGTGAAGAAGCGGCATAAATCTTTTTACTGGACAACCGAGGCTGAAAATAGCTTCAATTCGTTAAAGCAGAAGATCACAGAGCAACCAATGTTGGTGTTGCCAGATTTTCAGAAAACATTTCATGTGAAATGTGATGCAAGCGGATATGCGATAGGAGCGGTCTTGAGTCAGGAGGACAGACCAATTGCATATTTCAGCGAGAAGCTGGATGAAGCAAAACTGAAGTACTCCGCGTATGATAAAGAGTTTTATGCTATCATACAGGCATTAAATAAGTGGAGGCATTACTTAATACCAAAAGAATTTGTATTGTATAGTGAAAATCATGCATTGCAGTTTGTGAGTCAACAAGAGAAGTTGAATCAGAAACATGCAAAATGGGTAGAGTATATGCAGAATTTTACACTTGTAATTAAACACATTTCAGGTACTGCTAACAATGTGGTTGATGCTTTGAGAAGGAAGTGTTTGTTGCTGCAGGAGTTATGAGTCAAGACATTGGGTTTTGAAAATCTCAGGGACATGTACGTAGGGGATGCAAATTTTGGGGAAGCATATGAAGCAGCTGAGATTCTAGTTCTCAGAGATCGGAGCCCATGGATAGATTATATGATCCAGGAAGGATTGCTATTTAGAGGCAATCAACTGTGTATTTTGAATTTCTCCATGAGGGAGAATCTGTTAAACGAGAAGCACAATGGTGGACTAGCAAGTCATTTTGGCCATGACAAAACATTTGCAAAGCTGAGAAAATCAGATTTTTGGCCGAGCATGCGAGCAGATGTCAAGAATTTTGTTGACAGGTGTCAAATTTGTCAGCATTCAAAAGGGAGAAAGAAGAATGCAGGTTTTTACCAGTGATTGCCCATACCGGAGAGGCCATGTGGAGCGATCAACATGGATTTTGTATTAGGATTGCCGAGGATGCAAAGAGGAGTTGATTCCATCTTTGTGGTGGTAGAAAGGTTTTAAAAGATGGAACATTTCATTCCGTGCCAGAAGACCAGCGATGCGACGCACATCACAAACTTGTTTTTCAAAGAGATCGTTAGACTTCATGGACTGCCGAAAAGTATTGTTTCGGACAGGGACACAAAATTCATCAGGCATTTTTGGAGGATGCTATGGAAGAAGCTAGGAACTAACTTGGCATTTAGTTTAGCTTATCATCCTCAGACGGATGGATAAATAGAGGTGGTGAACAGAAGTCTAGGAGACTTGCTGAGGAGCTTAGTGGTGGAGCACCATGGCAGTTGGGATAGCGTATTGCCACAGGTAGAGTTTACTTACAATGATTCTGTGAATCAGAGCACAGGAAAAAGTCTGTTTGATATTGTATATGGCAGGCAGCTGAGAGGAGTTTATGAACTCAGGGAGTCAGAACAGACTGCTACTAGCAGCGCTAGTGCAGAAGAGTTTGCTGAGGCAATGAGAGAAATTCACAGTCGAGTGAAGGAATGACTGTTGAAATCAAATCAGGAGTATAAGCGCAGAGCAGATCAGCATCGGAGGAAACTTTAGTTCGACGTTGGTGATCTGGTTCTGGCACATCTGAGGAAGGAAAGGTTCCCAAGGGGAACATACAATAAATTAAAGATGAAGAAAATTGGACCATGCAGAGTCCTGAAGAAGTTCAGAGAGAATGCTTATGAAATTGAATTGCCGGATGGCATCGGAATATCTTCGATATTCAATATCACAGATTTATACCCATATAGGGCTGGAGAAGCAGAGGTTGAAACTGAGGAACCAGTGATCCAGTGGCAGAAGCAATTGCCAGTAGTAGAAAAGCTGCAGATGGAGTGCATACTGGACAAGAGAGTGGGCAAAAAGACCAGGAGGAAAGAATACTTCGAGTATCTGGTCAAGTGGAAGAATCACCCAGTGGAGGATGCCAGCTGGGAAGGTGAAACGATGATACATAATCATGGACGGACCGTGCAGGATCTCATGGACAGGAGCCCATGAAAATTTTCAAGCGAGGGAGTATAATGGAGGAGCATCGCCCATGTCAAGCGAGCCAGCACGAAGCAAGAGACTGCTGGACAAGCCAGCGCGATTTCTTTTTGGATTTCACCTTGAAACTGTTGCGCAAAACATTAATGTGTTGATTTGATGAAGTGCACTTTGTATATTGTAATGGACCTTGAGCGGATAGCTCATGTCCTTAGGTAGATGAGGCATTTAAGATAGTTAATGAAAAGTAGATAGGAATTTAATTCTATATTTGATAGCTTTAGAGCTCGAGAGGGAAATGGGATATAGACACCCTCCTTTGTACATTGTATTATCATTGAGAGCATTCTGAACAGAAGAACATGCAGAGAGTTGTATGAAGAACACCCATGTACATATATTGAATTAATAGAAAGAGCTTTGATTCAATTCTATGGTTTGTGTTATTCTCTGTGTATTTATGATGTTATGCTCATGAATTTTTGCTTTCTGTAATACACTTGATTTTATATGTTGTCTATGTGGCTTCATGGTCAAATAGAAGTCTGAGAATGAATGTGAATGAGTTTCAATTGTTTCTGTAATTGAGCCAATAGATTCCTGCAAGGAGTGCAGTCGAATTGTTCGCAAGGAGTGCATTGATAGAAGGGTTCAATTAAAGTTATCTTTTGTTCTCATTCATCTCAGAAGTGCAGATTGGGCACCCGAGCCATGCAAGGCATGCCCAGGCTAAACAAAGACTCAGAGTTGTGATTCTGAGCCAAGGGATTGAAGGATTTCTGCTGTAGTAGTGTGCAGGATTGAAGACTTCAACACTTAGCCGTGTCTGAAGATTTTCCGCAAGGAGTACGTGCAAGGAGTTTCCGGAAGAGACTCGAAAGATGAGAGAAAATATTAGGAAGGATAGACCTTCGAGTTCTTCGAACGACGGGATAAACAAACTTGTGCCTTGAAGGTTGCAAGGGACGTCGCAGGGTTGTGCGCAGGGTGACGAGTTTTGTGAAAGAACAACTCGTCATTTCGGGGATTTGAACGAGAAAGAAATGGATGGATGAATTTCTCCAAGGAGATTTCATGAAGCTTTGAGGGCCACTAGATCTTGCGGAGGTGCAAGAAAGCTACAGTGTAGGAGTGGAAGAAGTTCGAAGCTCGGAAGGGCAGGAGTCGTCGATCGGGATCACGAGGAGCGTGGGTTCTACTCGTGGATTGACATATTGGGAGTTCGTGAGGTAAGACTCCAACTTTATGCAATGGAAGTCACGAGAGTGCGAGATGCGACATTTCGACAGCCACATAAGCTGTGTAGGCCACAGGTGACAGTGGAAGACAGGTGGCATAAACTATCAGAGATTCGACGTCTCTGACATCGGGAGTCGACAAGGACTTTATTTGGCCCCACGAGTAGCGAAGTTGCGAGGTATCGATATTTCAAGTATCAGCGCCTCGGGCTTTGGGAGTCGAGGTGGAAGTCGTTTGAGCTCGCAAGTGGCGAATTCGCGAGGGAGCGAGGCCGCGAGTTCCGTGTTTCAGTGTCTTGTGTATCGGAGTGGGGAAAACTGAGCACTTGGTGTCACGAGTGGCGAGATAGCGATAGAGAAAAGTTCTGATAAGGGAAGAACGAAGTCAGTGTTGACTGGCGCATCGGGTCTCGGGGTTTTGAGCGCCCACAGATAGACCGTGAGCTTGCGAAGTTGTGAGTTCTGATTTTCTCGACAAGTGAACAAAGGGAAAGTCGCGCGGAATGTCTTTGGGTGTAGATCTTCCGATTTGGAGATAGAAGAACCTAGAATTTCTTCGGGCCGCGGAGAAGAGAAGGTCTTGGAGGGGGCAAACGTGCTCTGAGGAGTGCGGTTGTTGTCACTCTTACAATATATGTCAATAAACATGTAAAATAAACTAATTGGATGAAGGACATGTAGGATATGTATTATCAGGGTGATATTTATTTTATTTTTTTAGAAAAGTATTTTGGTGTTTATCTAAGATGGATTTTTTAATTATTTTATTAAATTTTAATTTGATTAATTTAATTTTGATTTTTATAAAATATAAATTTTAATATACATGATATTTTTTAAAAATATTAGTTTAATATATTTGATAGATTTTAAAAAATAAATTAGATATTATTTTTAATCTATGATAGTTGTTTTTATTGTGAGAATGGAGAATTTCACAATTATTCATAATGTTGTAAAAACTTCTAGATAATGAAACCTCTCACACAATTCCTATTCAAACAAGATTTTTTATTTTTATTTTTTAACATTATTTTTAATATTTATGATCTTTGATTTTTATTATATAATATTTATTTTCATCAAAAATTGTTTATTTACCATTATTCTTTAAAATTATTATTTAGGTTAGTTAATACACTTCATATGTGTGGGGGGTTTAAATTAACATACTATCATATATGGAAAATGTTCACTTTTAACCTTCTTATTTTGATGTGATTATATTGTCTTCATTTTTTTAACACGAGTGGACATTTCTTCTTAGAAATTATGGTCTTAGAAATCTATGATGATTTATTGGTCATTCATAAAGAATATTGTCAAAAAGAAAAAAAAAAAGAAAAAAAATGATTGAATATCTAAGTTCTATGTTTCTAAAAGGATTTTTGAATAAAATGATTCCTATAAAATTTATATTGAAAACTGATTTTTTTTTGTGTTTCTTAAACTTCAAAGAGTTTTGTATTGAAATGAAATTTTTTTTTATAGACAATTTTGTTACCTTTGTACTTATATTTTTATAGTATATTACTTCCCTCTCATGAAACATATGAAATCAGGGGTTGTGAGACTAAGTAAGTGTTGTGGGAAACAATTTTCATATAGAATCTTGTACCTACGAGCCACAAAACAAAATAATACACATCAAATATACAAAAACAAAATATCATAGGGCAGATATATAAAAGAGACTCAGAGATTTTACGTGGTTCATGCAAATTTGGGCTAGGTGCATGATGTTGCTTCTTCCCACAATTCCTGCTGCAATTTGGCTTTACTCAACATACTATGTGCTCTCTCTAGAAGAGTCGGCGTTCTCTCCTTAATTTCATGACTGCAAAGCATCAAATTAAGGGCTCTTTTCATGAAAATTGTTGGGAAAACCACTTTGATAGTATCTTCATAAGCCCCTTTCCTTGATCAAATATTATCATTTTGTCTTTCATAATCTTATGTAAAAGAAGAAATTATCAGGGATATGGTTCATTTGAAGGTTGAATAAAATAAGTATAATTATTTTTTCCCAGATCCAAACTTCAATTTAAAATGAAATTGTCTGGGATTGATTAATTAATCCTTTTAATACTTAATGATGGTCGAGGTTGGACAAAACAACTTTTAATGATAATAAAAATTAATTAAAATAGGGTTTTGGTAACCCCTTCCCTTTATTTGATCTTGGAATATCACTTGATCATACAAATCCTATACTTATCCATGCTCTTCCATGATTCCTCTATGCATCGACCAAACCTTCTGAGTGTCTACAAAATCATTACTTTAACCATGTCATTGTCCCTAAATTTAGATCAAGAGTTCATAGAAGGCCATAATGATTACATTAGTCACTCTGTTTTGAATCCTCATGTACTTTTTTTTATGGGATGTAATCAAGTTTTCAAGTGTTGCATGATTTTACGATGTTCTCAACTCTTCCGATTTTCAATTTTCATCAAGTATGTCAGTCTGACTTCGCTCGTTACTTATGGGTTTGATTTTATGTGCCTACAATGTTCTTACCCTAACAAAAACCACCTGTTCATTTTCTGTTCCTCCTTATTTATTAACCCTTCTAGATAACTTATGGTCCTGTTAGCGATAATTCTTGTCTTGGGCTCAAGAGCATCAAGGTTTGCAGGTTGTGCAGGAAGCGCCCAAGCACAGCGTGAAAGGACCTTTGTTCTGGTTACAATTCAAGTGAGTAGGGGAAGTTTTTCTGTCAGTGGCCGAGATCCATCCAAAAAAAAAAATCGACGGTCATGGGGTTTTCGGGGCTGTCAAGTTTCCCGGGATTTAGCAGGAGGGAGCTCCAATGGTTCAAAGAAGACTTGGGTCATCCAATCAAATTGGGATAGGTGGCAGCCTGTCGACATGTCATGGATCAGGGTTTTGGGGAGCAGGGAGATCTTAGCTCATTACACTTGGAACTGTCGATCAACAAAATGCCAAAAGCGCCTTTGGTGCCAAGCCCAGGCTCTCAGCACCAGGTCATATCAAGAGAGCAGGTGAAAGGGGGACAACCTCTTTATAATAGTGAATAATATCTGGGCCACCCATATGAAGGACGTGCGACACGTATCTACATCATGTCGGTGTTCGGAAGTTCACGCGGTAAGATCTCCTCGTCGCTTCACCTCTCGAAACCTCGAACCCTGAAGCTCCAAAATCACCCAGAGTCGGGCCCATGGTTTTGGTGCCTGGTCATCAAGAAGGAGGCCTGGAGGAAGCACATTTATGTCTGTCATTTGGCCACTCTGGCCCCGAAGCTTCGAGAAAAATCTCAAAAGGAAGGCATTGTGATGCTCCAGATGTTGATTCGACGTGAGCTAAATCCCAGTACCTGTTGGAGATTAATGAACAAAAGAGAGGGTGGCTCAAACCTCACCTCACTCATTTATTGTAGAGTATGGAGGTCCCAACCAAAAGTTTGCTCGAGAGGGTCCCCTGTACCATTTCTCCTCAGGGAAGCCACGTCGAGTCTTCAATTCTCCAGAAGAACCTGCACACTCCAAGTCAACATTCAAAGGGTTCAACTACCTCTAGCACGGGCCATGCCGAATTAAGGTAGCGTATGACAGAGCAATGAAGGCCAGATTTGATTAAGGAAACGCCATCCATTAAAAGTTTTGAGACACCTCTACTGGGTGAAAGGAAGGGAAGAGTATATGTAGGCATTTTTACCATTTTGTAATAGGGGGGGATGGTAGAGCAGAACTCCCTACTGTAAAGTTTTAACTGATATTCTAGTTTGATGGTTATGCATCTGTATATGAGATATCTTATTTTATGACAAACAATTTTTCTTACTCCATCTAATTTTCATCTCATGCCAAGAGAGTTCACGATTGGTTGATTCATGCGAATTATTGCAGTTATGTTATGATAAAAGATTTATTGTTGCAATACTGCATTCTCTGGCTTTTGCGTTTGAATGTAAGATGATATTTCATTTTGACATCTTCTTCCTCATCCTGTTAGAAACCCGATGTTAATAACAGACCTCTACTTTCCTCTTATATAAGTCTTCCGCCTGTTCACCCTTTACTACAGCTCACTGTCTGAAGTTTATATAAGACCTCACTCACCTATACATGCCTGGCCTAGTTTTGGAGTTGGAATGATATTTTTTTCAGTTGGCTTCAATTCGGTATTCCTATCTATAAACCACCATGACATAAAACTGATGGGCGTTGGGCTCTGCCTCTTCTAGCAATCCAGGAGTGACTTCCGACGCCAACATTTCTGGTGTTGTTGCTGGGAACGAAGTTGAAGATTTTCCTTGGGTAGAACGACATTAAGCCTCTGATTCTGAAGGTGCATCAGACATCAGATCCCTTCAAGATTGCTACTGTGCACTTGGTGACTCAATTGTTTCCACTTCATTATTTCAGTTGTAGCTATTGTTAGCACACCTGAAAGCTGACCCAGAGGAGATTTCTCGAGAAGGTTTCAGTGGCTTCTTTCTCAGCCTGAGAAGCTTCCTGGGGTAATGAAAACATTAAGATCTATCCTTTGATGGTGAACAAGGACCGGGCATATTTGAAGTTGCACATCTTTCACCTGGCGACTCCATGATTCAAGAATCGATTGGCAACTCCACTGGTTCGTATGGAGAAAATCCTTGCTCGCAGGTTTGCTCCTTTTAATTTTTCTGCTATTCCTATTTTTCCTAATGTTGTGCCCTCTCCGAATGAATGGGGTGATTATTTGCCCATATTTGGAAAATGTGAAGAGGACAACCCTGCTCAGCACCTCAGTGAGTTTCATGAAATTATGCGTCAGTGGGAGATACATCATGAAGATGTATTACTGAAGATGTTCATGTTCTCATTAGCAGGGGATGCGCGTAAATGGTATCATTCTTTACCGCCTGCTAGCATTTCTTCACTTAGTGAGTTCCATGTAGCTTTCACCACTTACTGTCAGAAGTTGTATCCCTCTGAGTTGATTTTTCATAACTGTTGTGAGGGATACTACAAAAAATGTATACAAGATAGAGCCGTATTTTATGAAGACTATGAGGATGATCCCGATGACCTGGATCAGGAATCATTCCTTTCTCCTCCCCATCCATCTGTTTTGGGTGAAGTTATGGAGTTGATAAAATCTATCAATGCCAGACTTGACAGGTGGGAAGCTGAACAAGGTGTTGAGGATTTCCCATCCTTTGAAGCAGAGGCCCTTATCATCTCTATTGAGGACGATTATGAAAAAATCTTTCCCACGGGTCCTATTTATGGTCATTACAAATCTGACCCATGGAAG
The DNA here is from genome assembly GCA_000966675.3 of Picea glauca. Lineage (NCBI taxonomy): Eukaryota > Viridiplantae > Streptophyta > Pinopsida > Pinales > Pinaceae > Picea > Picea glauca. The sequence continues at coordinate 444,228 of JZKD02S2355210.1, read as the reverse complement.
AGCCAAGAAGAAGAAATCCTCCCAGATATGATCATGCTTAATGAAGGTTATGATGATGAGGGTTGTAAGGATAGAAGACTGGGGGAAGAAGTTGCTCTGAGTGAACTAATGGAGGAGACGATATCTCTCATTGCCCAGTATGCAAGGTTCAAATCGGAGGACAATGGGGAGGATTTTCCAGTCTCTAAGGCAAATGTTCTAGATGGCTCTCTCAAGGAGAATATTGAAGATCTTGTAAGAGCATTAACATCTGTCCCCGATGAGATTGTTGTCTCAGAACAAAATGATGAAGTGGTAGTTGTGGAAGAGGATTTTTCTCTTTTCCTTCACAAGATCTCCCATGATGTGTTTACATTCGGGGTCGAAACAGAGGAGTGGGGGATAGTTCCACTTCTACAAGTTGGAGAAGCTTTGTTCCCCCCCAACTTTGATGATTATCTGGAAGAGAAGCAGCAGAGCCCCACATCACCTTTTGCTGATCAGTGTAGCCAACCCACTTATGACAATTACGGATCAAAGTCTGAGCTCGATATGATGGATTTCCAAGAGCAGGTCGTAGACCCTTGCCCTCTACTCATTAGAGAAAATTATCACGAGGAAATGAGACATATCAGTCTTTCAGGAGATGCTGAGCAGTATGAGGAAGTGAAAAATTTACCCGGGGGACCTGTTTATGATGAATACAAATCTGACCCAGGGGAAACCCAAGAAGATGAAAAAGAACCAGAGGAGCAGTCTGCCGTTTGTTCACAGCCAGTCAATGAGCAGCCACCACCTGAGATCAACAAGTCTACTTCAGTTATTCACCCACATGTGATTATCAGAGATATTTGGTTGCAAGTGAACAATTGTGTAGCAGAGGAGGTTGTCTGTCACCCATTTCTTGGAAGTGGCCGCTCATTCGATGACCCTGTTAGCAAATACATGGAGTGGCATTTCCCTTATGCTTTGGAGCCACCATATCCCATCTCAACTTCAGCTTGTAAGGAGAAGTTGAAGAGTGTAACCGTTCTGCTGTCACGGTTACATCAACTGTTTGTGATCACTGACAGAAGGCAAGAGCTTCCCTTCAGGAAGTTACTTGATTAGCTGTGGTGGAAGTCTTCTTTCACCTAACCCCATGTAAAGTGTTTTATTAGTTTGGGACTGTATATAAATAAGCTCCTTTGAGCATGTAGATTTGTTTTCTTTTCTTTACTTTTCGGCCTATATTTTCAGAAGCAGGTGTTTTGAGCTTGACTCCATAGCACAACAACAAGGCATTGAAGATACGAAATGAGTTCTTAGATAATCACAAGGAAAACTCTATCCCCCATGGAGCCTAATGTTAGAGATAATTCTTATCTTGGGCTCGAGAGCATCCAGGTCTGCAGGTTGCGCAGGAAGCGCCCAAGCACAGCGCGAAAGGACCTCTGTTCTGGTTACGAGTCAAGCGAGCGGGCGAAGTTTTTCTTTCAACGTCCGAGATCCATCCAAAAAGCAAATTGATGGTCATTGGGTTTTCGAGGCTGTTAAGTTGCCCAGGATTTAGCATGAGGGAGCTCTAATGGTTCAATGTATACTTGGTTCATCCAATCAAATTGGGACAGGTGGCAGCTTGTCGACATATCGCGGATCGGGGTTTCAGGGAGCAGGGAGCTCTCAACTCATTACACTTGGAAGTGTGGATCAAAGAAACACTGAAAGCGCCTTTGGCACCAAACCCAGGGTCTCAGAACCAAGTCATATCAAGCGAGCGGGTGAAAGGGGGACAACCTATTTATAATATTAAATAATATATGGGTCATCCATCTGAAGGACGCACGACATGTATGTACGTCATGTCGGTGTTTGGGAGTTCACGTGGTAAGATCTCTTCGTCGCTTCACCTCTCGAAACCCCAAATACTGAAGCTCCGAAAGTGCCCAGAGTTGGGCCCATGGTTTTGGCGCCTGGTCATCAAGAAGGAGTCCTGGAGGATGCACGTTTATGTCTATCATTTGGCCACTCGGGCCCTGAAGCATTGAGCTAAATCTCAGAAGGAAGGCATTGTGATGCTGCAAATGCCGATTTGATGTGAGATAAATCCCAATACCTACTGGAGATTAATGAAGAAAAGAGAGGGTGGCTTAAACCTCACCTCGCTCATTTATTCCAGAGTATGGAGGTCCCGACTGAAAGTCTGCCTAGGAGGGTCCCCTGTACCATTTCTCCTCAGGGAAGCCACGCCGAGTCTTCAATTCTCTAGAAGAACCTGCACACACCAAGTCAACATTCAAAGGTTTTAGCTACATCTGGTGCGGGCCATGCTGAATTAAGGTAGCGTATGATAGAGCAATGTAGGCTAGATTCGATTGAGGTGATGCCATCCATTAAAAGTTCTGAGATGCCTCTACTGGGAAAAAGAAAGGGAAGAGTATATGTAGGCATTTTCTCCATTTTGTAATAGGGGGGGATGGTAGAGCAAAGCTCCCTACTATATAGTTTTAACTGATATTCTAGTTTGCTGGTTATGCATCTGTATATGAGATATCTTGTTTTATGATAGACATTTTTTCTTACTCCATCTAATTTTGGTCTCATGCTAAGAGAGTTCGTGATTGACTGATTTGTGTGAATTATTGCAGTTATGTTATGATAAAAGATTTATTGTTGCACTACTGCATTCTATGGCTTTTGCGTTTGAATGTAAGATGATATTGCATTTGGACATCTTCTTCCTCGGCCTGTTAGAAACCTGATGTTAATAATAGATCTCTTCTTTCCTCTTATATAAGTTTTCCGCCTGTTCACCCTTTACTACAGCTCACTGTCTGAAGTTTATATAAGACCTCACTCACCTATGCATGCCTGGCCTAGTTTTGGAGTTGGAATGATATTTTTTTGAGTTGGATTCCATTCGGTCATCCCATCTATAAACCACCATGACATAAAACTGATGGGCGTCAGGCTCTACTCCTGCTAGCAATCCGGGAGTGACTTCCGATGCCAACAAGTCCCCTTCATCAGGATAAATCTAAATGGGTCATAGGCGTTATTGACTTACAATGATGCGATTGACATGCTCTCATAGGTAGGTTTGTTAGGGTTTATATAGTCATTTAAGGTATTTAACATCGAAGTGTCTAGAGAATTCATGAAAAATTTCGATTAAGGTTGGGGATATTTAGTTGTAGTTTGATGAGGAATTTATTGCTCAGGAGACATGTCTCCCTCAGTTAGGGGAGAAATGGTTCAAAAAAATGAAAGTTAAAAACATCCCGTGGAAGTCTCTTTTGGAATCAAAACATTTGCAATACCATATTAAATTTGTGCCAATTGAATTCTTCCATAGAAAGTGCAATAGTCTCCTATCATTAATTAAACAAATTTTTACATATGAGAGACTCTACGGCCTTGTTTTCTATTACCTGATTTGATTAATCATGACCTTTCAAGGGTTTCATTTAAACCTACCCTTTTGTGTACATAGGATCCTTCAAAAAATGTCTAAATTTTACCATCGACTGAGTCGAAACCTTGAGACAAGTTTATTTCATCATGGTCTCATTCGTACCTTAGTGGAATATCGCCTTACCAACACAGGGGACAATTGAGAAAAATTTCTACAAATAAATCAATTATTACCCTAGCATATTGAACCTATCATTGATTTAACTTAGGTCATTGAGGAATATAACTCTCCCCAGACACTGTCTTAGGATATTCATCTTGAAGTCTGACTCCATGAGGATTACTTAAAGTCTCTCGATGGACAATTATATGTAATTCCTATATCACAGGTGACACAAAATACAAAATCATTTGTACCCAAACAATTGTTAGAAGCAATCCTCAGTCGGTTAAAGAATCACTCGTTGGATTTTTTTATCAAAATACACAGCTTATGTGTCCAAAGGTTGATAAAAAAACCCAATGGGTAGGGTAAAAAAACCAAACAATTTCAGGATATCTTTGGAATTAATTTTAGTAATAAAAGGATAGGTTGTATTTTGTCCAGAATGATGAGAAAGAAACACAATTAAAGGGAGATCCCAATACAAAAGATAATAGTGGAGGATGAGGATGTCCCATATTTACAAATATTCTTGAACCAGGTTGTTAGCAACAGTTCTTATATAGGGGTATTCTCCTCTCTGATTTTAGGCCTCTGGTGTAAATGTATAGAAGTGGGGTTTGAAAGCTGGTCGGATGTGTTTTATTCAAGGGCCACATCCATAAGTGTCGAGCACAAGTCACAGAAGAAGTCCATTTCGGGCTTAAAATCAAGCGAGAAAACAGTCTGATTTCAACGACAAGGATCAATTGACGAAGAAGATCGACGGTCATCGGGTTTTTGGGGCTGTCAAGTTGCTCAGTATTTAGCATAAAGGGTAGTGCCCATAGTTCAAGGAAAGTCTGGGTTGTCCGATCCTATTGGCACAGGTGGTGGCTAGTCGGCGTATCGGGGATCAGTGTTTCAGGAGACGAGGAGCCTCCCATTCTTTACAGCTAAAATCGCTGATCGACGAAATGCTGAAGGCACCTTTGGAGCAGAGCCCACGGTCTTAGCACTGGGTCACATCAAGCGAGCCTATAAACGGGGGCATCCCCCTTTATAATAACAAATACTATCTGGGCCCTTCATCTGAAGGACGCGCAACGCACATCCGTGTCACGTCGACATTCAGGAGTTCAAGGGGTAAGTGCTCCTTGTCATTTCACTTCTTGAAACCTCGAATCCCAAAACGATGAAAGAACCTAGAATTAGGCCCATGGTTTTGGCCCCTGGTCACAAAGGAGCAGGCCTTAAAGGAGGGGTGCTAATGTTTATCATTTGACAAGACGGGCCCCAAAGCACCGAGAGTGATCTTAGCCGTTCATCCTAGAGGAACATGTGGCACGTGATTAGGTTGTCTTCCTTTTCACCGATTGCGACTTTGAAGCATAAGGAACAAGTCTCTCACAACCCCAAAACGTCGAAAGCACCTTTGAAGGTAGGCGTAGGGTCACGGCCCATGGTCACTCGAGAAAGTAGAAATAGTTGTAAAAAAGGGAGGCCAAAAGCACCGAATTGAGTTTCAGAGGGGGGCACTGTGTTCTCTAGATGCCGATTCGACGTGATCTAAATCCCAGTACCTGCTGGGTATGAATGAAGAAGAGAGAGGGTGGTTGAAACCTCGCCTCACTCATTAATTGCAAATTATGGATGTTCCAGCTGAAAGTCTACCCGAGAGTTGAAGGGGTAAGCGCTCCTTGTCATTTCACTTCTCGAAAACTCAAATCCTGAAACGACGAAAGCACCCAGAATTAGGCCCTTGGTTTTGGCACTCGGTCACAGAGGAGTAGGCCTTAAAGGAGGGGCGCTAATGTTTATCATTTGACAAGATGGGCCCCAAAGGGCCGAGAGTGATCTTAGTCATTCATCCTGGAGGAACATGTGACGCGCGATTAGGTTTTCTACCTTGTCGCCCATCACGAGTCTTCCATGTACCACCATCTACCATCTACCACCCTTTAATCAACTTATTGATGGAAGTTGGATCAATACCTCCCTTGCTTTCTACATACCAGGCCTGGTTTCCTGAGTTAAAGTTGTATCTTCTTGAGTCTTTATCCACTCGATCACCCATTCAAAACTATCATGACATAAAAATGATGGGCATCGGGCTCTGCTCCTACAAGAAATCCAGGAGTGATTTCCATCGCCAACACAGGTAATGAGACAAAATAGAAAATTGGAAAGGGATAACCAGAAATTAAAGAATGAAACACAACAGAGCATGTCTCGGGCAAGTAAAAAGACCAGAAATTCTAGCGATATTTTCATAAAGAGATCCATGAATGTCAATATTACTATTGGATCATAACAGCACACTTCTTCAGTTTGGAATGCTTAATTTGGGTAACGTGATTTATGTCTACATTTCATTTGAATTTCTTTTGCTTTGATACTAATTGGCTTTTATTATGTTATGTTTTTATACCAGCTACATAATCATAGATTTTGTAGCTAGTCTTAATTAAGTTTGATGTGATTTTTAAATAAATTTTATTTTTATTTCATGTATCTAAATGAACAGTAGGATTCCATCTATAATGTCAGGCTGTTAGAAATCATGGAGTGTTTTTTCTGTTTTAATTAGCAATAGAACCAAGTTCAAAATAGTTGGTGACATTTTTGGTTGTCACAACAGACTTTGGATAAGTTGTTACAAATGTTTTTACTCTAAAATTAGATCAGGATTTGATATTCAAACTTCTCTATTTTTAATATATTTACCTCTATCCTATGGATATGGGATTCAATCCTCATTTTTGTTTAGATACTCATTTGTTTTTTAGTGAAAAACATGGTGGAGATTTTGGGATAATGGACAAGTGAATATTAGAGAAGAACGTGTTGTTCTAGATTGCATCATGTTTTACTCTTGTGAGGGAATTTTGTTATGTTTCAATATAATATATTTCATGGAATGATATGTTTCATTTTCTTATTTCAATACTATGGTGTTGATTAAACCTATCTTTTGTCTAGTTTATCCACGCACTGATATTACTAGCATTTATAGTCAATTAGTTTAATTTTAAATTTAATAGTTTATTGTCCCAACAATTAAAGTTCTTTATGATGTGAATTAGTTAATCACATATTTTATAGCATATCATGTTGAGTGAAATCTCTTCCATGAATCTCTTCCATTAGAATGTCAAGGTATAAACACCTTTTTTTGGAATTTCATAGCTGAAATATCTTATGTTATAGACCTAAATCAACAATCTCAAATATCATTCTACACTCAAGTAATGATGTCTAATCATGTTGTAAATATTGTAGATAACCATGCTAATGATTA
>JZKD02S2355210.1:365050-391678 GCA_000966675.3 Picea glauca | reverse complement strand
ATCGGAGATTCGGCGTCTCAGACATCGGGAGTCGATAAGGAATTTATTTGGCCCCACGAGTAGCGATGTCGCGAGGTACCGATATTTCAGGTATGGGTGCCTCGGGCTTCGGGAGGCGAGGTGGATGTCATTTGAGCTCACGAGTGGCAAAGTTGATAGGGAGGGAGGCCGTGATTTTGGCGTTTCGACGTCTCATGTATCGGAGTGGGGAAAACCGAGCACTTGGTGTCGCGAGTGGAGAGGTAGCAATAGAGAGAAGTTCCGATAAGTGAAGAATGAATTCAGTGTTTACTGGTGCATCGGGTATCGGGGTTTTGAGCGTCCAGAGATAGACCGTGAGCTTGCGAAGTTGCGAGTTTCAATTTTCTCAACAAGTGAACAAAGGGAAAGTCGCACAGAAGGACTATGGGTGTATATCTTTCGATTTAGAGATAGAAGAACCTAGAAGCTCTTCGGGCCGCGGAGAAGAGAAGGTCCTGGAGGAGGTGAACATGCTACGAGGAGTGCGGTTGCTGTCAAGTGGTATCAAAGAGGGAATATATTTTTCTTTCTATAGCAGAAGAGAAGAAGAATTCATCATGCTGCCAAGAAGAGAAAGACAGTCACCAGATTCCGAAGATAGGGAGGTGCGGAGAAGAGGTAGGCCCACAGGAAATCCAAAAATGGAGCGGCAGATGAGAGATCTATGAGCGAGGCTCGAGGAGATGGAGACAGCAAAAATATGCGGCGTTGGTGCTGGGGATCTTAGTGATTCCGAGGTTGAAGAGGAAGCTGGACATGAAGAAGAGGTCCCAGTAGAAGATGCATCAACCGAGTGATTGATCAAAGCCATTTCCAGGATGGGTGCGAAGGAAAAAATGGACATTCTAGTCTATGAAGGGAATCTAGATGTAGAAGAGCTGCTAGATTAGATTAGATCTCTTGACACATACTTCGATTATGAAGATGTGGAAGAAGATACGAAAGTCAAGCACGTTGTTACGCGCTTGAAAGGACATGCAGCATTGTGGTGGGACAAGCTACAAGTAGACAGATGCTGCAAGGGCAAGCAGAAGATCAAAAGTTGGGATCGAATGATCGCAAAGATGAAGGCAAAGTTCATCCCAAGGGATTATCAAATCACTTTGTTCAAGTGAATGCAGAACCTAAGATAGAAGTTGATGACGGTGAAGGAGTATACGGAAGAATTCTACAAGCTCAACATCAGAGTAGGCCATCGAGAGAGTGAGGATGAGAAGGTTGCCAGATATCTTAATGGTCTGAGATACAACATTCAGGATGAACTAAGCATGCTAACCATCCAAACAGTGGAAGATGCTTACCAACTAGCTCTAAAAACCTAAGAGAAGTTGAGACGAAAGCAAGGATAGTGAGGGCGAGGAAGAAGCCAGCCCAGAGGCAAAGCAATTGCCCAGGATAAATATCAGAAGCCCATGGAGGAATGGAAGAAACCTCAGGGTAAAGCTAAAAAATGTGGAACCTCAAAGAGGCAGCCATATGTTGAGCCGAGAAGACAGCAAAATGATCAACGAGGAGATTATGCTGATGCAAACACTCTTCCTCGTACTAGAGGTCGAGGCAGAGGAAGAGGAGGAGTAATGACATGTTTTACATGTGGGAAGAATGGGCACAATTCATTTGAGTGTCTAGAGAAAATGAAGGATATTGGAGAAGCTCACATCGCTGAAGCGCAGAGGCGTGATGGTGAGAGTGAAGACACCGGAAGTGGAAGGTCACTGACGGTGCAAAAAGTTCTCTTAACACCCAAGAAGGAGGTGGAGGACACAGCTCAGAGGACCAGACTTTTTAGAACTACATGCAAGATCAGGGACATAAAGTGTAAGGTTGTCGTTAATAGTGGTAGCACTGATAATCTCGTTTCAACCGAGATGGTGGAAAAGCTGGAGTTGGAAATGACTGATCACCCGAGTCCATGCAAAGTTTCATGGCTATAGAAGGGACATCGGGTGAGTGTTACTAAACAATGTTTACTTGAATTCAAGATGGGAGGTTATAATGATAAGGTCTTATGTGATGTTATTCACATGGATGTATGTCATCTATTGCTGGGTAGACCATGACAATATGACAAAAGCGTAGTTCATGATGGGCGAATGAACACATATACTTTAGAGAAGGATGGGAGAACCCATACGTTGCTTCCGATAAAGGATAAAGAGGTGAAGCCGGAAGTATATAGCACAATACTTCTCATGAGTGGGAAGGATCTTCTCATAAAGATGGAGAAGAAAGAAGATCCACAATTCTTTGTTGTTAGGAAACCGAGAATTGTTCTGACCAGCACAAGAGTGGATGATTTACCAGAAGAGATTCAAGAACTATTGGGAGAGTTCGCTGACATCATCATGGATGAATTACGTCATTCGTTTCCACCGATGAGAAGTGTGAGTCATCATATTGATCTCATACCAGTATCCAATTTGTCGAACAAGGCTGCCTACAGATTGACACCAAAAGAAAATGGGGAGGTCAAAAAGCAGGTCCAAGAGTTGTTGTACAAGGGATTAGTCAGAGAGAGCTTGAGTCCATGCGTTGTTCTGACAGTACTGAGTCCGAAGAAGGATGGGGGTTGGATAATGTGCACTGACTCAAGAGCGATAAACAAAATTACCATCAGGTACAGATTTCCACTGCCGAGAATGGATGATCTGATGGATTGCCTGAGTGGGGAAAATTATTTTTCAAAAATTGATCTGAAGAGTGGATATCATCAGATTCGTATGAGGGAAGGTGATGAATGGAAGACAACATTCAAGACAAATGAAGGTTTGTACGAATGGCTGGTCATGTTGTTTGGCTTGACAAACGCGTTGAGCACATTCATGAGGCTGATGAATGAAGTCCTGAAGGAATTCATCGAAAAATTTGTCATCCTATATCTGGATGATATACTGATTTTCAGCAAAACGAAGGCTGAACATATAAAGCATTTGGCTATTGTAATGAGGAAGATACAATAGGAGAAGCTGTTGATAAATATGAAGAAGTCCTCATTTATGAAGACAGAGCTCATTTACTTGGGGTTCGTCATTTTGGCGAATGAATTGAAAATGGATCCAAGTAAGGTGGAAGTGATTAAAAATTGGCCATCACCACGAAATATTTTTGAGGTGAGAAGTTTCCATGGTTTGTCTAGTTTCCACCGAAAGTTCATTAGGAATTTTAGTGGAATTAGTGCGGCGATGATGGATATGGTGAAGAAGCGACATAAATCGTTTTACTGGACAGTCGAGGATGAGAAGAGCTTCAATTCATTAAAGTGGAAGATCACAGAGCAACCAGTGTTGATGTTGTCGGATTTTCAGAAGACATTTCAGGTGAAATGTGATGCAAGTGGATATGCCATAGGAGCGGTCTTGAGTCAGGAGGACAGACCAATTGCATATTTCAGCGAGAAGTTGGATGAAGCAAAACCAAAGTACTCTATGTATGATAAAGAGTTTTATGCTATCATACAAGAATTAAATAAGTGGAGGCATTACTTAATCCCAAAAGAATTTGTATTGTATAGTGAAAATCATGCATTGCAGTTTGTCAGTCAACAAGAGAAGTTGAATCAGAAACATGCAAAATGGGTAGAGTATATGCAGAATTTTACATTTGTAATTAAACACATTTCAGGTACTACTAACAAAATGGTTGATGCTTTGAGAAGGAAGTGTTTGTTGTTGTAGGAGTTCTGAGTCAAGACATTGGGTTTTGAAAATCTCAGGGACATGTACGCAGGGGATGCAGATTTCGAGGAAGCATATGAAGAAGCTGAGATTCTAGTTCTCAGAGATCAAAGCCCGTGGATAGATTATATGATCCAGGAAGGATTGTTGTTTTGGAGGCAATCAACTGTGTATTTCAAATTGGTCCATGAGGGAGAATATGTTAAAGAAGAAGAACAATGGTGGATTAGCGGGTCATTTTGGCCATGACAAAACATTCGCAAAGCTGAGCAAATCAGATTTTTGGCTGGGCATGCGAGAATATGTCAAGAATTTTGTTGACAAGTGTCGAATTTGTCAGCATTCGAAAGGGAGAAAGCAGAATGCAGGTTTTTACCAGCCATTGCCCATACCGGAGAGGCCACGGGAAGCGATCAGCATGGATTTTGTATTGGGATTGCCGAGGACACAAAGAGGAGTTGATTCCGTCTTTGTGGTGGTAGACAGGTTTTAAAAGATGGAACATTTCATTCCATTCCAGAAGACCAACGATGCGACGCACATCAAAAACTTGTTTTTGAAAGAGATCGTTAAACTTCATGGACTGCCGAAAAGTATTCTTTCGGACAGGGACACAAAATTCATCGGGCATTTTTAGAGGACTCTATGGAAGAAGATAGGAACTAACTTGGCATTTAGTTCAGCTTATCATCCTCAGACGGATGGATAAATAGAGGTGGTGAATAGAAGTCTAGGAGACTTGCCGAGGAGCTTAGTGGTGGAGCACCATGGCAGCTGGGATAACATATTTCCATAGGTAGAGTTTGCTTACAATGACTCTATGAATCGAAGCACAGGAAAAAGTTCATTTGATATTGTATATGGCAGGCAGCCGAGAGGATTTTCTGAACTCAGGGAGTCAGAACAGACTGCTACTAGCAGCGCTAGTGCAGAAGAGTTTGTTGAGGCAATGAGAGAAATTCACAGCCGAGTGAAGGAACGACTGCTGAAATCAAATCAGGAGTATAAGCACAGAGCAGATCAACATCGGAGGCAACTTCAGTTTGACGTTGGTGATCTGGTTCTGGAACATCTAAGGAAGGAAAGGTTCCCAAGGGGAGCATACAATAAATTAAAGATGAAGAAAATCGGACCATGCGGAGTCCTGAAGAAGTTCGGAGAGAATGCTTATGAAATTGAATTGTTGGATGGTATCGGAATATCTATGATATTTGATATTGTAGATTTATACCCATATAGGGCCGGAGAAGCAGAGGTTGGAACTAAGGAACCAGTGATCCAGTGGCAGAAGCAATTGCCAGTAGCAGAAAGGCTGCAGATGGAGTGCATACTGGACAAGAGAGTGGGCAAAAAAACTAGGAGGAAAGAATACTTCAAGTATCTGGTCAAGTGGAAGAATCACCCAGTGGAGGATGCCAGCTGGGAAGGTGAAATGATGATACAGAACCATGGATAGACCGTGCAGGAGCTCATGGACAGGAGCCCATGAAAATTTTCAAGTGAGGGAGTATGATGCAGGAGCATCGCCCATGTCAAGCGAGCTAGCGCGAAGCAGGAGACTGCTGGACAAGCCAGCATGATTTCTTTTTGGATTTCACCTTGACACTGTTGCACAAAACATTAATGTGTTGATTTGATGAAGCACACTTTGTATATTGTAATGGACCTTGAGCGGATAGCTCATGTCCTTAGGTAGATGAGGAATTTAAGATAGTTAACGAAAAGTAAATAGGAATTTAATTCTATATTTGATAGCTTTAGAGATCGAGAGGGAAATGGGATATACACACCCTCCTTTGTACATTGTATTATCATTGAGAGCATTCTGAAGAGAAGAACATGCAGAGAACTGTATGAAGAACACCCATGTAAAGATATTGAATTAATAGAAAGAGCTTTGATTCAATTCTATGGTTTGTGTTATTCTCTATGTATTTATGATGTTATGCTCATGAATGTTTGATTTTTGTAATACACTTGCTTTTATATGTTGTGTATGTGGCTTCATGGTCGAATAGAAGTCTAAGAAGGAACGTGAATGAGTTTCAATTGTTTCTGTAATTGAGCCAAGAAATTCTTGCAAGGAGTGCAGTCGAATTGTCCGCAAGGAGTGCGTTGACAGAAGGGTTCAATTAAAGTTAGATTTTGTTCTCATTCATCTCAGAAGTGCATATTGGGCACCCGAACCATGCAAGGCATGCGCAGGCTAAACAAAGACTCGGAGTTGCAATTCTGAGCCAAGGGATTGAAGGATTTCTACTGTAGGAGTGCACAGGATCGAAGACTTCAACACTTAGCCGTGTCTGAATATTTTCCGCAAGGAGTGCATGCAATGAGTTTCCAGAAGGGACTCGAAAGATGAGAGAAAATATCAGGAAGGATAGACCTTCGAGTTCTTTGAAGGATGGGATAAACAAACTTGTACCTTGAAGGTTGCAAGGGACGTCGCAGGGTTGCGTGCAGGGTGACGAGTTTTGTGAAAGAACAGCTCGTCATTTCGGGGATTTGAACGAGAAAGAAACGGATTGATGAATTTCTCCAAGGAGATTTCTCGAAGCTCCAAGGGCCACCGGATATTGCGAAGGTGCAAGAAAGCTACCGTGTACGAGTGCAAGAAGTTCGAAGCTCGGAAGGGCAGGAGCCATCGACCGGGATCACGAGGAGCGTGGGTTCTACTCGTGGATCGACATATCGGGAGTTCGTGAGGTAAGCCTCCAACTTTATGCAATAGAAGTCATGAGAGTGCGAGGTGCGACATTTTGACAGCCACATAAGTTGTGTAGGCCACAGGTGACAGTGGAAGACAGGTGGCATAAACTATCATAGATTCGGCGTCTCGGACATCGGGAGTCGATAAGGAATTTATTTGGCCCCGCGAGTAGCGAATTCGCGAGGTAGCGATATTTTGGGTATCAGTGCCTTGGGCTTTGGGATTCAAGGTGGAAGTCGTTTGAGCTCGCGAGTGGCGAATTCACGAGGGAGTGAGGTCGCGAGTTCGACGTTTCGGCGTCTTGTGTATCGGAGTGGGGAAAACCGAGCGCTTGGTGTCACGAGTGGCGAGATAGCGATAGAGCGAAGTTCCGATAAGGGAAGAATGAAGTCAGTGTTGATTGGCGCATTGGGTCTCGGGGTTTTGAGCTCCCAGAGATAGACCGTGAGCTCGTGAAGTTGCGAGTTCTGATTTTCCTGACAAGTGAACAAAGGGAAATTCGCATGGAAGGTCTGTGGGTGTAGATCTTTCTATTTGGAGATAGAAGAACCTAGAAGTTCTTCGGGCTGCAGAAAAGAGAAGGTCCCGGAGGAGGCAAACGTGCTCCGAGGAGTGCAATTGTTGTCACTCTTACAATATATGTCAATAAACATGTAAAATAAACTAATTGGATGAAGGACATGTAGGATATGTATTATCAGGGTGATATTTATTTTATTTTTTTAGAAAATTATTTTGGTGTTTATCTAAGATGGATTTTTTAATTATTGTATTAAAGTTTAATTTGATTAATTTAATTTTGATTTTTATAAAATATAAATTTTAATATACATGATATTTTTTAAAAATATTAGTTTAATATATATGATAGATTTAAAAAAAAAAATAGATATTATTTTTAATATATGATAATTGTTTTTATTGTGAGAATGGATAATTTCACAATTAATCATAATGTTGTAAAAACTTCTAGATAATGAAACCTCTCACAAAATTCCTATCCAAACAAGATTTTTTATTTTTATTTTTTAACATTATTTTTAATATTTATAATCTTTGATTTTTATTATATAATATTTATTTTCATCAAAAATTGTTTATTTACCATTATTCTTTAAAATTATTATTTAGGACAGTTAATACATTTCATATGTGTGGCGGGTTTAAATTAACATACTATCACATATGGAAAATGTTCACTTTTAACCTTCTTATTTTGATGTGATTATATTGTCTTCATTTTTTTAACATGAGTGGACATTTCTTCCTAGAAATTATGGTCTTAGAAATCTATGATGATTTATTGCTCATTCATAAAGAATATTGTCAAAAAGAAAAAGAAAAAATGAATAAAATGATTGAATATTTAAGTTCTATGTTTCTAAAAGGATTTTTGAATAAAATGATTCCTATAAAAATTATATTGAAAACTGAATTTTTTTTTGTGTTTCTTAAACTTCGAAGTGTTTTGGCTTGAAGTGAAAAAAAAATTTATAGAGAATTTTGTTACCTTTGTACTTATACTTTTACAATATATTGCTTCCCTCTCATGACACATATGACTCTTGTACCTACGAGCCACAAAACAAACTAATACACATCAAATATACAAAAACAAAATATCATAGGGAAGATATATAAAAGAGACTCAAAGATTTTACGTGGTTCATGCAAATTTGGGCTAGGTGCATGAAGCAATGGTAACGATTCTTCATCTATTCATAAATGGAGGTTTAATAGTTTTTCTCACTCACACACCCCTCTTCTCACATTCATGGAATAAATAATCCGCCTAGGTTTACAGTCTCAACTCAAACAACTTACTAAGTGAAGAACAAATTTTCTCATGTGCATACTCGAGCTGATTTGACACATACACAACCGAATCCTTAATAAGAGGAGTTGATGTAGATGATTGTTCCTCTAATTCAAGGGTTCCGTTCTCACACATTTCAACAATATCCACCTTGACAACAAATGTTTCTATTACCTTGCTCATTATTTTATTCTATCACTTTTTCTGCAAACCAAGAAAAGCCAAGAACCATCATAGCTTCTCTAAAAGTACTCGTTTTGTGAACATGTTTTCACAATTCTCTTTTGTACAAGCATTTTCAAGAGAAACTCCACCTTCATCGATGGCATGTCTTACAAATGATACTTAATAGGAATATGTTTTCTTTTATTGTGGTAGGTTGGATTCTTGGCCAAGTGAGTAGCACTTTGACTATCACAAACTAGCTTTACTTTGTCCTGCATTCTTCCAAACTCACCAAACAATATTTTTAACCAAACCACCTCTTTGAAATCATGTGAATAAGCCATGTATTATGCTTCTGTAGTGGATAAAGAAACAATGTTCTGTAGCTTTGAAATCCAGCTAATAGCTCCACCTACAAGAGTAAAGACGTATCACAAAGTTGAACTCCTCTTGTCCAAATCACTTGCAAAATCAGAATCAACATATCCACGGACTAACTCACAACCACTGTTATAGGTGATACAATGATCACTTGTTCCCCTTAAATACATAAACACCCATTTCACTATTGCCCAATGCTCTTTACCTAGATTTTCCATATCTCTATTGAAAACCCCAACTGCATGTGAAATGTCTGGTCTTGTACTAACCATTGCATACATTAAAGTTCCTACTGCATTAGCATACGGTATTTGAGACATATGTTCCTTTTCTTATTTTGTACTAGGACATAAAATTGAAGAAAGATTGAAATGGGCAGTGAAAGGTACTCAAACCAGTTTCACACTATTCATACCAAACCTCAAAAGTATTTTCTGGACATACTTCTATTGTGACAACCAAATATTACCATTCCTCCTATCTTTGGATATCTCCATCTCCAAAATCTTCTTTGATGCTCCTGGATCTTTCATATCAAATGTCCTATCCATTTGAGCCTTTAACTTGTTGATCTCAATTATTCTTTTGCTTGCTAAAAGCATATCGTCAACATACAATACTAAGATAATGAATATGTCATTATTTTTTTTTTTAAAGTAAACACAATGATCATACTCACTCCTTGTATAATAATTTCTCATCATGAAAGAGTCAAATTTCATGTACCATTGTCTGGGAGACTGCTTCAGACCATACAATTATTTCTTGGGCTTGCAAACAAATTTCTTGTTGCAGTTTTGAACGAACCCTTCAGGTTGTTCCATGTAAACATCCTCATTCAAATCTCCATGTAAGAAAKMAGYCTTAACATMTAGMTTCTCTAACTCCAAATCAAGTGATGCAACTAATGCTAACACAATTCAAATTGAAACAATCTTAACAACTAGTGAAAAAATMTCATGAAAGTCAATAWCTTATTTHTGAGAATATCCATTYRCAACCAKSCTTKCTTTGTACCTTTATACCTTATCATCAAWACCCKTCTTCATCTTGTASACCCTMTTGHAATCTAAAKTTTTCATGTCTCTTGGAAGTTCTACRAGGTCCCATGTASCATTCYTYTCTAATGCAYTCATTTGATCTRTCATYRATTCTTTCCATTTTTYACTATTATAGCCCTCAACATMTTCCTAAKAKCATGAAGKTTCATCATCATTAGTACTTAAAGAATTTGATGAAACAAAATCATCATACCTTCTTGGAGGAATTCTGACCCATGTATACTTAGGGAAGTTTGTGGATCATCCACAATCTGTTGATTGTCATCATCATCCATGTTTTCCTCTATAGTAACCTCTTCATGAACATCTTCAGAAACTTGTTCATGTTCACTTTCATATTTAGTTGAACACGTTTCAAACTGAATTTGTTGATATTTTGATCCTTCTACCTGTTTCATTTGAGCATCTTCATCTGATTTGATGAGAGATGATTCATCAAATATTACATCTTTGGTAATGGTGATCTTGTGGGAAGTATGATCCCACAACCTGTACCCATTAGTACCATCACCATATCCAACAAAGATAAGACTTTTTTATTTTTCATCTAATTTAAAATGTTGATGTTTCGGAACTAGAGCATAGGATTCACAACCAAAAAATTTAATATTACAATAATTACAAGGGTGACCTGTCCATACCTCTTATGTAATATTTCATTCTATTGTTGTTGATGGTGATTGATTCACCAGATAAAAAGTTGTAGATGTTGCTTCTCCCCACAATTCCTTCTGCAATTTGGCTTTACTCAACATACTTTGTGCTCTCTCTAGAAGAGTCTGCGTTCTCTCCTTAATTTCATGACTGCAAAGCATGAAATTAAGGGCTCTTTTCATGAAAATTGTTGGGAAAACCACTTACACTATCTTCATAACCCCCTTTCCTTGATCAAATATTATAATTTTGTCTTTCATAATCTTATGTAAAAGAAGAAATTATCAAGGATATGGTTCATTTGAAGGTTGAATAAAATAAGTATAATTATTTTTTCCTAGATTCAAACTTCAATTTAAAAAGAAATTGTGTGGGATTGATTAATTAATCCTTTTAATACTTAATGATGGTCGAGGTTGGACAAAACACCTTTTAATGCTAATAAAAATTAATTAAAATAGGGTTTTGGTAACCCCTTCCCTTTATTTGATCTTGGAATATCACTTGATCATACAAATCCTATACTTATCCATGCTCTTCCATGATTCCCCTATGCATCAACCAAACCTTTTGAGTGTCTATGAAATCATTACTTTAACCATGTCATTGCCCCTAAATTTAGATCAAGAGTTCATGGAAGGCCATAAGGATTACATTAGTCACTCTGTTTTGAATCCTCGTGTACTTTTTTTCATGGGATGTAATCAAGTTTTCAAGTGTTGCATGGTTTTACGATGTTCTCAACTCTTCCAATTTTCAATTTTCATCAGGTATGTCATTCTAACTTCGCTCATTACTTATGGGTTTGCTTTTATGCACCTACAATGTTCTTACCCTAACAAAAACCACCTGTTCATTTTATGTTCCTCCTTAGTTATTAACCCTTCCAGATAACTTATGGTCTTGTTAGCGATAATTCTTGTCTTGGGCTTGAGAGCATCTAGGTTTACAGGTTGTGCAGGAAGTGCCCAAGCACAACGTGAAAGGACCTCTGTTCCAGTTACGAGTCAAGTGAGTAGGTGAAGTTTTGTTGTCAGCGACTGATATCCATCCACAAAGAAAATCGACGGTCGTCGGGTTTTCGGGTTTATCAAGTTCCCCAAGATTTAGCAGGAGGGAGCTCCAATGATTCAAAGAAGAATTGGGTTATCCAATCAAATTGGGACAGGTGACTGCCTGTCGACATATCGTGGATTGGGGTTTCAGGGAGAAGGGAGCTCTCAACTCATTACACTTGGAAGTTTCGATCAGCAAAATGCCGAAAGCGCCTTTGGCGCCAAGCCCAGGATCTCAGCACCAGGTCATATCAAGCGAGCGGGTGAAAGGGGGACAACCTCTTTATAATAGTAAATAATATCTAGGCCGTCCATATGAAGGACGTGTGACACATATCTATGTCATGTCGGCATTCGGGCGTTTGCGCAGTAAGATCTCCTCGTTGCTTCACTTCACGAAACCTCGAACCCCAAAGCTCCGAAAGTGCCCAGAGTTGGGCCCATGGTTTTGGCACCTGGTCATCAAGAAGGAGGCCTATAGGAGGGGAATTTATGTCTGTCATTTGGCCACTCTGGCCCCAAAGTGTCGAGATAAATCTCAAAAGGAAGGAATTGTGATGCTCCATATGCCGATTCGACATGAGCTAAATCCCAGTACCTGCTGGAGATTAATGAAGAAAAGAGAGGGTGTCTCAAACCTCACCTCACTCATTTATTGCAGAGTATGGAGGTCCCAACCAAAATTCTTACTGGGAGGGTCCCCTGTACCATTTCTCCTCAGGGAAGCCACGTCGAGTCTTCAATTCTCCAGAAGAACCTGCACACGCAAGGTCAACATTCAAAGGGTTCAACTACCTCTAGCATGGGCCATGCCGAATTAAGGTAGCGTATGACATAGCAATGCAGGCTAGATTTGATTGAGGCGACGCCATCTATTAAAATTTCTGAGATGCCTCTATTGGGAGAAAGGAAGGGAAGAGTATATGTAGGCATTTTTACCATTTTGTAATAGGGGTGGATGGTAGAGCAGAGCTCCCTACTGTAAAGTTTTAACTGATATTCTAGTTTGATGGTTATGCATCTGTATATGAGATATCTTGTTTTATGACAGAAATTTTTTCTTACTCCATCTAATTTTCATCTCATGCTAAGAGAGTTCGTGATTCACTGATTCGTGTGAATTATTGCAGTTATGTTATGATAAAAGATTTATTGTTGCACTACTGCATTCTCTGGCTTTTGCGTTTGAATGTAAGATGATATTACAATTTGACATCTTCTTCCTCAGCCTGTTAGAAACCCGATGTTAATAACAGACCTCTACTTTCCTCTTATATAAGTCTTCCGCCTGTTCACCCTTTACTACAGCTCACTGTTTGAAGTTTATATAAGACCTCACTCACCTATACATGCCTGGCCTAGTTTTGGAGTTGGAATGATATTGTTTTCAGTTGGCTTCCATTCAGTCATCCCATCTATAAAACACTGTGACATAAAACTGATGGGCATTGGGTTCTGCCCCTGCTAGCAATCCGGGAGTGACTTTCGATGCCAACATTTTTGGCACCGTTGCCGGGGACGAAGTTGAAGATTTTCCTTGGGAATAACGACATTGAGCCTCTAATTCTAAAGGTGCATCAGACATCAGAGCCCTTCAATATTGCTACTATGCACCTGGTGACTCCATTGTTTCCACTTTGTTGTTTCAGTTGTAGCTATTGTTAGCACACCTGAAAGTTGACCCAGAGGAGGTTTCTCGAGAAGGTTTCAGTGGCTTCTTTCTCAGCCTGAGAAGCTTCCTGGGGTAACGAGAACATTAATATCTAGCCTTTGATGGTGAGCAAGGACCAGGCATATTTGAAGCTGTGCATCTTTCACCTAGCGACTCCATGATTCAAGGATTGATTGGCGACTCCACTAGTTCGTATGGAGAAAATCCTTGCTCACAGGTTTGCTCCTTTTAATTTTTCTGCTATTCCTATTTTTCCTAATGTTGTGCGCTCTCCGAATGAATGGGGTGATTGTTTGCCCATATTTGGAAAATGTGAAGAGGAAAACCCTTATCATCACCTTAGTGAGTTTCATGAACTTATGCGTCAGTGGGAGATACGTCATGAAGATGTATTACTGAAGATGTTCATGTTCTCGTTAGCAAGGGATGCACATAGATGGTATCATTCTTTACCCCCTGCTAGCATTTCTTCACTTATTGAGTTCCATGTAGCTTTCACCACTTACTTTCAGAAGTTGTATCCCTCTGAGTTGATTTTTCATAACTATTGTGAGGGATACTACAAAAAATGTATACAAGATAGAGCCGTATTTTATGAAGACTATGAGGATGATCCTGATGACTTGGACCAGGAATCATTCCTTTCTCCTCCCCATCCATCTATTTTGGGTGAAGTTATGGAGTTGATAAAATCTATCAATGCCAGACATGAAAGGTGGGAAGTTGAACAAGGTGTTGAGGATTTCCCATCCTTTGAAGTAGAGGCCCTTATCATATCTACTGAGGGCGATTACGAAAAAATATTTCCTGCGGGTCCTGTTTATGGTCATTATGAATCTGACCCATGGGAGAGCTAGGAAGAAGAAATCCTCCTAGATATGATCTTTCTTAATGAAGGCTATGATGATGAGGGCTGTAAGGATAGAAGACTGGGCGAAGAAGTTGCTCTGAGTGAACTAATGGAGCGAGCGATATCTCTCATTACCCAGTATGCAAGGTTGAAATCTGAGGACAATGAGGAGGATTTTCCAGTCTCTAAGGAAGATGTTCTAGATGGCTCTCTTGAGGAGAATATTGAAGATCTTGTAAGAGCATTAGCATCTATCCCCGATGAGCTTGTTGTCTCAGAACAAAACGATGAAGTGGTAGTTGTGGAAGAGGATTTTTCTCTTTTCCTTCACAAGATCTCCCACGATGTGTTTACATTCGGGGTCGAAATAGAGGAGCGGGGGATAGTTCCACTTCTACAAGTTGGAGAAGCTCTGTTCCCCCCCGACTTTGATGATTATCTGGAAGAGGAGCAGCAGAGCCCCACATCACCTTTTGCTGATCAGAGTAGCCAACCCACTTATGACAATTACAGATCAGAGTCTGTGCTCGATATGCTAGATTTCCAAGAGCAGGTCGCAGACCCTTTCCCTCTGCTGACTAGGGGAAAATATCACGAGGAAATGAGACATCTCAGTATTTCAGGATACGCTTAGTAGTATGAGGAAGTGCAAAATTTACCCGGGGGACCTGTTTATGATGAATACGAATTTGACCTGGGGGAAACCCAAGAATAGGAAAAAGAACCAGAGGAACAGTCTGCCCTTTGTTCAGAGCCATTCAATGAGCAACCACCACCTAATATTAGCAAGTCTACTTCGGTTATTCACCCACCTGTGCTTATCAGAGATATTTGGTTGCAGGTGAACAATTGTGTAGCACAGGAGGATGTGTGTCACCCATTTCTTGGAAGTGGCTGCTCATTCGATGACCCTGTTAGCAAATACATGGAGTGGCATTTCCCTTATGCTATGGAGCTTCCATATCCCAACTCAACTTCAGCTTGTAAGGAGAAGTTGAAGAATGTAATCGTTCTACTATCACGGTTACATCAACTATTTGTGATCACTGACAGAAGGCAAGAGATTCCCTTCAGGAAGTTACTTGATTAGCGGTGGTGGAAGTCTGCTTTCACCTAACCGCATGTAAAGTGTTTTATTAGTTTAGGACTGTATGTAAATAATCTCCTTTGAGCATGTAGCTTTGTTTTCTTTTCTTTACTTTTCGGCCTATATTTTCAGAAGTGAGTGTTTTGAGCTTGACTCCATAGCCCAACAATAAGGCATTGAAGATGCAGAATGAGTTCTTAGAGAATCACAGGGACAACTCTATCCCCCATGGAGCCTAATGTTAGCGATAATTCTTGTCTTGGGCTCGAGAGAATCCAGGTCTGCAGGGTGCGCAGGAAGCGCCCAAGCACAGTGCGAAAGGACCTTTGTTCTGGTTACGAGTCAAGCGAGTGGGTGAAGTTTTTCTTTCAGCGTCCAAGATCCATCCACAAAGAAAATCGACGGTCATTGGGTTTTCGGGGCTGTTAAGTTGCCCAGGATTTAGCAGGAGGGAGCTCCAATGGTTCAAAGTAGACTTGGGTCATCCAATCAAATTGGGATAGGTGGCAGCCTGTCGACATATCACGGATTGAGGTTTCGGGGAGTAGGGAGCTCTCAACTCATTACACTTGGAAGTGTCGATGAGCGAAATGGTGAAAGCACCTTTGGCGCCAAGCCCAGGGTCTCAACACCAGGTCATATCAAGCGAGCGGGTGAAAGGGGGACAACCTCTTTATAATAGTAAATAATATCTGGGTTGTCCATCTGAAGGACGCACGACATGTATCTACGTCATGTTGGTGTTTGGGAGTTCGCACGGTAAGATCTCCTTGTCACTTCACCTCTCGAAACCCCAAATCCTGAAGCTCCGAAAGTGCCCAGAGTTGGGCCCATGGTTTTGGCGCCTGGTCATCAAGAAGGAGGCTTGGAGGATGGGCGTTTATTTTTGTCATTTGGCCACTCGGGCCCCGAACAATTGAGCTAAATCTCAGAAGGAAGACATTGTGATGCTCAAGATGTCGATTCGATGTAAGCTAAATCCCAGTACCTACTGGAGATTAATGAAGAAAAGAGAGGGTGGCTTAAACCTCACCTCACTCATTTATTGCAGAGTATGGAGGTCCCATCTGAAAGTCTTCCTGGGAGGGTCCCCTCTAGCATTTCTCCTCAGGGAAGCCATGCTGAGTCTTCAATTCTCCAGAAGAACCTGCACACACCAAGTCAACATTCAAAGCCAACATAAACATAAATGGGTCGTAGGCATTATTGACTTACAATGATGCGATTGACATGCTCTCCTAGGTAGGTTTGTTGGGGTTTATATAGTCATTTAAGGTATTTAACATCGAAGTGTCTAGAGAATTCATGCAAAATTTCGATTAAGGTTGGGGATATTTAGTTGTAGTTTGATGAGGAATTTATTACTCAGGCGACATGTCTCCCTCAGTTAGGGGAGAAATGGTTCAAAAAATGAAAGTTAAAAACATCCCGTGGAAGTCTCTTTTGGAATCAAAACATTTGCAATACCATATTAAATTTGTGCCAATTGAATTCTTCCATAGAAAGTGCAACAATCTCCTATCATTAATTAAACAATTTTTTACCTATGAGAGACTCTACGGCCTTGTTTTCTATTATCTCATTCGGTTAATCATGAGCTTTCAAGGGTTTCATTTAAGCCTACCCTTTTGTCTACATAGGATCCTTCAAAAAATGTCTAAATTTTACCAGCGACTGAATCAAAACCTTGAGATGAGTTTATTTCATCATGGTCTCATTCATACCTTAGTGGAATATCACCTTACCAACACAGGGGACAATTGAGATAAATTTCTACAAAGAAATCAATTATTGCCCTAGCATATTGAACCTATCATTGATTTAACTTAGGTCATTGAGGAATATAACTCTCCCCGGACACTGCCTTAGGATATTCATCTTGAAGTCCGACTCCATGAGGATTACTTTAAGTCTCTCGATGGAAAATTATATGTAATTCCTACATCACAGGTGACACAAAATAGAAAATTATTTGTACCCAAAAAATTGTTAGAAGCAATCCTCAGCCGGTTAAAGAATCACTCGTTGGATTTTTTTTATCAACATACATAGCTTATGTGTCCAAAGGTTGATAAAAAACCCAATGGCTAGGGTAAAAAAACCAAACAATTTCAGGATATCTTTGGAATTAATTTTAGTAATAAAAGGATAGGTTGTATTTTGTCCAGAATGATGAGAAAGAAACACAATTAAAGGGAGATCCCAATACAAAAGATAATAGTGGAGGATGAGGATGTCCCATACTTACAAATATTCTTGAACCGGGTTGTTAGCAACATTTCTTGTATAGGGGTATTCTCCTCTCTGATTTTAGGCCTCTGGTGTAAATGTATAGAAGTGGGGTTTGAAAACCGGTCGGATGTGTCTTATTCAAGGGCCATATCCATAAGCGTCATGCACAACTCACAGAAGAAGTCCATTTCGGGCTTAAAATCAAGCGAGAAAATAGTCTGATTTCAACGACAATGATCAATTGACGAAGCAGATCGATGGTCATCGGGTTTTCGGGGCTGTCAAGTTTCTCGGTATTTAGCATGAAGGGTAGTGCCCATAGTTCAAGGAAAGTCTGGGTTTTCCGATCCTATTGGGACAGGTGGTGGCCAGTCGGCGTATCGGGGATCGGTGTTTTGGGAGACGAGGAGCCTCCCATTCTTTACAGCTGAAATCGTCGATCAACAAAACACTGAAAGCACCTTTGGAGCCAAGCTCACGATCTTAACACCAGGTCACATCAAGCGAACCTGTAAATGGGGGCATCCCCCTTTATAATAATGAATACTATCTGGGCCCTTCATCTGAAGGACGCACAATGCACATCCATGTCACGTCGACATTCAGGAGTTCAAGGGGTAAGTTCTCCTTGTCATTTCACTTCTCAGAACCTCGAATCCCAAAACGACAAAAGAACCCAGAATTAGGCCCATGGTTTTGGTGCCCGATCACAGATAAGTAGGCCTTAAAGGAGGGGCGCTAATGTTTATCATTTGACAAGACGGGCCCCAAAGCACCGAGAGTGATCTTAGTCGTTCATCCTGGAGGAACATGTGGCACGCGATTAGGTTCTCTTCCTTTTCACCCATTGCGACTTCGAAGCATAAAGAACAACTCTCTCACAACCCCAAAATGTCGAAAGCAACTTTGAAGGTAGGCATAGGGTCATGGCCCATGGTCACTCGAGAAAGTATAAATAGCTGTACAAAAGGGAGGCCAAAAGCATCGAATTGAGTTTCAGAGGGGGGGCACTGTGTTCTCCAAATGTCGATTCGATGTGATATAAATCCCAGTACCTACTGGGTATGAATGAAGAAGAGAGAGGGTGGTTGAAACCTCACCTCACTCATTAATTGCAAAGTATGGATGTTCCAACCGAAATTCTACCCGAGAAGGTCCTCTGTACTGGTTCTTTTCATGGAAGCCACGCCGAGTCCTTGACTCGCCAAGGAGGTCTGCACACGCTAGCTCGGCTCTTAATGGCTCAGCTACTTACCTTGCAGGAGCTGTGCACAGTTAAGGTGTCATCTAACAAATAATAGTGGTCCGAGTTTAGCCAAGGGGACACCAAGTCTTGGCTGCATGATCGGCCAGAGTCTACATGCACAGACTGTCAGAAGACATGTAGACGCAATGTTTTTAATGTAGTGCCTTTTTTTTGCTGTTGTGGTTGTTTTTAAGTATATGTAGGCATTTTCGCCATTTTTGTAAGGGTCGATGGTTGAGCTAGGCTCCCATTCTATAAGTTTTGATGAAGCGTTGGTCACTCTGGTTAATGTATAAGGCATTTGAGACATCTTACTTTATGGATGTCAGCCTCTTTTTCCATCTCTTTGTTTATTGTGTTAGAGCAGCTCGAAATTAGAGGATATAGTCAAGTTGTGTTGTTGTAGGATGATGTAGGTTGGATCACAACAACAGTCGCAACATTTTTAATCAGTTCTTGTGTTTTCTCAGCGCTGGAATGGATTGGAATTGGAGGATCCAGTCGAGTGACCCTTCAGCTCCTTTAAAATCTAGACCAAGAGGATCTTGTCTTCTGAGTTTTTCTTTTTCATGCTTTCGAAGGCCTATTTCCCAAGGCAGTATTTCTCACCCTTCTCACAAGTCTTCCATCTACTACCCTTTAATCAACTTACTGACAGAAGTTGGATCAAGACCTCACTTTCTTTCTACATACCAAGCCTGGTTTCCTGAGTTAAATTTGTATCTTCTTGAGTATTTATCCATTCGATCACCCATTCAAAACTATCGTGACATAAAACTGATGGGCGTTGGGCTCTACTCCTGTAAGAAATCTAGGAGTGACTTCTGTCGCCAACATTTCTAGCGTCATTGCCGGGGACGAAGTTGAAGATTTTCCCTGGGAAAAACGACATTGAGTCTCTGATTCTGAAGGTGCATCAGACATCAAAGCCCTTAAAGATTTCTATTGTGCACCTGGGGACTCCATTGTTTCCACTTCATTATTTTAGTTGTAGCTATTGTTAGCACACCTGAAAGATAACCCAAAGGAGCTTTCTTGATAAGGTTTCAGCGGTTTCTTTCTCATATTGAGAAGCTTCCTAGGGTAACAACAACGTTAAGATCTGACCTTTTATGGTGAACAAGGACCAGGCATATTTGAAGCTGCACATATTTCACCTGGAGACTCCATGATTTGAGGATCGATTGGCGACTCCATTGGTTCGATACGAAGAAAATTCTAACTCAAAGGTTTTCTTTCTGTGACTTTTCCTAGATAGTTGGTTATCCTAATGCACTTCCTGATAGAGACCAATGGGAAAATTTCCTCCCTGAATTTCATGCAACAATTTGGGAGGAACCAACTGAGCATTTACTGGACTTCCATAAAGCTATTCACCAACACAATATCATGCATGAGGATTTCCGGATTAAGCTCTTTAGGTATTCATTGAAAGGATCTGGTCTTGAGTGGTGTCGATCTCTTCCCACCGCGAGCATTCGCTCTTTAAAAGGTTTTCATATAACTTTCAATTCATTTTGTAAAGACTACTATCTAGCTAATTGTTTGTTTGAAAACTGTTGTGAGGAGTTTTCTTTGCTTCATGAAGCCTCTGCTGACCCTAAAGACCATGTCCATGATAAATCCTTTACTGTGGAGGAAAGAATTTTCCATGAAAAAACAAAGGTGTTCAATGATATTAATTGTGTTAGCCCTAGAACGGAAACATCTGACATCATATTAGATGCCTCTATTCTTTTAGATGTTCATAACGATCAACATGCCTCTTGTGGAAATTGCGAGTTTATGGAGCAAATGTGGTCTATAGTAGATGGCTCACCTGGGTATCGGGTTGAAGCAAATGTTCCTAGCTTCCCTTCTTATGACGACGAAGACCTCCCCATTTTTTTCTCTTTTCCTTCAATGGGATTCTCACAATATATTCTTACTTGGGATTAAAGAGAAAAATATTATGTATGAACAACCAGAAGCAACAGATACCACTGTCTCTAAAACAACTATTTTTGACAGGATCAGTATTCTGGAGAAGGAATATAGAAATGAATGTCAACCCCTTTTTGATGAATATTATAGTGATGATGAGCAACAAGCTTATCCTACATTTGATCACTATGAAGACGTTTCATGACATGACAGCAAGAAGAGCCATCCCATGGTCCCTATTTATGATGAATATGAATCTGACCCGTGGGAGAGCCAACCAGAAGAGGAGAAATAACCAGAGGAGCAGGATATGCTCTTTTGAGCATGTATCTTGTTTTGTTTTACTTTACTTTTCGGCCTGTATTTTCAATAGGGGGTGTTTTGAGCTTGACTCCATAGCCCAACAACAAGGCACTGAAAATGAAAAATGAGTTCTTAGAGCATCGCTGGGACGATTCTATCCCCCATGGATCCTAATGTTAGCAACATTTCTTGTATACGGGTATTCTCCTCTCTCATTTTAGGCCTCTGGTGTAAATGCATAGAAGTAGGGCTTGAAAACCGGTTGGATGTGTTTTATTCAAGGGCCGCAGCCATAAGCGTCGAGCATAGCTCAGAGAAGAAGTCCATTTCGGGCTTAAAATCAAGCAAGCGAGCAGTCTGATTTCAACGGCAAGGATCAATTAACGAAGAAGATCGACGGTCATCAGGTTTTTGGGGCTGTCAATTTGCCCAGTATTTAGTACGAAGGGTAGCACCCATAGTTCAGGGAAAGTCTGGGTTGTTCGATCCAATTGGGATAGGTGGCGGCCAATCAACGTATCGAGGATCGGTGTTTTGGGAGACAAGGAGCCTCCCATTATTTACAACTGAAATTGCCGATCGATGAAACACTGAAAGCACCATTGGAGCCGATCCGATAGTATTAGCACCAGGTCACATCAAGCGAGCCTGGAAATGGGGGAATCCCCCTTTATAATAAAAAATACTATCTCAGCCATTCATCTAAAGGATGTGTGGCGCACATCCATGTCATGTGAGCATTCCGGAGTTCAAGGGGTAAGCGCTCCTTGTCATTTCACTTCTCGAAAACTCAAATCCTGAAACAACGAAAGCGCTCAGAATTAGGCCCTTGGTTTTTGCACCCGATCACAGAGGAGCAAGCCTTAAATGAGGGGCACAAATGTTTATCATTTGACAGGACATGCCCCAAAGGGCCGAGAGTGATCTTAGTCGTTCATCCTGGAGTAACATGTGGCGTGCGATTAGGTTCTCCGCCTTTTTTCCCATCGCGACTTCGAAGCATAAGGAGCAGCTCTCTCACAACCATGAAACGCTGAAAGGACCTTTGAAGGTAGGCATAGGGTCACGGCCCGTGGTCACTTGAGAAAGTAGAAAGCGTTGTACAAAAGGGAGGCCAGAAGTGCCAAATTGAGTTTCAGAGGGGGGGCACTGTGTTCTCCAGACACCGATTCGACATGATCTAAATCCTGGTACCTGTTGGGTATGAATGAAGAAGAGAGAGAGTGGTTGAAACTTCGCCTCACTCATTAATTTCAAATTATGTATGTTCCAGCTGAAAGTCTACCTAAGAAGGTCCTTTGTATTGGTTCTTTTCATGGAAGCTATGCCGAGTCCTCGACTCGCCAAGGATGTCTGCACACGCTAGCTCAGTTTTTAGTGGCTCAACTACTTTCCTTGCTGGAGCCATGTGCAGTTAAGGTGGCGTCTAACAAAGAAATGTCATCCGAATTTGGCCGAGGGGACGCCAAGTATGGGGTGCATGATCGGCCAGAGTCTACATGCATATACTGTCAGAAGGCATGGAAACGTAATGTTTTTAATGCAACGTCTTGTTGTTGCTGCTGTGGTTGTTTTTGAGTATATGTATGCATTTTCACCATTTTGTAAGGGTCGATGGTTGAGGTAGGCTCCCATTCTCTAAGTTTTGATGAAGTGTTGGTCGCTCTGGTTAATGTATAAGGAATTTGAGACTTCTTACTTTATGGATGTTAGCATCTTTTTCCATCTCTTTGTTTACTGTGTTAGAACAACTCAGAATTGGAGGATCCAGTTGAGTTGCATTGTTGTAGGATGATGTAGGTTGGATCACTACAACAGTTGCAACGTTTCTAATCAGTTCTTGTGTTTTCTCAGCACTGGAATGGCTTGGAATTGGAGGATCCAGTCTAGTCACCCTTCAGCTCCTTGAAACTCTGGACCAAGAGGATCTTGTCTTCTGAGTTTTTCTTCTTCAAGCTTCCAAAGGCATGTTTCCCGAGGCATTCTTACTCACCCTTTCACAAGTCTTCCATCTACCACCCTTTAATCAACTTATTGATGGAAGTTGGATCAATACATCCCTTGCTTTCTACATACCAGGCCTGGTTTCCTGAGTTAAAGTTGTATCTTCTTGAGTCTTTATCCATTCGATCACCCATTCAAAACTATCGTGACATAAAACTGATGGGCGTCAGGCTCTGCTCCTACAAGCAATCCAGGAATGATTTCCGTCGCCAACACAGGTAATGAGACAAAATAGAAAATTGGAAAGGGATAACCATAAATTAAAGAATGAAACACAACAGAGCATGTCTCGGGCAAGTAAAAAGACCAGAAATTCTAGCGATATTTTCATAAAGAGATCCATGAATGTCAATATTACTATTGGATCATAACTGCACACTTCTTCAGTTTAGAATGCTTAATTTGGGTAACTTGATTTATGGCTACATTTCATTTGAATTTCTTTTGTTTTGATACTAATTGGTTTTTATTATGTTATGTTTTTATACCAACTACATAATCATAGATTTTGTAGCTAGTCTTAATTAAGTTTGATGTGATTTTTAAATAAATTTTATTTTTATTTCATGTATCTAAATGAATAGTACGATTCCATCTATAATATCAGGCTATTAGAAATCATGGAGTGTTTTTTTTGTTTTAATTAGCAATAGAACCAAGTTAAAAATAGTTGGTGATATTTTTGGTTGTCACAACAGACTTTGGATAAGTTGTTACAGATGTTTTTACTCTAAAATTAGATCAGGATTTGATATTCAAACTTCTCTATTTTTAATATATTTACCTCTACCTATGGATATGGGATTCAATCTTCATTTTTGTTTAGATACTCATTTGTTTTTTAGTGAAATACATGGTGAAGATTTTAGGATAATGGACAAGTGAATATTAGAGAAGAACGTGTTGTTCTAGATTGCATCAGGTTTTACTCTTGTGAGGGAATTTTGTTATGTTTCAATATAATATATTTCAAGGAATGATAAGTTTCATTTTCTTATTTCAATACTATGGTGTTGATTAAACCTATCTTTTGTCTAGTTTATCCACGCACTGATATTACTAGCATTTATAGTCAATTAGTTTAATTTTAAATTTAATAGTTTATTGTCCCAACAATTAAAGTTCTTTATGATGTGAATTAGTTAATCACATATTTTAYARCATATCATGTTGAGTGAAATCTCTTCCATSAATCTCTTCCATTAGAAWRTSAAGGTATAAACACCTTTTTTTGGAATTTCRTAGCTGAAATATCTTATGTTATAGACCTAAATCAACAATCTCAAATATCATTCTACACTCAAGTAATGATGTCTAATCATGTTGTAAATATTGTAGATAACCATGCTAATGATTACATTTTTTATTTGTACTTCGATGGGTCTAAATCACATGAAGGAGATAGTTCCAATTGTTTATTAATAGACCCTAAACATAACAAGACATGTATTGCTTGTAGATTAGAATTCGATTGTACAAATAATACAGCTTCAAAAGCTCTCTTACAGCGACTCAAGAAATCCATTGATCTTGACATCAAATGATTAGTTGTATTTGGTGATTCTGAAATTGTGGTTAAGAAGGTAAAAAATACCATTCAATGTGTATCTTCTCATCTTAAAACCTACCAGATCAAGGTATGGAACCTAATTAGTAAATTTATTTCTTTTAATATAAGTTCTATCCCTAGATATAGCAACACTGAATCATATTTATTGGCTAATGTAGCATCAAAGTTATTGCCTACTAAAGGTTTTTTGCCTAATTCATTTTCTGTTGAAATGATATTTAGGCTGTCAATTCTTGATAACATCACAAATTGGAGGGTGTTTGACGATGATCAACAAATCATTAATTTCTTTCATATGAAGAATACTTTCCAAGGTGTTGTAATTAATGATTGGAATTTTTTTATGATCTACACAAAAAATTTGAAGGGGTGGTTAATTGTAAAACAAATATTTCCTCCCTGCAATATGAAACTAGAAATTTAGGAACACATGATCAACCCCAGAACATCAATTTAGGTAAAGGGTGCACACAACAAGAAAAATCATCTTTTATTAAACTATTTAAATAATTTAAATATGTTTTCGCTTGGACTTATGAGGACCTAAAGACATTTTATCCAAACATAATACAACATGCAATTCCCATGAAACATCAAGCTCAACCATTTCAGCAGAAACTAAAGAAGATGCATCCAAAATTAGAACCCACAGTCAAAAAAG
Organism: Picea glauca; assembly: GCA_000966675.3. Taxonomy (NCBI): domain Eukaryota; kingdom Viridiplantae; phylum Streptophyta; class Pinopsida; order Pinales; family Pinaceae; genus Picea; species Picea glauca. The sequence continues at coordinate 366,593 of JZKD02S2355210.1, read as the reverse complement.
AATTGAACAAACTGCTAACAACTAAGATCATTTTTCTTGTCTGACATACCCAATGGGTGTCCAATCTAGTCCCAATAAGTAAGAAGAATGAGGAAATGTGACTTTGTGTTAATTTATGCAACTTAAACCGAGCGTCTGACAAAGATAATTATCTCTGTCCTCCCATGGAACAAATCCTACAACAAGTATCTGGTGTTGAGAGACTATCCTTATTGGATGGCTTTTCAAATTTTCCCACTTGTATGAATCTTGCACACTATACAACAAGCATATACGTAGGCTCCTCCGTTAGAACCTGTGCACATTGGGATTTATGCCAAAAAATCAAAATTAAATGTTGGGTTTCCATGTCATGATAGGAGATCTCTGATATTTGGCCTTCCATATATTGGAAATTTTCCTACGAGGCCCTTTAGTTCCATTTTGAAGGCTATAAGTGGGCCAATTTCGTGTTATGGAAAAGGAGAAAGAATTCAACTTTGAGAGAAAAGTTGCTCTGGAGAAATTGTTACTTCACATTGAGTCTGCATCCCTTTGTCCTTTAAATCTGAATACAGTGTTCAACCCCCAAGCTCTTCCCTTATTGATGCAGAAACTCATTGTCTCCCTTCTATGAGCTTGACTTTGGTGGAGGATTGAAGTGGTGGAGGTCGAGCTGGAAGGAACTTGGTTTCTGGGTTACGAACTGTGCCGACATAGAAGTGTGTAATATTTTCACTTCTACTAATCATGTATTAATAAAAATACTATCTTCCCATCCAATTGATATCTTGCAAATATATGAGTTATTATCCATGGGCATGTTTGTTTTGTATATTAATGGATTATGCTCTCTAATGTCCTAACCTTTTATATTATCACTATATTATTGCTCTGCTTGTTTGTTGAGAACTTGTTGCAAGTGTAAATCTTTGGGTAAAAGTGCTCAACGGTGGACATCATCAAACATCTGGATGAGGTAGGTCCCTTTATTATCTCGCTTGCACATTGGTTTATATAGCATGTTTTTGGGATAGAGTTTATTTCTAGAGTCATATTCGTCTGTTGTGGTTTACCCTAGCCATAGAGAGATTTTCCTCGTAACAATGAGATAAGGTTATTAGGGTGTCACGGTTAGGGTGTTATGGTTTATGGGTTATACTAATTAAGTTTTAGGTGTTATAGGGTTTTCATGGSTTAATGCTATARGTGATATAGGTTTGTAATTATAAGGTTTCTAGGAATTTAGGTTTATAGGTGCAAGTSGTTTTAAGAGTAACAATAGTTATAGCTATGGGGTATGGATGATTAGGGTTACTAGCTTTGGATATTGAGGGTTATAAATATCAATATCATTAGAAATTAGATGTTTAATGTTAAGGGTTTATTTTTATATTACTAGTGGTTATTGGGGTTTTGAGTTATAGAGGTTACGGTTTATAGTCTATTTAAGGATTAGTGGTTATAGGTTTTAAGGATTAAGGGTTATATAGGCTAATACTTGGGTAATATTGATTATAAATGTTACTGTTTATATGAGTTAGGTGTTAAATTCCCTAAGGAT
>JZKD02S2355210.1:331171-345061 GCA_000966675.3 Picea glauca | reverse complement strand
GAAGTTTGTGGATCATCCACAATCTGTTGATTGTCATCATCATCCATGTTTTCCTCTATAGGAACCTCTTCATGAACATCTTCAGAAACTTGTTCATGTTCACTTTCATATTTAGTTGAACGCGTTTCAAACTGAATTTGTTGATATTTTGATACTTCTACCTGTTTCGTTTGAGCATCTTCATCTGATTTGATGAGAGATGATTCATCAAATATTACATCTCTGGTAATGGTGATATTATGGGAAGTATCATCCCACAACCTATACCCCTTAATACCATCACCATATCCAACAGAGATAAGCCTTTTTTATTTTACATCTAATTTAGAATGTTGATGTTTCGGAACTAGAGCATAGGATTCACAACCAAAAAATTTAATATTACAATAATTACAAGGGTGACCTGTCCATACCTCTTATGTAATATTTCATTCTATTGTTGTCGATGGTGATTGATTCACCAGATAACAAGCTGTAGATGTTGCTTCTTCCCATAATTCCTGTTGCAATTTGGCTTTACTCAACATACTCTATGCTCTCTCTAGAAGAGTCTGCGTTCTCTCCTTAATTTCATGACTGCAAAGCATCAAATTAAGGGCTCTTTTCATGAAAATTGTTGGGAAAACCACTTTGATAGTATCTTCATAACCCCCTTGCCTTGATCAAATATTATCATTTTGTCTTTCATAATCTTATGTAAAAGAATAAATTATCAGGGATACGGTTCATTTGAAGGTTAAATAAAATAAGTATAATTATTTTTTCCTAGATCCAAACTTCAATTTAAAAAGAAATTGTGTGGGATTGATTAATTAATCCTTTTAATACTTAATGATGGTCGAGGTTGGACAAAACACCTTTTAATGCTAACAAAAATTAATTAAAATAGAGTTTTGGTAACCCCTTCCATTTATTTGATCTTGGAATATCACTTGATCATACAAATCCTATACTTATCCATGCTCTTCCATGATTCCCCTATGCATCGACCAAACCTTTTGAGTGTCTACGAAATCATTACTTTAACCATGTCATTGTCCCTAAATTTAGATCAAGAGTTCATGGAAGCCCATCAGGATTACATTAGTCACTCTGTTTTGAATCCTCGTGTACTTTTTTTAATGGGATGTAATCAAGTTTTCAAGTGTTGCATGGTTTTACGATGTTCTTCGCTCTTCCGATTTTCAATTTTCATCAGGTCTGTCAGTCTGAATTCACTTGTTACTTATGGGTTTGGTTTTATGTTCCTACAATGTTCTTACCCTAACAAAAACCACCTGTTCATTTTCTGTTCCTCCTTAGTTATTAACCCTTCCAGATAACTTATGGTCCTGTTAGCGATAATTCTTGTCTTGGGCTCGAGAGCATCTAGGTTTGCAGGTTGCGCAGGAAGCGCCCAAGCACAGTGCGAAAGGAACTCTGTTCCGGTTACGAGTCAAGTGAGCAGGCGAAGTTTTTTTGTCAGCGGTCGAGATCCATCCACAAAGAAAATCAATGGTCATCGGGTTTTCGGGGCTATCAAGTTGCCCGGGATTTAGCAGGAGGGAGCTCCAATGGTTCAAAGCAGACTTGGGTCATCCAATCAAATTGGGACAGGTGGTAGCCTATCGACATATCGCGGATCAGGGTTTCACGGAGCAGGGAGCTCTCAGCTCATTACACTTGGAAGTGTCGATCAGTGAAACACCGAAAGTGCCTTTGGTGCCAAGCCCAGGGTCTCAACACCAGGTCATATCAAGCGAGCAGGTGAAAGGGGGACAGCCTCTTTATAATAGTAAATAATATATGGGTTGTCCATATGAAGGACACGCGACACATATCTATGTCATGTCGACGTTTGGGAGTTCATGCGGTAATATCTCCTCGTCACTTCACCTCTCAAAAGCCCGAACCCCGAAGCTCCGAAATCACCCAGAATCGGGCCCATGGTTTTCGCACCTGGTCATCAAAAAGGAGGCCTGGAGGAGGGGCATTTATGTTTGTCATTTGGCCACCCTGGCACCGAAGCGTCAAGATAAATATCAGAAGGAAGGCACTGTAATGCTCCAAATGTCGATTCGACGTGAGCTAAATCCCAGTACCTGCTGGAGATTAATGAAGAAAAGAGAGGGTGGCTCAAACCTCACCTCGCTCATTTATTGCAGAGTATGGAGGTCCCGACCAAAAGTCTACCTGAAAGGGTCCCCTATACCATTTCTCCTCAAGTAATCCATGCCGAGTCTTCAATTCGCCAGAAGAACCTGCACACGCCTTGTCAACCTTCAAAGGGTTCAGCTACCTCTCGCGCGGGCCATGCCGAATTAAGGTAGCGTATGATAGAGCAATGCAGACCAGATTTCATTGAGGCGACGCCATCCATTAAAAGTTCTGAGACGACTCTACTGGGTGAAAGGAAGGGAAGACTATATGTAGGCATTTTCGCCATTTTGTAATAGGGGGTGATGGTAGAGCAGAGCTCCCTACTGTAAAGTTTTAACTAATATTCTAGTTTGCTTGTTATGCATCTGTATATGAGATATCTTGTTTTATGATAGACAGTTTTTCTTACTCCATCTAATTTTTGTCTCATGCTAAGAGAGTTCATGATTGACTGATTTGTGCGAATTATTGCAGTTATGTTATGATAAAAGATTTATTGTTGCACTACTGCATTCTCTGGATTTTGCGTTTGAATGTAAGATGATATTGAATTTTGACATATTCTTCCTCAGCCTATTAGAAACCCGATGTTAATAACAGACCTCTAATTTCCTCTTATATAATTCTTCCACCTACTCACCCTTTACTACAACTCACTTTCTGAAGTTTATATAAGACCTCACTTACCTATACATGCCTGGCCTAGTTTTGGAGTTGGAATGATATTGTTTTGAGTTGGATTCCATTTGGTCATCCCATCTATAAACCACCATGACATAAAAATGATGGGCGTTGGGTTCTGCTCCTGCTAGCAATTCGGGAGTGACTTCCGTATGCCAACATTTCTGGCACCCTTGTCGGGGACGAAGTTGAAGATTTTCCCTGGGCAGAACGACATTGAGCCTCTGATTCTGAAGGTGCATCATACATTAGAGCCCTTCAATATTGCTACTATGCACATGGTGACTCCATTTTTTCCACTTTGTTGTTTCAGCTGTAGCTATTGTTAGCACACCTGAAAGATAACCCAGAGGAGCTTTCTTGAGAAGGTTTCAGCAGCTGAAACAACAAAGTGGAAACAATGGAGTCATTATTTTTTTTCCTTTGAAGCTGAAAAAATTCACAGGTCCTGTTTATGGTCATTATGAATTTGACCCATGGGAGAGACAAGAAGAAGAAATCCTCCCAGATATGATCATGTCTGATGAAGGCTGTGATGATGAGGGCTGTAAGGATAGAAGACTGGGGGAAGAAGTTGCTCTGAGTGAACTAATGGAGTGGGTGATATCTCTCATTTTCCAGCATGAAAGGTTGAAATCTGAGGACAATGGGGAGGATTTTCCAGTCTCTAAGGTAGATGTTCTAGATGGCTCTCTCGAGGAGAATACTGAAGATATTGTAAGCACATTAACATCTATCCCCGATGATCTTGCTGTCTCAGAACAAAATGATGAAGTGGTAGTTGTGGAAGAGGATTGTTCTCTTTTCCTTCACAAGATCTCTCATGATGTGTTTACATTCAGGGTCGAGAAGGAGGAGCAGGGGATAGTTCCACTTCTACAAGTTGGAGAAGCTTTGTTCCCCCCCGACTTTGATGATTATCTGGAAGAGGAGCAGCAGAGCCCCACATCACCTTTTGCTGATCAGAGTAGCCAACCCACTTATGACAATTACAGATCAGAGTCTGAGCTCGATATGATGGATTTCAAAGAGCAGGTCGCAAACCCTTGCCCTCTGCTCACTAGGGAAAATTATCACGAGGAAATCAGACATCTCATTCTTTCAGGAGACGCTGAGCAGTACGAGGAAGTGCAAAATTTACAAGGGGGCCTTTTTATGATGAATACGAATCTGACCCGGGGGAAACCCAAGAAGAGGAAAAAGAACCAGAGGAGCAGTCTACCCTTTGTTTAGAGCCAGTCAATGAGCAGCCACCACCTGATATCAACAAGCCTACTTCAGTTATTCACCCACCTGTGCTTATCAGAGATATTCGGTCGCAGGTGAACAATTGTGTAGCAGAGGAGGCTGTCTATCGCCCATTTCCTGGAAGTGGCCACTCATTCGATGACCCTGTCAGCAAATACATGGAGTGGCATTTCCCTTATGCTTTGGAGCCAGCATATCCCATCTCAACTTTAGCTTGTAAGGAGAAGTTGAAGAGTGTAATCATTCAGCTGTCACAGTTACATCAACTATTTGTGATCACTGACAGAAGGCAAGAGCTTCCCTTCAGGAAGTTACTTGATTGGCTGTGATGGAAGTCTTCTTTCACCTAGCCCCATGTAAAGTGTTTTATTAATTTAGGATTGTATATAAATAAGCTCCTTTGAGCATGTAGCTTTGTTTGCTTTTCTTTACTTTTTGGCCTATATTTTCAGAAGCGGGTGTTTTGAGATTGACTCCATAGCCCAACAGCAAGGCACTAAAGATGCAGAATGAGTTCTTAGAGCATCACAGGGATGACTCTATCCCCCATGGAGCCTAATGTTAGCGATAATTATTGTCTTGGGCTCGAGAGCATCCAGGTCTGCAGGTTGCGCAGGAAGCGCCCAAGCACAACACGAAAGGACCTCTGTTCTGGTTACGAGTCAAGCGAGTGGGCAAATTTTTTATTTCAGCGTCCGAAATCCATCCACAAAGAAAATCAATGATCATCGGGTTTTTGGGGCTGTTAAGTTGCCTGGGATTTAGAAGGAGGGAGCTCCAATGGTTCAAAGCAGACTTGGGTCATCCAATCAAATTGGGACAGGTGGCATCCTGTCGACATATCGTGGATCAGGGTTTTGGGGAGCAGGGAGCTCTCAGCTCATTACACTTGGAAGTGTTGATCAGCGAAACGCCGAAAGCGCCTTTGGTGCCAAGCCCAGGGTCTCAACACCAGGTCATATCAAGTGAGCGGGTGAAAGGGGGAAAACCTCTTTATAATAGTAAATAATATCTAGGTCATCCATCTAAAGGACATGCGACATGTATCTACGTCATGTCGGCATTTGGGAGTTCGCGCGGTAAGATCTCCTCGTCGCTTCACCTCTCGAAACCCCAAATCTGGAAGCTCCAAAAGCACCCAGAGTCAGGCCCATGGTTTTGGTGCCTCGTCATCAAGAAAGAGGACTGGAGGATGGACGTTTATGTCTGTCATTTGGCCACTCGGGCCCTGAAGTGTTGAGCTAAATCTCAGAAGGAAGGCATTGTGATGTTGTAGATGCCAATTAGATGTGAGCTAAATCGCAGTACCTACTGGAGATTAATGAAGAAAATAGAGGGTGGCTCAAACCTCACCTCACTCATTTACTACAGAGTATGGAGGTCCCGACCGAAAGTCTGCCCGGGAGGGTCCCCTGTACCATTTCTCCTCAGGGAAGCCACGCCGAGTCTTCAATTCGCTAGAAGAACCTGCACACGCCAAGTCAACATTCAAAGGTTTCAGCTACCTTTGGCACTAGCCATGCCGAATTAAGGTAGCGTATGACAGAGCAATGCAGGCCATATTTGATTGAGGAGACACCATCCATTAGAATTTCTAAGATTCCTCTACTGGGCGAAAGGAAGGGAAGAGTATATGTAGGCATTTTTTCCATTTTGTAATAGGGGGAGATGGTAGAGCAAAGCTCCCTACTATAAATTTTTAACTGATATTCTAGTTTGCTAGTTATGCATCTGTATATGAGATATCTTGTTTTATGACATACATTTTTTCTTACTCCATCTGATTTTCGTCTCATGCTAAGAGAGTTCGTGATTGACTGATTCATGCGAATTATTGCAATTATGTTATGATAAAAGATTTATTGTTACACTACTACATTCTCTGGCTTTTGCGTTTGAATGTAAGATGATATTGCATTTGGACATCTTCTTCCTCAACCTGTTAGAAAGTCGATGTTAATAATAGAACTCTGCTTTCCTCTTATATACGTTTTCCACCTATTCACCCTTTACTACAGCTCACTGTCTGAAGTTTATATAAGACCTCACTCACCTATGCATGCCTGGCCTAGTTTTGGAGTTGGAATGATATTGTTTTGAGTTGGCTTCCATTCAGTCATCCCATCTATAAACCACCGTGACATAAAACTGATGGACGTCGGGCTCTGCTCCTGCTAGCAATCCGGTAGTGACTTCTGACACCAACAGGTCCCTTTCATGAGGATAAATCTAAATGGGTCGCAGGCGTTATTGACTTACGATGACGTGATTGACAGGCTCTCCTAGTTAGGTTTGTTAGGGTTTATATAGTCATTTAAGGTATTTAACATGGAAGTGTCCATAGAATTCATGCAAATTTTTGATGGTACCAAGGCTAATCTTGGGGATATTTAGTTGTAGTTTGATGAGGAATTTATTGCTCAGGCCACATGTCTCCCTCAGTTAGGGGAGAAATGGTTCAAAAAAATGAAAGTTAAAAACATCCCGTGGAAGTCTCTTTTGGAATCAAAACATTTGCAATACCATATTAAAGTTGTGCCAATTGAATTCTTCCATAGAAAGTGCAACGATCTCCTATCATTAATTAAACAACTTTTTACCTATGAGAGACTTAATGGCCTTGTTTTCTATTACCTCATTCGGTTAATCATGACCTTTCAAGTGTTTCATTTAAACCTACCCTTTTGTCTACATAGGATCCTTCAAAAAATGTCTAAATTTTACCAGCGACTGAGTCAAAACCTTGAGATAGGTTTATTTCATCATGGTCTCATTCGTACCTTAGTGGAATATCACCTTACCAACACAAGGGACAATTGAGAAAAATTTCTACAAAGAAATCAATTATTGCCCTAGCATATTGAACCTATCATTGATTTAACTTAGGTCATTGAGGAATATAACTCTCCCTAGACTCTGCCTTAGGATATTCATCTTGAAGTCCGACTCCATGAGGATTAATTTAAGTCTCTCGATGGACAATCATATGTAATTCCTATATCACAGGTGACACAAAATAGAAAATGATTTGTACCCAAACAATTGTTAGAAGCAATCCTCAGTTGGTGGAAGAATCCGTCGTTGGATTTTTTTTATCAACATACACAACTTATGTGTCCAAAGGTTGATAAGAAACCCAATGGGTAGGGTAAAAAAACCAAACAATTTCAGGATATCTTTGGAATTAATTTTAGTAATAAAAGGACAGGTTGTATTTTGTTGTTGAATGATGAGAAAGAAACACAATTAAAGGGATATCCCAATACAAAAGATAATAGTGGAGGATGAGGATGTCCCATATTTACAAATATTCTTGAACCAGGTTGTTAGAAACATTTCTTGTATAGGGGTATTCTCCTCTCTGATTTTAGGCCTCTGGTGTAAATGCATAGAAGTGGGGTTTGGAAATCGATCGGATGTGTTTTATTCAAGGGCCACAACCATAAGCGTCGAGCACAACTCACAAAAGAAGTCCATTTCGGGCTTAAAATCAAGCGAGCAAAGAGTCTGATTTCAACGACAAGGATCAATTGACGAAGCAGATCGATGGTCATTGGGTTTTCGGGGATATCAAGTTGCTCGATATTTAGCACGAAGGGTAGTGCCCATAGTTCAGGGAAATTCTGGGTTGTTCAATCCAATTGGGATAGGTGGCGGCCAGTCGGCGTATCGGGGATCGATGTTTTGGGAGACAAGGAGCCTCCCATTCTTTACAGCTGAAATCACTGATCGGCGAAATGCTAAAAGCACCTCTGGATCTGAGCCCATGGTCTTAGCACCAGGTCACATCAAGCGAGCCTGTAAATGGGGGCATCCCCCTTTATAATAACGAATACTATCTAAGTCGTTCATCTGAAGGATGCGTGGTGCATATCTGTGTCACGTCGGCATTCGGGAGTTCAAGGGGTAAGTGCTCCTTGTCATTTCACTTCTCGAAACCTCGAATCCCAAAATGACAAAAGAACCTAGAATTAGGCCCATCGTTTTGGCACCCGGTCATAGAGGAGCAGGCCTTAAAGGAGGGGCGCTAATGTTTATCATTTGACAAGATGGGACCCAAAGCGCTGAGAGTGATCTTAGCCATTCATCTTGGAGGAACATTTGGCACGCAATTAGGTTCTCTACCTTTTCACCCATTGCGACTTCGAAGCATAAGGAACAACTCTCTCACAACCTCGAAATGCTGAAAGCACCTTTGAGGGTAGGCATAGGGTCACGGCCCGTGGTCACTCGAGAAAGTAGAAATAACTGTACAAAATGGAGGCCAAAAGAGCCGAATTGAGTTTCAGAGGGGGGGCACTGTGTTCTCCAGACGTCGATTCAATGTGATCTAAATCTCCATACCTGTCGGGTATGAATGAAGAAGAGAGAGGGTGGTTGAAACCTCGCCTTACTCATTAATTGCAAAGTGTGGATGTTCTGGTTGAAAGTCTACCCGAGAAGGTCCTCTGTACTGGTTCTTTTCATGGAAGCCACATCAAGTCCTTGACTCACCAAGGAGTTTTTCACATGCTAGCTCGACTCTTAATGGCTCAGCTACTTCCCTTGCAGGAGCCATGCATAGTTAAGTCGACGTCTGACAAAGAATAGTGGTCCGAATTTGGTCGAGGGGACACCAAGTCTTTGGTGCATGATTGGCCAGAGTCTACATGAACAGACTGTCACAAGACATGCAGACACAATGTTTTTAATGAAACATCTTTTTTTTGCTGCTGTGGTTGTTTTTGAGTATATGTAGGCATTTTCACCATTTTTGTAAGGGTCGATGGTTGAGTTAGGCTCTCGTTCTGTAAGTTCTGATGAAGCGTTGGTCGCTCTGGTTAATGTATAAGGCATTTGAGACTTCTTACTTTATGGATGTCAGCCTCTTTTTCCATCTCTTTGTTTACTATGTTAGAATAGCTCAGAATTGGAGGATCTAGTCGATTTGTGCTATTGTAGGATGATGTAGGTTGGTTCACTGCAACAGTCGCAACATTTTTAATCAGTTCTTGTGTTTTCTTAGCACTAGAATGGATTGGAATTGGAGGATCCAGTCGAGTCACCCTTCAGCTCCTTTAAAATCTAGACCAAGAGGATCTTGGCTTCTGAGTTTTTCTTCTTCAAGCCTTCGAAGGCTTGTTTCCCGAGGCAGTATTTCTCACCCTTCTCACAAGTCTTCCATCTACCACCCTTTAATCAACTTACTAACATAAGTTGGATCAAGACCTCCCTTGCTTTCTACATACCAGGACTGGTTTCCTGAGTTAAAGTTGTATCTTCTTAAGTCTTTATCCATTCAATCACCCATTCAAAACTATCGTGACATAAAACTGATGGGTGTCCGGCTCTACTCCTGCAAGCAATCTAGGAGTGACTTCCGTCGCTAACATTCCTGGCATTGTTGCCGGGGACGAAGTTGAATATTTTCCCTCAGTAGAATGACATTAAGCCTCTGATTCTGAAGGTGCATCAGACATCAAAGCCCTTAAAAGATTTCTATTCTGCACCTGGCAACTCCACTGTGGCGACTCCATTGTTTCCACTTCATTGTTTCAGCTGTAGCTATTGTTAGCACACCTGAAAGATAACCTAGAGGAGCTTTCTCGATAAGGCTTCAGTGGTTGCTTTCTCAGCTTGAGAAGCTTCCTGGGGTAAATTTCATGCAACAAGTTGGGAGGAACCAGCTGAGTATTTACTGGACTTCCATAAAGTTCTTCACCGACACAATATCACGCATGAGGATGTATGGATTAATATCTTCAGGTATTCATTGAAAGGATCTGGTTTTGAGTGGTGTCGATCTCTTCCCACCGCGAGCATTTTCTCTTTAAAATTTTTTCATATATCTTTCAATTCATTTTGTAAAGACTACTATCTAGCTGATTATTTGTTTGAAAACTATTGTGAGGAGTTTTCTTTGCTTCATGAAGCCTCTGCTGGCCCTGAAGATCATGTCCATGATAAAGCCTTTACTGTGGAGGAAAGCATTTTCCATGAAAAAATAGAGGTGTTGAATGATATTAATTGTGTTAGCCCTAGAATGGAAGCATTTGACATCATATCAGATGCCTCTATCCTTTTAGATGTTCATAACGATCAACATGCCTCTTGTGGAAATTATGAGTTTATGGAGCAAATGTGGTCTATAGTAGATGGCTCACCTGGGTATCGGGTTGAAGCAGATGCTCCTAGATGCCCTGCTTATGATGACGAAGACCTCCCCTTTTTTAAAGAAGAGATGGTTGTGGAGGAGGATTTTTCTCTTTTCCTTCAATGGGTTTCTCACGATGTATTCTTAATTGGGATTAAAGAGAAAAAAATTATGTATGAACAACCAGAAGTAGAAGATACCATTGTCCCTAAAACAACTATTTTTGACAGGATCAATATTCTGGAGAAGGAATATAGAAATGAAGGTCAGCCCCTTTTTGATGAATATTATAGTCATGATGAGCAAAAAGCTTATCCTACATTTGATCACTATGAAGATGTTGCTTGACATGACAGTAAGCAGAGCCATCCCATGGTCCCTATTTATGATGAATATGAATATGACCTGAGGGAGAGCCAACCAGAAGAGGAGAAATAACCAGAGGAGCAGGATATTTCCTATCCAGATCCAGTCAGCGAGAAACCACCGTCTGAGAGAAATGAGCCTACATCAGTTGTACACCAACCTATGCTTATCAGAGATATTCAGTCACATGTGAACAACTGTGTAGCAGAGGAGGCTATCTGTCGCCCATTTTCTGGAATTCGCCACTCATTCTATGACCACGTCAGCAAGTACATGGAGTGGCATTTCCTCTATGTCTTAGAGCCTCCCACCTTCATTTTCACGGAAACCCTTGAAGATGAATCAAAGGATGTAACCATTACGATCTCTTAGTTACATCATCTGTTATCCATCATCGATAGAAAGAAGGAGCTTCTATTCAGGAAGCTGCTTGAATGGCTATGGTGGAAATTTGCTTTCACCTAGCCTCATGTAAAGGATTCTGATAGTTTAGGATTGTACATAAATAAGCTCTTTTGAGCATGTACCTTGTTTTGTTTTACTTTACTTTTCGGCCTGTATTTTTAGTAGGGGGTGTTTTGAGCTTGACTCCATAGCCCAACAACAAGGCACTGAAACTGTAAAATGAGTTCTTAGAGCATCACTGGGACAAATCTATCCCCCATGGATCCTAATGTTAGCAACATTTCTTGTGTACGGGTATTCTTCGCTCTCATTTTAGGCCTCTCGTGTAAATGCATAGAAGTGGGGTTTGAAAATTGGTCGGATGTGTTTTATTAAAGGGTTGCAGCCATAAGCATCGAGCACAACTCACAGAAGAAGTCCATTTCGGGATTAAAATCAAGCGAGCGAGCAGTCTGATTTCAACACCAAGGATCAATTAACGAAGAAGATCGATGGTCATCGGGTTTTTGGGGCCTCCCATTCTTTACAGCTGAAATCGCTGATCGACGAAACACTGAAATCACCATTGGAGCTGAGCCCACAGTCTTAGCACCAGGTCACATCAAGTGAGCCTGGAAATGGTGGCATCCCCCTTTATAATAAAAACTACTATCTGGGCCATTCATCTAAAGGACGTGTGGCACACATCCGTGTCACGTCGACATTCAGGAGTTCAAGGGGTAAGCACTCCTTGTCATTTCACTTCTCGAAAACTCAAATCCTGAAATGTCGAAAGTGCCCAGAATTAGCTCCATGTTTTTGGCGCCCATTCACAGAGGAGTAGGCCTTAAAGGAGGGGCGCTAATGTTTATCATTTGACAATACGGGCCCCAAAGCACCGAGAGTGATCTTAGACGTTCATCCTGGAGGAATATATGGCGCACTATTAGGTTCTTTGCCTTTTCACCCATTGCGACTTCGAAGCATAAGGAGCAGCTCTCTCACAACCATGAAACACCGAAAGAACCTTTGAAGGGAGTCGTAGGGTCACAGCCCATGGTCACTCGAGAAAGTAGAAAGGGTTGTACAAAAGGGAGGCCAGAAGCACCAAATTGAGTTTCAGAGGGGGGGCACTGTGTTCTCGAGATGCCGATTCGACGTGATCTAAATCCCGGTACCTATTGGGTATAAATGAAGAAGAGAGAGGGTGGTTGAAACCTTGCCTCACTCATTAATTGCAAATTATGGATGTTCTGGCTGAATGTCTACCTGAGAAGGTCCTCTGTATTGGTTCTTTTCATGGAACCCATGCAAAGTCCTCGACTCGCCAAGGATGTCTGCACACGCTAGCTCAGTTGTTAGTGGTTTAGCTACTTCCCTTGCAAGAGCCATGCGCAATTCGTTCGAATTAGGCCGAGGGGACACCAAGTCTTTGGTGCACGATCAGCCAGAGTCTGCATGCATAGACTGTCAAAACACATGTAGACGCAATGTTTTTAATGCGGCATCTTGTTGTTCCTGCTGTGGTTGTTTTTGAGTATATGTATGCATTTTCACCATTTTTGTAATGGTCGATGGTTGAGCTAGGCTCCCATTCTCTGAGTTTTGATGAAGTGTTGGTCGCTTTGGTTAATGTATAAGGCATTTGAGACTTCATACTTTATGGATGTCAGCCTCTTTTTCCATCTCTTTGTTTGCTGTGTTAGAACAGCTCGGAATTGGAGGATCCGGTTGAGTTGCACTGTTGTAGGATGATGTAGGTTGGATCACTACAACAATCGCAACGTTTCTAATCAATTGTGTTTCCTCAGCACTGGAATGGCTTGGAATTGGAGGATCCATTCGAGTCACCCTTCAGCTCCTTAAAACTCTGGACCAAGAGGATCTTGGCTTCTGAGTTTTTCTTCTTCAAGCTTATGAAGGCCTGTTGCCCGAGGCATTCTTACTGACCCTTCTCACAAGTCTTCCATCTACCACCCTTTAATCAACTTATTGATGAAATTTGGATCAATACCTCCCTTGCTTTCTACATAAGGCCTGGTTTCCTGAGTTAAAGTTGTATCTTCTTGAGTCTTTATCCATTCAATCACCCATTCAAAACTATCGTGACATAAAATTGATGGGTGTCGGGCTCTGCTCCTACAAGCAATCCAGGAGTGACTTATGTCGCCAACACAGGTAATGAGACAAAATAGAAAATTGGAAAGGGATAACCAGAAATTAAAGAATGAAACACAACAGAGCATGTCTTGGGCAAGTAAAAAGACCATAAATTCTAGCGATATTTTCATAAAGAGATCCATGAATGTCAATATTACTATTGGATCATAACTGCACACTTCTTCAGTTTGGAATGCTTAATTTGGGTAACGTGATTTATGGCTACATTTCATTTGAATTTCTTTTGTTTTGATACTAATTGGTTTTCATTATGTTATGTTTTAATACCAGCTACATAATCATAGATTTTGTAGCTAGTCTTAATTAAGTTTGATGTGATTCTTAAATAAATTTTATTTTTATTTCATGTATCTAAATGAACAGTAGGATTCCATCTATGATGTTAGGCTGTTAAAAATCATGGAGTGTTTTTTTTTGTTTTAATTAGCAATAGAACCAAGTTCAAAATAGTTGGTGATATTTTTGGTTGTCACAACAGACTTTGGATAAGTTGTTACAAATGTTTTTACTCTAAAATTAGATTAGGATTTGATATTCAAACTTCTCTACTTTTAAGATATTTACCTCTATCCTATGGATATGGGATTCAATCCTCATTTTTGTTTAGATACTCATTTGTTTTTTAGTGAAAGACATGGTGAAGATTTTGGGATAATGGACAAGTGAATATTAGAGAAGAACGTGTTGTTCTAGATTGCATCAGGTTTTACTCTTGTGAGGGAATTTTGTTATGTTTCAATATAATATATTTCATGGAA
>JZKD02S2355210.1:299080-314419 GCA_000966675.3 Picea glauca | reverse complement strand
ATTACCTTATTAATGTATTATTCCATAATGTGTAAATAATGTATTAATACATTAATAAGGAAAGATATTAATAATACATTATTAAAGTATAAGTTAATATATTATTATAATTTATTACATAATGTATTTGTTTGTGTTTTATTAATACATTACATAATAAATTATAATAAATTATAATAGTATATCAACTTAAGAGGTCACAAGTTCAAATCGAGAGGGGGTAGGGTATGTATACCTCCTTAGACTTTACAAGTCAAATTGTTGAGCGGAGGAGGGTCTNGTCAAATTGTTGGGCGGATGTAATGACCTCCTCGTTATGACAACCATTTTAGTAACATGTGCAATTTTTTTTTTCTTTAAGGTGTGTGCACGCGTGTAGAAGTAATAACACACTTAACTGTCCGACGCCACTCGACAACCAACAAGACGCAACCGCGAAGTTCAGCACAACAAGACTGAAGGCACTCCACGAGAAACTGCACAAATACGACCATAGGCAGACGACGCACAACACAAACATTAAGACATACTGGGGTGCACAGTAAGGACATAGAGGGAAGAATCCAGGGTGTTAGGGTTAATAATTTTGCACAGGAAAGCAGGGCGTTTAGTCTTATGTCTTCTCGAAAGAAGATTAGACAGGCTCCTGGCCGACTGCTCAGGCAGAAACTAGTAACCCGACCTAGAACAAGACACAAGAAATACGAACTCAACAAGATGACACCGACATACCACAGTGACAATAAGCAATAAACGCCCCCAGACATAAGGCGTACAACTAGCAGCTGTAAGCGAAAAACGACACCAGGTGTTAAGTACAGTACAATCCCAGATGGAAGAATCCAACAGTAGAGTTTACTATTTCTGCATAGGAAAGTGGGTCTTTTAGTCTTATGTCTTCTCGAAAGAAGATTAGACAAGCTCTTGGCCGACTGCTCAGGCAGAAACTAGTAAATATCTTAGGGAGTTGCAGTAGTGGAATTGTGCCTTTAAACAGCCCGAGACTACTGATATGGCTCAGAGTGTATTGCAAGAGTGGAAACTGTGCCTTTAAACAACCCGAGACTCCTGATACGGCACTGGATTCCTTATACCAGAAATACACACAGACATATCTACTAAGCTACAAGAGGTGTCTCTATCCCGGCCGACACAACCGACCAAGCAACCAACTGAATACTATTAAGTACAACATAAACAAGAAGGATGACTATGCCCTTTACGGAAGGCGCACTACGAGAAGGACTCGACAATGAACACCCCTGTTCCACATTGTTTAAACGAAAAACCACCCTAATTGACTAACACGGAGTAGTTTATTGTACGTAAGACAAGTTATTGCACCATACATATTATTAACAACAATTAAAAATTACAATAACTCTTTCATGAAACATTAACCATCTATCATTTATGTCACGATCCGGACCATGATTTTACAATTATCATACTTCTCATACGCTACAACCACTAAATTTCTAATGACCTTACAAGATAAAATCATTGACTAAGGTCTAATAATAATGCACTAAAAATGACATCATATTTATAGGTAATATCAATGGAAAATAACAACATACATCATAAATTAAAATGGCAATCTAAAATAATAAAATTCAAATGACAAAAGTTAAAAGGGGCATTATTGGATATGACAACTATCAATATTTGAAATAACAATAATTAAAAATAGCAATTAATTAAAGAGGTCACTATATGGAAATAGCATCATGATTATAGGAATCATCAATTGAAGGTACAATATACAACATAATTTAAAAAGGGCAATCTTATAATATAACAAAATTTTAAATGACAATGGAAACTATCCACCTTACAATTGACAAGAAACTTAGATAACCATCAATTAAAGATGTCAATATATGGAGTTACCTCATAACTACAGGTGACATCAATTTCAATAACCTCAGGTGTATAATACTTATAATCATAAACTCCAATATATAATAACGTCATAATTATGAATAACATCATGTTTTAAATAACAAAATCATCATATTGACAATCACATCATCTCTAAAACTACCATCCATCAGGTCAATATATAAAATAACCTCTTATATATAAATGACTTCAGATTTCTAAAAATAACAAGATGACACCATAACTGCAACATAAATAGACAACAACAACGATAGTTAAAATGACCATATGTAAATATAACAATATTTAATAAGAACATGGTACCAAATATCCCTATTTTAAAATGCCAATAAGTAAAAACCAATGCATTCAAATGATGATATATATAATAACATAGTAATTATATATATATTCTATGTCGCTGGCCTTTAATTAATTCAAGGGCAAACAATGATTGAGGCCGTAAGGAAGTAGACTATCAGACTCAATTAATTAAAATGAAAGGTGTTTTTGTGTTTTTGGTTTCTATTTTAAATTAGCAAGGGGGCATAATCCCCTGACTGCGTAACCCAAATCCCAGTACCTTTAATGCTAGCTCGCGCAATCAACTCGCCTCAAAACCATGATAACCATATCGCTTCTTCCAGATTAAGGTAGCACAGGAAAATAGTGACCAGATCATGCATCAAAATGACATAAATTAAACGAATCCCAAAAAATAGAACAGTAACCCGTTTAATCGTTCAATACCCAAAAAACAAGGAAAACATTTAAAACTCTATGGTATGTGACAGCTGCAACAGGTACGAAATTCCACAGATCAACCGCCCAATATCTCAGTAAAAAAAAAAGATACGCAGTTCGATTCGCACCAGAACCATCAACGGGCAGAGAAGAGTTAAGGGGCCATTCTTGGTGCGGGTATCAACCTCCCCAAGCAAACAATGACAGCAAAAACACAGGTAAAAAAAAAATGCACACGCAGTGATGAGCAGCATGCAGAGAACAAAGGGTCAGGTTCGGGCGAGGTTATTGATCTAAATGCACAGTGAACGTAACATTAGAATGCAGAGATGTATACAGAGATAAAATGCAAAGTGTTTTAACAATAGAACGTCGAGATCATGAGGTGCCATTCGTTGAGTATAAAAATTTAGTGAAATAGTTGTGAGAGCATCCAAGACGTTTGGGCGAAATGCAAGTGAAGTTGAAGGTCAACCAAAACTCAGAGAAATAATCACTCGAAGATGCACCGCTTGGTGGCTGGGCGTAGTTGCATGCTGAGATGGGGGTTATAACATTCCTATTGGGTGAGTGGGATCGATATATCAATGGGTCTCCCTCTGGAATCAACTACCCAAGTCAAACATATGCCAAGAGCATCGAATCGATTACGAGTTGTCGGGTACGATGGAAATTTTCCCAGCGAAAACAAACCTTAGCGGGTAACAAGAAGAAGGAGGCATCCCAAGAAGATATTTCTCTTCTCCAGTGGTCGCATGTGGTACATGAAGGGTTCAAACACCAGTTTGAAAAAGGTTTATGGTTGAAGGAAGGGCTGATGGTAAAGGAACACTCTCAAGGTTAAGTAACATAATTGATGTGCTGCAAAAATAAATAATAATACAAGTAATATTTTAACACTCAAGGATTAGTTCCAGACAACAGTCTCAATTAATTACTAGATTACAATGCTACCCATATAGACAAATTCCGGGATACCAATGACAGTGAAATCAGACAAATTCCATAATACAATAATATCAATTTCGGCAAATTCCAGTAAACAAATGATAACATTATAGACAATGTCCATATGCAAATGATAGTAATTTCAGACAAATTCCAGAATACTCTAATATCAATATCAGCAATTTCCAGAACATCATGATAAACCACTCCTTCTACCATACAAATGAAAAGCGTACCTGTGACTTTTCACCCCTCCCTTCGGATTGACGTCCCGTGCTTCGTGCCGCATCCTGCTGTCCATACTCCTCCCACTCACTGACCGTAGAGGACTCACCGGTACCTCCCAGCCAAACAATAGGGGTACTCTACTTCCGCCTTAGTCCCCCGAGCTGCAAAGGGGCCACACAAGATCCAGAGATAAGACTAGCTTCTCATCTCGCCTCCACGGCTGAGCTACCACTCCAAACACAGCTGAGATAACCCAACTCCTCACAAGCAATCCGTCAAGCCTCAATCCGGCAGTGTAACGTTACGCTAACCGTTCCTCCCCTTCTTCCTTCTTTTCCCCTTCTTTTATAGAAATTTGAGACCCACCTACTTTCCTAAATCATTATTAAATTAATTTTTAATGACAAACCTCTAAACATTCTCTATCGTCCAAGTGTCACTCATCCCCCATGGTTCTCCAAATTAATTTCTTTAATTTTTAAAAAAAGACTTATTTCCCTCACTCCCCCTAAAGTCGCTCCTAAAATTACTCCTAGGGTTCCTAGATCCCCTCTCATGCTTTTAATAACTTTCCTAAAATGAAGTTTCTGATTTTTAGTAACTCCTTAAATGCTGATTCCTTTTCGCTTTTTACCCTATGTCTGTTACTTTCCATTATTAAGTTTCCTTTATTACAAGTTCCTCATTTCTATTTTTTTTTATTTCTCTTTTTATTATTATTATTTTTTTTGTTAAACCCAAATGATAAATGCGCTCAATAGTCTTTTCAATATATTTTTAAAATCCTAAATTTTTATAATCCCAATCTTTAATAATTTTTAATTCTTCTTTAAATTAAAAAACCTTGGGTTTTCAATTAATTTATCCCCCTCATCACTTTACCCTCCCTTAGTTTAAGAATACTTTAACTAACACATTAGAGGGTTTTAGTTTACGCCCTTAGGTTTGTTTTTGTAGGATCTTTTCTTAGGGCTTATCAGATTTTTATCTTTGAGGTGTTTTAAATTTAGGTTTAGATTGAACTAGGAGACAATTCGTTAGGGGAGTCGTTTTAAATTTTTTTATCAGGCGTTAAGTTCTTAGGGTCATCTAGGTTGTCTCATCATCATCATCAGTGTGACGTGCCCTTCAGGACGCACTACATGCTCCAAGGGTGCCACTCACCTTGGTTGCTTCTGTTGCGCGACGTGCCCTTCAGGATGCACCACGTGCTCCAAGGGTGCCACTCGCTGACTTGTATTTCTTTGTGCGACGTGCCCTTTAGGATGCACCACGTGCTCCAAGGGTGCCACTCCCTGACTTGTATTTCTTTGCGTGACGTGCCCTTCAGGATGCACCACGTGCTCGAAGGGTGCCACTCACTGACTTGACGGATTGGTAGACATGTATAACCCCTGGAGTCAACACTCCGCCAGGTGAACTTGTGGGAGACTAAGGGATCTAAAGAATAAGGCCCCCGCCTTATTGTGTGCCCCTTAGAATCATCGTGAGCGAATGTCACAGTATGCCCTCATGGCATCGTGGATCCTCTCGAACTAGGTAATCGTTAACCTATAGTTCGAGCCATGGCGGGAGCACTAGTAGGTTGTGGCAAGTTTGTTGTCCACACCTCTCCCTGAACCTCTCTGGAAATCATGTGTGGCCCCTTTACTCCATATGTGAGTTTGGTCGGCAAGCTATCGTCAGCCTACATCATCAACCATCATGTCAGATCATGTTAACAACATATCATAAAATCAATAGAATATCATCAAAATAAAACAATATCATCGTAAATGAAACAACTCAAATAGCCCACTCAATCCGGAGTCCAAGGGAGTTCCACCGATGCCTCTTCATCCTTAAGGTCCGAAAATCGGCACACTCAATGAAACTGAGTCAGCAGCACCTGTCTACATCAAAGTAGTACAAACATCTTGTCATCTAACTTAACGCATTATAATGAAGAAAAAAGTTTTATCATCATAAAAATCCAGATCACTTGCGAGCAAGTGTCCTCAAAGAATAAGTTTGGTAAGTGCGCCAGAGCGGGATGTTACATACACCCCCTCTTGGTATAAACTTCATCCCAAAGTTTCTCAGTATAAATGCCGAAATAAATGTACCACAATATCATAAGTACCCCAGTATCATAATTCTATCTATCAAACAAAAATGGAAATTGTTGGCGCATATCATATGCATCCTCCCAGATCATCGAGTGCAGACTATAACTATCCCACTGGAACTTGACCTAATCTACCGTTCGATGTCGTAACTGTCAAACATGATGATCTAAAATATGGACTAGCTTAGCCATGAGCACTCCCTCGTCCGATACCTGCAAGGAACTCATGTCAATAACGTGTGTAGGATCACTAACATAATGTCTCAAAACAGATACATGAAAAAAATAGTGCATACGCCTCAAAGAATCGGGAAAGGCTAGTTGATAGGCCACGAGCCCCTTTCTCTCCACAATCTTGAAGGGTCCCATGAACCTAGGAGAGAGTTTAGCTCCGTTTCCAAACTTGATCGAACTCTTATGCAGTTTAACCCGCAAGAATACTCGATCGCTGACCTCGTAACTACGGTCGACTCGGTGCGCATCGACATAACTCTTTTGCCGATCCTGCGCTTCTTTTATCCTTTGTATTATGGTTTGCATCTGCTCTTCCATTTCTTGGATCGCTTCTGGTCCCACCAGGACCCTATCCTCAAGCCGATCCCAACTTAAGGGCGTCCGACACAGCCGCCCATAAAGAAACTCAAAAGGTGCCATCTTAATGGTGCTCTGGTAATTGTTGTTGTAAGCGAACTGTACGAGAGGCAAGAATTCCTCCCAATGCTTTTGTTGGTCCATCATGTACATGCGCAACATGTCTTCCAAGGTTTCGTTCGTTCGTTCGGTCTGTCCATCCGTCTCTGGGTGATACGCAATACTAAAATTAAGTTGGGTTCCCAAGGCCTCTTGGAAACTCATACAAAATCATCTGGTAAACACCGATCCTTGATCGGATATGATCTTCTTAGGCACACCATACAGCCTCACAATCTCACTGATGAAAACTCTCGCTATGTCAGGTGCCTGATACGTCATATGCATCGGAATAAAGTGAGAACTCTTTGTCAGAGTGTCTACTACTACAAAAATCGAGTCATGTCTCCTTTTCGCCAGTGGCAATCCAACAATAAAATCCATCAAAATGAATTCCCATTTTGATTCCAGAATGGCATGTGGTTGAAGTAATCCCGCCGGGTGTCTATGTTCAGCCTTTACCTGCTGACACTCGGGACATCTAGCCACAAAGTTGACTATGTTGGCCTTCATTCCTTTCCATAAGAACAAGGGTTTAAGGTCTGCCCTCATCTTCGTGACTTCTGGGTGAGCCATGTAAACTGCTCTATGAGCCTCGCTCAGGATCAACATCCTCAATTCATCGTTTGGCGGTACATAAATCCGACCTCTAAACCTCAATAAACCATTGCTATCAAATGAATATCCCTCATATCGTGGTACCATCATTGTGTTTTGTCCGATGAGATCCTCTACTTCTTTGTACCAGTCATCGTCACACTGTAAAGTAAGAATCTTCTCACGTAGATTCATCTGAAGAGGCAACACCAAAAATTTGCATGGCCTCCGACTCAAGGCATCTGCCACTGGATTCATTGTTCCCTTTATGTAAGTAATCTCGAAGTCATACTCGCTAAGCAATTCCGACCAACACCGTTGTCGCACGTTCAGGTCGCTTTGCGTAAAAATGTGTTGTAGTCCACAATGATCAGTCTTTAATTCAAATTTTCCTCCAACAAGGTAGTGTCTCCAAACCTTCAAGGTATAAACGATGGATAATAACTCCAAATCGTGCGTCATGTAATTCTCCTCATGCCTTCTCAGTTTTCTCGAAATGTAAGCAATCACCCGTCTGTCTTGCATCAAGACTCCGCCTAAACCTTCCTTGGATGCGTCAGTGCATACCAAGAAGTCTGCGTCCATGTCAGGGACTTTTATTATCGGCGCTGTCATCAACAACTCTTTAAGCCTTCGAAATGCTTCCATGCATTTCTTGTCCAAACAAACTTCTTGTTTTTCTTCTGCAATTCTGTGATCGGATTTGTGATCTTTGAAAATCCCCTGATAAACCGTCGATAGTATTCGGCTAAACCCATAAAAATCCGCACTTTTGTGACATTCGTTGACACAGGCCATTCCATAATAGCCTCAACCTTGGCTGGATCCAGGGTGATGCCTTCGCCGGAGATGACATGCCCTAAGTAGTGAATCCTCGATTGATAAAAAGAGCATTTGGACAACTTCCCATATAATTTGTATTCTCGTAAACATTGTAGTACTAAGCGCAAGTGCTCGTCATGCTCCTCTGTCGTCCGAGAGTAGATAAAAATATCGTCAATGAATACTTGGATGAACTTGTCCAAGTACTCGCAGAACACCCCGTTCATCAAACTCATGAATACCCCTGGGGCGTTTGTCAGTCCGAAAGGTAAAACAATAAACTCCTAATGTCCAAATCTTGTCTTAAAGGCGGTCTTAGGGACGTCATCCTCCTTTATCCGTAACTGGTGATACCCTGATCGTAAATCGATCTTGGAGAACACCGTCACACCCTTCATCTGATCAAACAGATCATCAATTCTTGGAAAGGGATACTGATTCTTGATGGTAGCCTTGTTCAGTTGACGGTAGTCAATGCAAAGCCTCCAAGATCTGTCCTTCTTCCGAATAAAATAACTGGTGCACCCCACGGTGACACACTAGGATGTATCAGTCCCAGGTCCAACAACTCCTTTCATTGCATTTTTAACTCTTGCAACTCCGGGGTCGACATCTGGTAAGGATTTCTTGCTATCGGTTTGGTCCCCAGTTTCAGGTCTATAGTAAACTCCAATTCTCTTTCTGGTGGCATCCCCAGCAACTCCTCTAGAAATACGTCCGCAAACTCCTTCACCACCGGAAGGTGTTCTAGACCTTCCGCTACTCCCTTTTAGTTTAGCGCAAGGATCGCATAAATCTTGCACCCCTTACGCATACTCTTCTGTAACTGTAAGGAAGAGACAAACCTCAGCGATACTCCCTGGTTCCATCCTACTATCACACGTCTCTGTCCTTCATCATCGACTAAGCTCAACCATTTCATCTTACAGTTGAGTATCGCCTCATGCGATTCCAACCAATCCATGCCGATCATGACGTCATAAGACCCTAAGATCATGACGTACAAGTTGACCCTGATGACAAACTCTCCCAGGTTAAGGGAACATCCCGTAACCTTTCCTCCAACTTTCTATTTGGCTCCCGATGCCATCTCCATGAAGCTAAACTCGTCCTGTTCGACTGCCTTGACCTTAATCCTTTTTAGCGCTGCACAAAAAATGAAACTCTCAGTAGCTCCTGGGTCTATCAAAATACTAAGGTTCTGGTCAGTGACAGTACCTGTCGTATCGAGCACAGTCGACTGGTGCTCTGCCTGACAGTTATTCATCGCTGCATGAATCTGATGGGCCTTGCCCATATCTCCCACTGTAGTAGGTCTGGCTGATCCGGACGCCCTAGTCCTCTCCATCGGACAGTCGCACTGGTAGTGTGCCTCCCCACACGTCCAACACCCCTTCTTCGGCCCAGTAGTCCTGGTACCCGAAGTAGAAGATGACGGCCCACTGGCCTAGAAACCTGGTCTATTCTGCTGAACAGGCCTAAACTGCTACTACTACGGGTGATGCTTCTACTGCTGTTGTGGTCCTCGGTAAGGTGTCCGCTGCTGAGGTGGCAGTCGTCATGGTGTAGCAAAAGTGGATCCCCTATGGAAGCCATGATACCTCGGCATGTGTCTCGCTGGTGTCTACTACTGTGGTGTACTAGATGAACCCTGCCCTGCAGGTCTCGCTGGAGTCCTGGTCTGACCCCCACTGATAAGATCCTCCTCTACTATGAGTGCCTTTTGGATAGCGTCGTGTAAGGTTTGAGGCATCATAATCCTAACCTTTGCATGCAGGCTACGTTAAGGCCAAACATGAACCTATTGACCTTGAGCTTCTCAGTGTTCAGATGCAGAACATACCAGAGCAGCTCCATAAAACGTGCCTCGTACTCGGGCACTATACGACCTTCCTGTCATAATGCATTGAACTCATTGAGCTGACGCTCAATGAATTCCTCTGAAAGATACCTCTCTCGGAACCGTTCCTCAAACAGTTCCCATGACACATCTTCAACGACCATAGAAGAGCGCTCCCCTTCAGTTTAAAGACCGCCATGCGGACCTTCATGTTGGAGGTATAATCACGAAGCGCGAAGCACGTGGCTGCGTCGTCTGGGGCATCGAAGAACTCAGGAAATTTTACCTTCTCGATTTCATGGTGAATGCTACCTATAACGGCCAGTGCGCACGACGGAACCTTGGTAGGTGCCCATGCCCTGGCCTCATCTCTGTCCAATCTGCTGATCAGCGCATCGGACATGCGCTGGAAAGATCTCATCATCCCCACAACATCGACAACTGTGATCTGCTCCTATCCAAGGACCTGCTCGCCTCCCTGGGGGTTAGACCCCTCAGGTGTGGATGCTGCTGGAGGTGTCACGCCTCCTCCCCTAGTACCTCGTCATCTGCCTCCGCAGCGTCCTCTAACCATGATTACCTGCACACACATAGTCATCTCGATCAGCAATAGAATAATCAAACATAATCATGTCAATGGAAGCCGTAGCGAATCCCAAGTCGCGGGTCGAACTGGCTCTGATACCATATGTAATGACCTCCTTGTTATGACAACCATTCTAGTAACAGGTGCAAATTTTTATTTTTTTTCTTTAAGGTGTGTGCGCGTGTGTAGAAGTAACAGCACACTTAACTGTACGATGCCACTCGACAACCAACAAGATGCAACCGCGAAGTTCAGCACAAGAAGACTGAAGGCACTCCACGAGAAACTGCACAAATACGACCATAGGCAAGTGGCGCATAGAACAAACATTAAGACATACTCATGTGCATAGTAAGGACACAGAGGGAAGAATCCAGGGTGTTAGGGTTACTACTTCTGCACAGGAAATCAGGGCGTTTAGTCTTATGTCTTCTCGAAAGAAGATTAGACAGGCTCTTGGTCGACTGCTCAGGCAGAAACTAGTAATCTGACCTAGAACAAGACGCAAGCAATACGAACTCAACAAGACGACACCGACATACCACAGTAACAACAAGAAATAAACGCCCCTAGACATAAGGCATACAACTAGCAGCTGTAAGCAGAAAACGACACCAGGTGTTAAGTACAGTACAATCCCAGATGGAAGAATCCAACAGTAGAGTTTACTATTTCTACACAGGAAAGAAAGGCTTTTAGTCTTATGTCTTCTCAAAAAAAGATTAGACAAGCTCCTGGCCGACTGCTCAGGCAGAAACTAGTAAATATTTTAGGGAGTCGCAGTCATGGAACTGTGCCTTTAAACAGCCCGAGACTACTGATACGGCCCAGAGTGTGTTGTAAGAGTGGAAACTGTGCCTTTAAACAGCCCGAGACTCTTGATACGACACTAGATTACTTATACCGGAAATACACATAGACATATATACTAAGCTACAAGAGGTGTCTCTATCCCGCCCGACACAACCGACCAAGCAACCAACTGAATACTATTTAGTACAACATAAACAAGAAGGACGACTACACCCTTTACGGAAGGCGCACTACAAGAAGGAATCGACAATGAACACCCCTATTCCACATTGTTTAAACAAACAACCACCCTAATTGACTAACACGTAGTAGTTTATTGTACGTAAGACAAGTTATTGCACCATACATATTATTAACAACAATTAAAAATTACAATAACTCTGTCATGAAACATTAACCATCTATCATTTATGTCACAATCCGGACCATGATTTTACAATTATCATACTTCTTATATGCTACAACAACTAAATTTCTAATGACTATAAGATAAAATCATTGACTAAGGTCCAATAATAATGCACCAAAAATGACATCATATTTATAGGTAATATCAATGGAAAATAACAACATACATCATAAATTAAAATGGCAATCTAAAATAATAAAATTCAAATGACAAAAGTTAAAAGGGGAATTATTGGATTTGACAACTATCAATATTTGAAATAGCAATAATTAAAAATAGAAATTAATTAAAGAGGTCACTATATGGAAATAGCATCATGATTATAGGAATCATCAATTGAAGGTACAATATACAACATAATTTAAAAAGGGCAATCTTATAATATAATAAAATTTTAAATGACAATGGCAACTATCCACCTTACAATTGACAAGAAATTTAGATAACCATCAATTAAAGATGTCAATATATGGAGTTACCTCATAACTACAGGTGACATCAATTTCAGTAACCTTGGGTGTATAATACTTATAACCATAAACTCCAATATATAATAACATCATAATTATGAATAACATCATGTTTTAAATAACAAAATCATCATATTGACAATCACATCATCTCTAAAACTACCATCTATCAGGTCAATATATAAAATAACCTCTTATATATAAATGACATCAGATTTCTAAAAATAACAAGATGACACCATAACTGCAACGTAAATAGACAACAACAACGACAGTTAAAATGACCATGTGTAAATATAACAATATTTAATAAGAACATGGTACCAAATATCCCTATTTTAAAATGCCAATAAGTAAAAACCAATGCATTTAAATGACGATATATATAATAACATAGTAATTATATATATATTATGTGTCGTTGGCCTTTAAATAATTCAAGGGCAAACAATGATTAAGGTCGTAAGGAAGTAGACTGACAGTCTCAATTAATTAAAATGAAAGGTGTTTTTGTGTTTTTGGTTTATATTTTAAATCAGCAAGGCGACATAATCCCCTCACTGCGTAACCCTAATCCCAGTACCTTTAATTCTACCTCGCGCAATCAACTCGATTCAAAACCATGATAACCATATCGCTTCTTCCAGATTAAGGTAGCACAGGAAAATAGTGACCAGATCATGCATCACAATGACATAAATTAAACGAATCCCCAAAAATAGAACAATAATCCGTTTAATCGTTCCATACCCAAAAAGCAATGGAAACATTTAAAACTCTGTTGTATGTGATAGCTGCAACATGTAAGAAATTCCGTAGATCAACCGCCCAATATCTCAGTAAAAAAAAAAAGAAACGCAGATCGATTTGCACCAGAACCATCAACGGGAAGAGCAGAGGTAACGAGCCATACATGGGAGGGGTAAAAACCTACCCAAGCAACAATTGACAGCAAAAACGCAGGTAAAAAAAAATGCACACGCAATGATGAGCAGCACGCAGAGAACAAAGGGTCAGGTTCGGGCGAGGTTATTGATCTAAATGCGTAGTGAACGTAACATTAGAATGCAGAGATGTATACAGAGATAAAACGCAGAGTGTTTTAACAATAGAACGCCGAGATCATGAGGTGCCATTCGCTGAGTATAAAAATTTAGTGAAATAGTTTTTAGAGGGTCCAAGATGTTTGGACGGAATGCAGGTGAAGGTGAAGGTCAACCAAAACTCAGAGAAATAATCACTCGAAGATGCACCGCTTGGTGGCTGGGCATAGTTGCATGCTGAGATGGGGTTTATAACATTCCGATTGGGTGAGTGGGATCGATATATCAATGGGTCTCCCTCTGGAATCAACTACCCAAGTCAAACATATGCCAAGAGAGCTGAATCAATTACGAGTTGCCGGGTACGATGGAAATTTTCCCAGCGAAAACAAAACTTAGTGGGTAACAGGCAAAAGGAGGCATCCCAAGAAGATATTTATCTTCTCCAGTGGTCGCATGTGGTACATGAAGGGTTCAAACACCAGTCTGAAAAAGGTTTATGGTTGACGGAAGGGCTGATGG
Organism: Picea glauca; assembly: GCA_000966675.3. Taxonomy (NCBI): domain Eukaryota; kingdom Viridiplantae; phylum Streptophyta; class Pinopsida; order Pinales; family Pinaceae; genus Picea; species Picea glauca. The sequence goes on along the minus strand of JZKD02S2355210.1, from coordinate 300,716 downwards.
TAAAGGAACACTCTCAAGGTTAAGTAACATAATTGATGCGCTACAAAAATAAATAATAATACAAGTAATAATTTAACACTCAAGGATTAGCTCCAGACAACAGTCTGAATTAATTACTAGATTACAATGCTACCCATACAGACAAATTTCGGGATACCAATGACAGTGAGATCGGAAAAATTCCAGAATACAATAATATCAATTTCGGCAAATTCCAGTAGACAAGTGATAACATTATAGACAATGTCCAGATGCAAATGATAGTAATTTCAGACAAATTCCAGAAAACTATAATATCAATATCAACAATTTCCAGAACATCATGATAAACCACTCCTTCTACCATACAAATGAAAAGCGTACCTGTGCCTTTTCACCCCTCCCTTCGGATTGACATCCCGCGCTTCGTGGTGCATCTCTCTCTCTGTACTCCTCCCGCTCGTCAACCGTAGAGGACTCACCGGTACCTCCCAGCCAAACACTAGGGGTACTCTACTTCCCCCTTAGCCCCTCCAGTCGTAAAGGGGCCACACAAGATCCAGAGATAATACTAGCTTCTCAGCTCGCCTCCACGGCTGAGCTACCACTCCAAACACAGTTGAGATAACCCAACTCCTCACAAGCAATGCGTCAAGCCTCAATATGGCAGCGTAATGTTACACTAACCATTCCTCCCCTTCTTCCTTCTTTTCCCCTTCTTTTATAGAAATTTGAGACCCACCTACTTTCCTAAATCATTATTAAATTAATTTTTAATGACAAACCTCTAAACATTCTCTGTCATCCAAGTGTCACTCATCCCCCATGGTTCTCCAAATTAATTTCTTTAATTTTTAAAAAAAGACTCATTTCCCTCACTCCCCCTAAAGTCACTCCTAAAATTACTCCTTGGGTTCCTAGATCCCCTCTCATGCTTTTAATAACTTTCCTAAAATGAAGTTTCTGATTTTTAGTAACTCCTTAAATGTTGATTCCTTTTCGATTTTTACCCTATGTCTCCTACATTCCATTATTAAGTTTCCTTTATTACAAGTTCCTCATTTCTATTTTTTTTTATTTCTCTCTTTTATTATTATTTTTTTTTTTGTTAAACCCAAATGATAAATGCACTCAATAGTCTTTTCAATATATTTTTAAAATCCTAAATTTTTATACTCCCATTCTTTAATAATTTTTAATTCTTCTTTAAATTTAAAAACCTTGGGTTTTCAATTAATTTATCCCCCTCATTAATTTACCCCCCCTTAGTTTAAGAAGACTTTAACTAACACATAGGAGGGTTTTAGTTTACGACCTTAGGTTTGTTTTTGTAGGATCTTTTCTTAGGGCTTATCAAAATTTTATCTTTGAGGTGTTTTAAATTTAGGTTTAGATTGAACTAGGAGACAATTCGTTAGGGGATTCGTTTTAATTTTTTTTATGAGGCGTTAAGGTCTTAGGGTCATCTAGGTTGTCTCATCATCATCATCAATGCGATGTGCCCTTCAGGACGCACTACGTGCTCCAAGGGTGCCACTCACCTCGATTGCTTATGTTGTGCGACATGCCCTTCAGGATGCATCACGTGCTCCAAGGGTGCCACTCGCTGACTTGTATTTCTTTGCGAGACGTGCCCTTCAGGATGAACCACGTGCTC
>JZKD02S2355210.1:277696-299030 GCA_000966675.3 Picea glauca | reverse complement strand
CAACAACATATCATAAAATCAATATCATATCATCAAAACAAAACAATATCACCGTAAATGAAACAACCCAAATAGCCCACTCCCTGACTCAATCCGCAGTCCAAGGGAGTTCCACTGATGCCTCTGCATCGTCAAGGTCCGAAACCCTACACACTCAATGAAACCGAGTCAGCAACACCTGTCTACATCAAAGTAGTACAAACATCCTGTCATCTAACTTAACGCATCATAATGAAGGAAAAAGTTTTATCATCATAAAAATCCAGATCACTTGTGAGCAAGTGTCCTCAAAGAATAAGTTTGGTAAGTGCGCCAGAGCGGGATGTTACAGCGGAGGCGGTCCCTTGTCCCAAAAACAAGGGGGTCTCATACACCAATTTCGTGTGGCTTGACCGTGACCTTAAAAATAGATTATTATAATAATAAGTTAATACATTATTATAATGTATTAATTTAACTAATGTATTATTACAATATTGATGTATCATTATTTTACTAACGAACCATTATTTTATTAACAATTCATTACTTTATTATTGTATAAATATTTTATTAATGTATTAATATTTTAATGTAATAATGTAATACTTTAATGTATTTTTTATTAGTTTTTTAATGTATCGATGCTTTATTCATGTATTACCTTAGCAATGCATTATTTTATTATTGTATAATAAGGTATTGCTACTTTACATTATAAGTTACATTATTAATGTATTAATACTTTAATAATGTATGGATACTTTTTTAATGTATTAATTCTGTAATATTAATGTTTTAATATCAATATTTATATATTAGGATATTAATAATACTAATAAATATATAATTAATAATGTATTTAATGTATGAATTAATTAATGTATTAATGTATAAATTGAATAATAAACCGCATACATTAATGTATAAATTAATTAATACATTGCATTATTAATATACCATTCAATTAATAAATTACTTTATATATTAATGTAAAATAATATTCTAATTTATATATTATATTAGTACAATACATCAAATTACATTATTAATGTATTAATTTATTAGTGTATTAATATTTTAACAATGTATTAATTAATAATCTATAAATTTATGAATTAATTAATACATTGCACTATTAATGTATCAATCAACTACATTACGTATTAATGCAAAGTAATACTTTAATTTATAGATTACATTTATACATTATTAATATCTATTACATTAATGTAATGCATTACATTAATAGATCTCATTAATTTATATATATTAATAAAATATTAATGTAATAATTAATTAATACATTAATTATGTATTAATGGTGGTCCCAAAAGCATGTATGTAGTCAACTAGGAACAACCACTTTATAAAAGTGATTGATATTCGCACGTCATTTTTCACCTTTCAAAATTAATGACGTGATCGACGTATATCAACCACTTTTATAAAGTGGTTGTTGCTAGTATATATAATATACCGTGGCTGCCAATTTTTTTTTATCTTTCATTGAACACCCACTTAAAGTATTTATTTTAATTTTTTACAAAAGTATTTTGATCAATGGTATCGATTCTTCATCTATTCATAAATGGAGGTTTAATAGTTTTTCTCACTCACACACCCCTCTTCTCACATACATGGAATAAATAATTTGCCTAGGTTTACAGTCTCAACTCAAACAACTTACTAAGTGAAGAACAAATTTTCTCATGTGTATACTCGAGTTGAGTTGACACATACACAACTGAATCTTTAATAAGAGGAGTTGATGTAGATGATTGATCCTCTAATTCAAGGGTTCCGTTCTCACACATTTCAACAATATCCACCTTGACAATAAATGTTTCTAATACCTGGCTCATTATTCTATTCTATCACTTTTTCTTCAAGCCAAGAAAAGACAAGAACCATCATAGCTTCTCTAAAAGTACTCATTTTGTGAACATGTTTGCACAGTTATCTTTTGTACGAGCATTTTCAAGAGAAACTCCACCTTCATCGATGGCATGTCTTACAAAATGGTACTTAATAGGAATATGTTTTCTTTTGTTGTGGTAGGTTGGATTCTTGGCCAAGTGAGTAGCACTTTGACTATCACAAAGTAGCTTTACTTTGTCCTGCATCCTTCCAAACTCACCAAACAATATTTTTAACCAAACCACCTCTTTGAAATCATGTGAATAAGCCATGTATTATGCTTCTGTAGTGAATAAAGAAACAATGTTCTGTAGCTTTGAAATCCAACTAATAGCTCCACCTAAAAGAGTAAAAACATATCACAAAGTTGACCTCCTCTTGTCCAAACCACGTGCAAAATCAGAATCAACATATCCACGAACTAACTCACAAAAACTGTTATAGGTGATACAATGATCACTTGTTCCCCTTAAATACAGAAACACCCATTTCACTATTGTCCAATGATCTTTACCTAGATTTTCCATATCTCTATTGAAAACCCCAACTGCATGTGAAATGTCTATGGTATTTGAGACATATGTTCCTTTTCTTATTTTGTACTAGGACATAAACATGAAGAAAGATTGAAATGGGCAGTGAAAGGTACTGAAACTAGTTTCACACTATTCATACCAAACCTCAAAAGTAGTTTCTGGACATACTTTTATTGTGACAAATAAATATTACCATTCCTCCTATCTTTAGATATCTCCATCTCCAAAATATTCTTTGATGCTCCTAGATCTTTCATATCAAATGTCCTATCCATTTGAGCCTTTAAATTGTTGATCTGAATTATGCTTTTGCTTGCTAAAAGCATATCGTCAACATACAATACTAAGATAATGAATCTGTCATTATTTATTTTTTTAAAGTAAACACAATGATCATACTCACTCCTTGTATAATTATTTCTCATCATGAAAGAGTCAAATTTCAAGTACCATTGTCTGGGAGACTGCTTCAGACCATACAATTATTTCTTGGGCTTGCAAACAAATTTCTTGTTGCAGTTTTGAACGAACCCTTCAGGTTGTTCCATGTAAACATCCTCATTCAAATCTCCATGTAAGAAAGCAGCCTTAACATCTAGATTCTCTAACTCCAAATCAAGTGATGCAACTAATGCTAACACAATTCAAATTGAAACAATCTTAACAACTAGTGAAAAAATATCATGAAAGTCAATAACTTATTTCTGAGAATATCCATTTGCAACCAGCCTTGCTTTGTACCTTTATACCTTATCATCAAAACCCGTCTTCATCTTGTACACCCTCTTGCAATCTAAAGTTTTCATGTCTCTTGGAAGTTCTACGAGGTCCCATGTAGCATTCCTCTCTAATGCATTCATTTGATCTGTCATTGATTCTTTCCATTTTTCACTATTATAGCCCTCAACATCTTCCTAATAGCATGAAGGTTCATCATCATTAGTACTTAAAGAATTTGATGAAACAAAATCATCATACCTTCTTGGAGGAATTCTGACCCATGTATACTTAGGGAAGTTTGTGGATCATCCACAATCTATTGATTGTCATCATCATCCATGTTTTCCTCTATAGGAACCTCTTCATGAACATCTTCAGAAACTTGTTCATGTTCACTTTCATATTTAGTTGAACACATTTCAAACTGAATTTGTTGATATTTCGATACTTCTACCTATTTCATTTGAGCATCTTCATCTAATTTGATGAGAGATGATTCATCAAATATTACATCTCTGGTAATGGTGATCTTGTGGGAAGTATGATCCCACAACCTGTACCCCTTAATACCATCACCATATCCAACAAAGATAAAACTTTTTTATTTTGCATCTAATTTAGAATGTTGATGTTTCGGAACTAGAGAATAGGATTCACAACAAAAAAAATTAATATTACAATAATTACAAGGGTGACTTGTCCATACCTCTTATGTAATATTTCATTCTATTGTTGTTGATGGTGAATGATTCACCAGATAACAAGCTGTAGATGTTGCTTCTTCCCACAATTCCTGCTGCAATTTGGCTTTACTCAACATACTCTGTTCTCTCTCTAGAAGAGTTTGCGTTCTCACCTTAATTTCATGACTACAAAGCATCAAATTAAGGGCTCTTTTCATGAAAATTGTTGGGAAAACCACTTTGACAGTATCTTCATAACCCCCTTGCCTTGATCAAATATTATCATTTTGTCTTTCATAATCTTATGTAAAAGAATACATTATCATGGATATGGTTCGTTTGAAGGTTGAATAAAATAAGTATAATTATTTTTTCCTAGATCCAAACTTCAATTTAAAATGAAATTGTGTGGGGTTGATTAATTAATCCTTTTAATACTTAATGAAGGTTGGACAAAACACCTTTGAATGCTAAAAATAATTAATTAAAATAGAGTTTTGGTAACCCCTTCCATTTATTTGATCTTGGAATATCACTTGATCATACAAATCCTATACTTATCCATGCTCTTCCATGATTCCCCTATGCATCGACCAAACCTTTTGAGTGTCTACGAAATCATTACTTTAACCATGTCATTGTCCCTAAATTTAGATCAAGAGTTCATGGAATCCCATAAGGATTACATTAGTCACCCTGTTTTGAATCCTCATGTACTTTTATTTATGGGATGTAATCAAGTTTTCAAGTGTTGCATGGTTTTACGATGTTCTCAGCTCTTCCGATTTTCAATTTTCATCAGCTCTGTCAGTCTAACTTTGCTCGTTACTTATGGGTTTGGTTTTATGTGCCTACGATGTTCTTACCCTAACAAAAACCGCCTGTTCATTTTATGTTCCTCCTTAGTTATTAACCCTTCCAGATAACTTATGGTCCTGTTAGCGATAATTCTTATCTTGGGCTCAAGAGCATCAAGGTTTGTAGGTTGCACAGGAAGCGCCCAAGCACAGTGCGAAAGGACCTCTGTTCCAGTTACGAGTCAAGTGAGCAGGCAAAGTTTTGCTGTCAGCAGCCAAGATCCACCCACAAAGAAAATCGACGGTCATCAGGTTTTCGGGGCTGTCAAGTTGCTTGGGATTTAGCAGGAGGAAGCTCCAATGGTTCAAAGCAGAGTTGGGTCGTCCAATCAAATTGGGACAGGTGGCAGCCTGTCGACATATCGCGGATCGGGGTTTTGGGGAGCAGGGAGCTCTCAGCTCATTACACTTGGAAGTGTCTATCAGCGAAATGCCGAAAGCGTCTTTGGCGCCAAGCCCAGGGTCTCAGCACCAGGTCATATCAAGTGAGCAGGTGAAAGGGGGACAACCTCTTTATAATAGTAAATAATATTTGGGCCATCTATATGAAGGACATGTGACACGTATCTATGTCATGTCGGTGTTCAGGATTTCGCGCGGTAAGATCTCCTCATCGCTTCACCTCTCGAAACCCCGAACCCCAAAGCTCCGAAAGTGCCCAGAGTCGGGCCCATGGTTTTGGCACCTGGTCATCAAGAAGGAGGCCTGGAGGAGGGGCATTTATGTCTATAATTTGGCCACTTTGGCCCCGAAGCGTCGAGCTAAATCTCAGATGGAAGGCATTGTGATGCTCCAGATGTCGATTCGACGTGAGCTAAATCCCAGTATCTGCTGGAGATTAATGAAGAAAAGAGAGGGTGTCTCAAACCTCACCTCACTCATTTATTATAGAGTATGGAGGTCTCAATCAAAAGTCTACATGGGAGGGTCCCCTGTACCATTTCTCCTAAGGGAACCCATGCCAAGTCTTCAACTCGCCAGAATAACCTGCACATTCCATGTCAACATTCAAAGGGTTCAACTACCTCTAGCGCGGGCCATGCCGAACTAAGGTAGCATATGACAGAGCAATGAAGGATAGATTTGATTGAGGTGATTCCATCCATTAAAAGTTCTGAGATGCCTCTACTAGCAGAGCTCCCTACTGTAAAGTTTTAACTAATATTCTAGTTTGTTGGTTATGCATCTGTATATGAGATATCTTGTTTTATGACAGACATTTTTTCTTACTCCATCTAATTTTTGTCTCATGCTAAGAGAGTTCGTGATTGTCTGATTCGTTCCAATTATTGCAATTATGTTATGATAAAAGATTTATTGTTGCACTAATGCATTCTCTGGATTTTGTGTTTGAATGTAAGATGATATTGAATTTTGACGTCTTCTTCCTCAGCTTGTTAGAAACCCGATGTTAATAAAAAAACTCTACTTTCCTCTTATATAAGTCTTCCTCCTGTTCACCCTTTAATAGAGCTCATTGTCTGAAGTTTATATAAGACCTCACTCACCTATACATGCTTGGCCTAGTTTTGGAGTTCGAATGATATTGTTTTGAGTTGGATTCCATTTGGTCATCCCATATATAAACCACTGTGACATAAAACTGATGGGAGACGAGCTCTGCTCCTGCTAGCAATCCGGGAGTGACTTCAGACGCCAACATTTCTGGTGTCGTTGCCAAGGACAAAGTTTAAGATTTTCCCTGGGCAGAACGACATTGAGCCTCTGATTCTGAAGGTGCATCAGACATCAGATCCCTTCAAGATTGCTACTATGCACCTGGTGACTCCATTGTTTCCACTTCATTGTTTCAACTGTAGCTATTGTTAGCACACCTGAAAGCTGACCTAGAGGAGCTTTCTCGAGAAGGTTTCAGCGGCTTCTTTCTCAGCCTGAGAAGCTTCTTGGGGTAACGACAACATTAAGATCTGGCCTTTGATGGTGAACAAGGACCGGGAATATTTGAATTTGCACATATTTCACCTGGTGACTCCATGATTTGAGGATCGATTGGCGACTCCACTAGTTCGTAAGGAGAAAATCCTTGCTTACAGGTTTTCTCCTTTTAATTTTTCTGCTATTCCTAGTTTTCCTAATGTTGTTCCCTCTCCGAATGAATGGAGTGATTATTTTCCCATATTTGGAAAATGTGAAGAGGACAACCCTGCTCAGCACCTCAGTGAGTTTCATGAACTTATGCGTCAGTGGGAGATACATCATGAAGATGTATTACTGAAGATGTTCATGTTCTCGTTAGTAGGGGATGCACGCAGATGGTCTCATTCTTTACCCCCTTCTAGCATTTCTTCACTTAGTGAGTTCCATGTAGCTTTCACCGCTTACTCTCAGAAGTTGTATCCCTCTGAGTTGATTTGTCTTAACTATTGTGAGGGATATTACAACAAATGTATACAAGATAGAGTCGTATTTTATGAAGACTATGAGGATGATCCTGATGACCTGGATCAGGAATCATTCCTTTCTCCTCCCCATACGTCAGTTTCAGGTGAAGTTATGGAGTTGATAAAATCTATCAATGCCAGACTTGATAGGTGGGAAGCTAAAAAAGGTGCTGAGGATTTCCCATCCTTTGAAGCAGAGGCCCTTAGCATCTCTACTGAGGGTGATTATGAAAAAATCTTTCCCACGGGTCCTGTTTATGGTCATTATGAATCTGACCCATGGGAGAGCCAAGAAGAAGAAATCCTCCCAGATATGATCATGTCTGATGAAGGCTGTGATGATGAGGGCTGTAAGGATAGAAGACTGGGGGAAGAAGTTGCTCTGAGTGAACTAATGGAGTGGGCGATATCTCTCATTGCCCATCATGCAAGGTTTAAATCTGAGGACAATGGCGAGGATTTTCCAGTCTCTAAGGCAGATGTTCTAGATGGCTCTCTCGAGGAGAATATTGAAGATATCGTAAGAGCATTAACATATGTCCCCGATGATCTTATTGTCTCAGAACAAAACGATGAAGTGGTAGTTGTGGAAAAGGATTGTTCCCTTTTCCTTCACAAGATCTCCCACGATGTGTTTACATTCGGGGTCGAAACGGAGGAGTGGGGGATAGTTCCATTTCTACAAGTTGGAGAAGCTTTGTTCCCCCCCGACTTTGATGATTATCTGGAAGAGGAGTAGTAGAGCTCCACATCACCTTTTGCTGATCAGAGTAGCCAACCCACTTATGAAAATTACGGATCAGAGTCTGAGCTTGATATGCTAGATTTCCAAGAGCAGGTGACAGACCCTTGCCCTTTGCTCACTAGGGAAAATTATCACGAGGAAATCAAACATCTTAGTCTTTTAGGAGACGCTGAGCGGTACGAAGAAGTGAAAAATTTACCCAGGGGGCCTGTTTATGACGAATATGAATCTGACCTAGGGGAAACCCAAGAAGAGGAAAAAGAACCAAAGGAGTAGTCTTCCCTTTGTTCAGAGCCAGTCAATGAGTAGCCACCACCTAAGATCAGCAAGCCTACTTCATTTATTCACCCACCTGTTCTTATCAGAGATATTCAGTCACGGGTGAACAATTGTGTAGCAGAGGAGGTCTGTTGCCCATTTCCTGGAAGTGGTTGCTCATTCGATGACCCTGTCAACGAATACATGGAGTGGCGTTTCTCTTATGCTTTGGAGCTGCCATATCCCATCTCAACTTCAACTTGTAAGGAGAAGTTAAAGAGTGTAACTGTTCTGCTGTCACGGTTACATCAACTGTTTGTGATCACTGATAGAAGGCAAGAGCTTCCCTTCAGGAAGTTACTTGATTGGTTGTGATGGAAGTCTACTTTCACCTAGCCCCATGTAAAGTGTTTTATTAGTTTAGGACTGTATATAAATAAGCTCCTTTGAGCATGTAGCTTTGTTTGCTTTTCTTTACTTTTTGGCCTATATTTTCAGAAGCGGGGGTTTTGAGCTTGACTCCATAGCCCAATAGCAAGGCACTGAAGATGTGGAATGAGTTCTTAGAGCATCATAGGGATGAATCTATCCCCCATGGAGCCTAATGTTAGCGATAATTATTGTCTTGGGCTCGAGAGCATCCATGTTTGCAGGTTGCGTAGGAAGCGCCCATGTACAGCGGAAAAGGACCTCCGTTCTAGTTACGAGTCAAGCGAGTGGGAAAAATTTTTCTTTCAGCGTCTGAGATCCATCCATAAAGAAAATCGACGGTCATTGAGTTTTCAAGGCTGTTAAGCTACCTGGGATTTAGCAGGAGGGAACTCCAATGGTTCAAAGTAGACTTGGGTCGTCCAATCAAATTGGGACAGGTGGCAGCCTGTCGACATATTGTGGATTGGGGTATTGGGGAGCAAGGAGCTCTCAACTCATTACACTTGGAAGTGTCAATCAGTGAAACATCGAAAGTGCCTTTGGCACCAAGCCCAGGGTCTCAGCACCAGGTCATATCAAGCGAGCGGGTGAAAGGGTTAAAACCTCTTTATAATAGTAAATAATATATGTGCCATCCATATAAAGGATGCGCGACATGTATCTACGTCATGTCGGTGTTCAGGAGTTCACGCAGTAAGATCTCCTCGTCGCTTCACCTCTTGAAACCCCAAATCCTGAAGCTATGAAAGAACCCAGAGTCGAGCCCATGGTTTTGGCACCTGGTCATCAAGAAGGAGGCCTGGAGGATGGGTGTTTACGTCTATCATTTGGCCACTCGAGCCCCAAAGTGTTGAGCTAAATCTCATAAGGAAGGCATTGTGATTCTCCAGATGTCGATTCGATGTGAGATAAATCCCAGTACCTACTGGAGATTAATGAAGAAAAGAGAGGGTGGCTCAAACCTCACCTCACTCATTTATTGTAGAGTATGGAGGTCCCAACTGAAAGTCTTCCCGGGAGGGTCCCCTGTACCATTTCTCCTTAGTGAAGCCACGCCGAGTCTTCAATTCTCCAAAAGAACCTGCACACGCCAAGTCAACATTCAAAGGTTTCAGCTACCACTGGCGCGGGCCATGCCGAATTAAGGTAGCGTATGACAGAGCAATGCAGGCCAGATTTGATTGAGGTGATGCCATCCATTAAAAGTTCTGAGAAGCCTCTACTGGGCAAAACGAAGGGAAGAGTATATGTAGGCATTTTTCCCATTTTGTAATAGGGGGGGATGGTAGAGAAAAGCTCCCTACTATAAAGTTTTAACTGATATTCTAGTTTGTTGGTTATGCATCTGTATATGAGATATCTTGTTTTATGATAGACATTTTTTCTTACTCCATCTAATTTTCATCTCATGCTAAGAGAGTTCGTGATTGACTGATTCATGTGAATTATTGCAGTTATGTTATCATAAAAGATTTATTGTTGCACTACTGCATTCTCTGGCTTTTGTGTTTGAATGTAAGATGATATTGCATTTGGACATCTTCTTCCTCAGCTTGTTAGAAACCCGATGTTAATAATAGACCTCTACTTTCCTCTTATATAAGTCTTCCACCTGTGCACCCTTTACTACAGCTCACTGTCTGAAGTTTATATAAGACCTCACTCACCTATGCATGCCTGGCCTAGTTTTGGAGTTGGAATGATATTGTTTTAAGTTGGGTTCTATTCGGTCATCCCATCTATAAACCACCATGACATAAAACTGATGGGGGTCGGGCTCTTCTCCTTCTAGCAATCCCGGAGTGACTTTCGACGCCAACAGGTCCCTTTCATGAGGATAAATCTAAATGGGTCGCAGGCGTTATTGACTTACGATGACGTGATTGATATTCTCTCCTAGGTAGGTTTGTTAGGGTTTATATAGTCATTTAAGGTATTTAACATCGAAGTGTCTAGAGAATTCATGCAAAATTTCGATGGTACCAAGGCTAAGGTTGGGGATATTTAGTTGTAGTTTGATGAGGAATTTATTGCTCAGGCCACATGTCTCCCTCAGTTAGGGGAGAAATGGTTCAAAAAAATGAAAGTTAAAAACATCCCATGGAAGTCTCTTTTGGAATCAAAACGTTTGCAATACCATATTAAATTTGTGCCAAAAGAATTCTTCCATATAAAGTGCAACAGTCTCCTATCATTAATTAAACAACTTTTTACCTATGAGAGACTCTATGGCCTTGTTTTCTATTACCTCATTCGGTTAATCATGACCTTTCAAGGGTTTCATTTCATCATGGTATTTCATTTCATCATGGTCTCATTCGTACCTTGGTGGAATATCACCTTACCAACACAGGGGACAATTGAGAAAACTTTCTACAAAGAAATCAATTATTTCCCTAGCATATTGAACCTATCATTGATTTAACTTAGGTCATTGAGGAATATAACTCTCCCCGGACTCTGCCTTAGGATATTCGTCTTGAAGTCCGACTCCATGAGGATTACTTTAAGTCTCTCGATGGAGAATTATATGTAATTCCTATATCACAGGTGACACAAAATAGAAAATGATTTGTACCCAAACAATTGTTAGAAGCAATCCTCAGCCGGTTAAAGAATCATTCGTTGTATTTTTTTTATCAACATACACAGCTTATGTGTCCAAAGGTTGATAAAAAACCCAATGGGTAGGGTAAAAAAACCAAACAATTTCAAGATATCGTTGGAATTAATTTTAGTAATAAAAGGATAGGCTGTATTTTGTTGTTGAATGATGAGAAAGAAACACAATTAAAGGGAGATCCCAATACAAAAGATAAGAGTGGAGGATGAGGATGTCCCATATTTACAAATATTCTTGAACCAGGTTGTTAGCAACATTTCTTGTATAGGGGTATTCTCCTCTTTGATTTTAGGCCTCTGGTGTAAATGCATAGAAGTGGGGTTTGAAAACCGATCGGATGTCTTTTATTCAAGGACCGCAGCCATAAGCGTCGAGCACAACTCACAGAAGAAGTCCATTTCGGGCTTAAAATCAAGCGAGAGAACAGTCTGATTTTAATGACAAGGATCAATTGATGAAGCAGATCGAAGGTCATCGGGTTTTGGGGGCTATCAAGTTGCTCGGTATTTAGCATGAAGGGTAGCACCCATAGCTCAGGGAAAGTTTGGGTTGTCCGATCCAATTGGGACAAGTGGTGGCCAGTCGACGTATCGAGGATCGATGTTTCAGGAGACGAGGAGCCTCCCATTCTTTACAACTGAAATCGCTAATCAGTGAAACATTGAAAGCACCTTTGGAGCCAAGCCCATGGTCTTAGCACTAGGTCACATCAAGCGAGCCTGTAAATGGGGGAATCCCCCTTTATAATAACGAATACTATCTAGGCCATTCATCTGAAGGATGTGTGGTGCACATCTGTGTCATGTCGACATTTGGGAGTTCAAGGGGTACGCGCTCCTTGTCATTTCACTTCTCGAAACCTCGAATCCCAAAATGATGGAAGAACCCAGAATTAGGCCCATGGTTTTGGCACCCAGTCACATAGGAGCAGGCCTTAAAGGAGGGGCGCTAATGTTTATCATTTGACAAGACAGGCCCCAAAGCGCCAAGATGATCTTAGCCATACATCCTAGAGGAACATGTGGCACGCGATTAGGTTCTCTGCCTTTTCCCCCATCATGACTTTGAAGCATAAGGAACAACTATCTCACAACCCTGAAACGTCAAAAGCACCTTTGAAGGTAGGCATAGGGTCAAAGCCCGTGGTCACTCGAGAAAGTAGAAATAGTTGTACAAAAGGGAGGCCAAAAGTGTTGAATTGAGTTTCAGAGGGTGGAAACTATGTTCTCCAGACGTCGATTCAACGTGATCTAAATCCCGGTACCTGTTAGGTATGAATCAAGAAGAGAGAGGGTGGTTGAAACCTCACCTCACTCATTAATTGTAAAGTATGGATGTTCCTGCTGAAAGTCTACTCGAGAAGGTCCTCTGTACTGGCTCTTTTCATGGAAGCCACGCTGAGTCTTCGACTCGCCAAGGAGGTCTGCACATGCTATCTCGACTCTTAATGGCTTAGCTACTTCCCTTGCAGGATCCATGCATAGTTAAGGTGGCGTCTGACAAAGAATAGTGGTATGAATTTGGCCGAGGGGACACCAAGTCTTGGGTGCACAATCGGCCAGAGTCTACATGCGCAGACTGTCAGAAGACATGCAGATGCAATGTTTTTAATGCAGCGTCTTTTTTTTGCTGATGTGGTTCTTTTTGAGTATATGTAGTCATTTTTTCCATTTTTGTAAGGGTCGATGGTTGAGCTAGGCTCCCATTTTGTATGTTTTGATGAAGCGTTGGTCGCTCTGGTTAATGTATAAGGCATTTGAGACTTCTTACTTTATGAATGTCAGCCTCTTTTTCCATCTCTTTGTTTACTGTGTTAGAACAGCTCAAAATTGGAGGATCTAGTCGAGTTGCACTGTTGTAGGATGATGTAGGTTGGATCACTACAACAGTCACAACGTTTTTACTAAGTTCTTATGTTTTCTCAATGCTAGAATGGATTGGAATTGGAGGATCTAGTCAAGTCACCCTTCGGCTCCTTTAAAATCTAGACCAAGAGGATCTTGGCTTCTGAGTTTTTCTTGTTCAAGGTTTTGAAGGCCTATTTCCCAAGGAAGTATTCCTCACCCTTCTCACAAGTCTTCCATCTACCACCCTTTAATCAACTTACTGACAGAAGTTGGATTAAGAACTCCCTTTCTTTCTACATACCAGGACTAGTTTCCTGAGTTAAAGTTGTATCTTCTTGAGTCTTTATCCATTCCATCACCCATTCAAAACTATCGTGACATAAAACTGATGGGCGTTGGGCTCTACTCCTGCAAGCAATCCAGGAGTGACTTCTGTCGCCAACATTTCTAGTGTCGTTGTCAGGGACAAAGTTGAATATTTTCCCTGGGCAGAATGACATCGATCCTCTGATTCTGAAGTTGCATCAGACATCAAAGCCCTTAAATATTTCTATTGTGCACCTGGCGACTCCACTATGGCGAATCCATTGTTTCCACTTCATTGTTTCAGCTGTAGATATTGTTATCACACCTGAAAGATAACCCAGAGGAGCTTTCTCGATAAGGTTTCAGTGGTTTCTTTCTCAGCTTGAGAAGCTTCCTGGGGTAACGACAACGTTAAGATCTGGCCTTTTATGGTGAACAAGGACTAGGCATATTTGAAGTTGTGCATCTTTCACCTGGCAACTCCATGATTCAAGGATCGATTGGCAACTCCACTGGTTCGATACGGAGAAAATTCTAGCTCAAAGGTTTTCTTTCTGTGACTTTTCCCAGATAGTTGGTTTTCCTAATGCACTTCCTAATAGAGACCAATGGGAAAATTTCCTCCCTGAATTTCATGCAACAAGTTGGGAGGAACCAGCTGAGCATTTACTGGACTTCCATAAAGCTATTCACCGACACAATATCACGCATGAGGATGTATGGATTAAGCTCTTCAGGTATTCATTAAAAGGATCTGGTCTTGAGTGGTGTCAATCTCTTCCCACCACGAGCATCCGCTCTTTAAAATATTTTCATATAACTTTCAATTCATTTTTTAAAGACTACTATCTAGCTGATTATTTGTTTGAAAACTATTGTGAGTAGTTTTCTTTGCTTCATGAAGCCACTGTTGGCCCTGAAGACCATGTCCATGATAAAGCCTTTACTTCGGAGGAAAACATTTTCCATGAAAAAACAGAGGTGTTGAATGATATTAATTGTATTAGCCCTAGAACGGAAGCATCTTACATCATATCAGATGTCTCTATTCTTTTAGATGTTCATAACGATCAACATGCCTCTTGTGGAAATTGCGATTTTATGGAGAAAATGTGGTCTATAGTAGATGGCTCACCTGGGTATCAGGTTGAAGCGTATGCTCCTAGCTGCCTTGCTTATGACGACGAAGACCTCCCCGTTTTTAAAGAAGAGATGGTTGTGGAGGAGGATTTTTCTCTTTTCCTTCAATGGGTTTCTCACGATATATTCTTACTTGGGATTAAAGAGAAAAAAATTACGTATAAACAACCAGAAGTAGCAGATACCACTGTCCCTAAAACAACTATTTTTGACAGGATCAGTATTCTGGAGAAGGAATATAGAAATGAAGGTCAACCCCTTTTTGATGAATATTATAGTGATGATGAGCAATAAGCTTATCCTACATTTGATCACTATGAAGATGTTGCTCGACATGACAGTAAGCAGAGCCATCCCATGGTCCCTATTTATGATGAATATGAATCTGACCCGGGGGAGAGCCAACCAGAAGAGGAGAAATAAGCAAAGGAGCAGGATATTTCCTATCGAGAGCCAGTCAGTGAGCAACCACCGTCTGAGAGCAATGAGCCTACATCTGTTGTACACCAACCTGTGCTTATCAGAGATATTCAATCACATGTGAACAACTGTGTAGTAGAGGAGGCTATCTGTTGCCCATTTTCTGGAATTCGCCACTCATTCTATGACCATGTCAGAAAGTAGATGGAGTGGCATTTCCTCTATGCCTCAAAGCCTCCCACCTTCATTTTCACGGAAATCCTTGAAGATGAATCAAAGGATGTAACCATTACGATCTCCTGGTTACATCATATGTTATTCGTCATCGATAGAAAGAAGGAGCTTCTATTCAGGAAGCATCTTGAATGGCTATGGTGGAAATTTGCTTTCACCTAGCCCCATGTAAAGGATTCTGATAGTTTAGGATTGTACATAAATAAGCTCTTTTGAGCATGTATCTTGTTTTGTTTTAATTTACTTTTCATCCTGTATTTTTAGCAAGGGGTGTTTTGAGCTTGACTCCATAGCCCAACAATAAGGCACTGAAACTGCAAAATTAGTTCTTAGAGCATCACTGGGATGATTCTATCCCCCATAGATCCTAATGTTAGCAACATTTCTTGTATACGGGTATTCTCCTCTCTCATTTTAGGCCTCTGGTGTAAACGCATATAAGTGGGGTTTGAAAACTAGCCGGATGTGTTTTATTCAAGGGCTGCAACCATAAGCGTCGAGCATAGCTCACAGAAGAAGTCCATTTCGGGCTTAAAATCAAGCGAGTGAGCAGTCTGATTTCAAAGGCAAGGATCAATTGATGAAGAAGATCGATGGTCATCGGGTTTTTGGGGCTGTCAAGTTGCCCAGGATTTAGCATGAAGGGTAGCACCCATAGTTCAGGGAAAGTCTGGGTCATCCAATCCAATTGGGACAGGTGGCGGCCAGTCGGTGTATCGGGGATCAGTGTTTCGGGAGACAAGGAGCCTCCCATTCTTTACAGCTGAAATCGCCGATCGATGAAACAATGAAAGCACCATTGGAGCTAAGCCCACAGTCTTAGCACCAGGTCACATCAAGCGAGCCTGGAAATGGGGGCATCCCCCTTTATAATAAAAAATACTATCTGGGCCATTCATCTAAATGACGCATGGTGCACATCCGTGTCACGTTGACATTCAGGAGTTCAAGGGGTAAGCACTCCTTGTCATTTCACTTCTCGAAAACTCGAATCCCGAAACGATGAAAGCGCACAGAATTATGCCCATGGTTTTGGCACCCGGTCGTAGAGGAGCATGCCTTAAAGGAGGGGCGCTAATGTTTATCATTTGACAATATGGGCCCCAAAGTGCCAAGAGTGATCTCAGTTGTTCATCTTAGAGGAATATGTGGCGCGCGATTAGTTTCTCTGGCTTTTCACCCATCGCGACTTCGAAGCATAAGGAGTATCTCTCTCACAACCACGAAACGCCGAAAGAACATTTGAAGGTAGGCGTAGGGTCACGGCCCATGGTCACTCGAGAAAGTAGAAAGGGTTGTACAAAAGGGAGGCCAGAAGCGTCAAATTGAGTTTCAGAGGGGGGGCACTGTGTTCTCCAGATGCCGATTCGACATGATCTAAATCCTGGCACCTATTCGGTATGAATGAAGAAGAGAGAGGGTGGTTGAAACCTCACCTCACCCATTAATTGCAAATTATGGATGTTCTGGCTGAAAGTCTACCTGAGAAGGTCCTCTGTACTGGTTCTTTTCATGGAAGCCACGCCGAGTCCTCAACTCGCCAAGGAGGTCTGGACATGCTAGCTCAATTGTTAGTGGCTCAGCTACTTCCCTTGCAGGAGCCATGCGCAATTAAGGTGGTGTTTGACAAAGAATAGTTGTCCGAATTTGGCCAAGGGGTCACCAAGTATTGGGTGCACGATCGGCCAGATTCTGCATGCACAGACTATCAGAAGACATGCAGACGTAATGTTTTTAATGCAGCGCCTTATTGTTGTTATGGTTGTTTTTGAGTATATGTATGCATTTTCACCATTTTTGTAAGGGTCGATGGTTGAGCTAGGCTCTCGTTCTCTGAGTTTTGATGAAGCGTTGGTCGCTCTGGTTAATGTATAAGGCATTTGAGACTTATTTCTTTATGGATGTCAACCTCTTTTTCCATCTCTTTGTTTTCTATGTTAGAACAGCTCGGAATTGGAGGATCCAGTTGAGTTGTGCTATTGTAGGATGATGTAGGTTGGATCACTACAACATTCGCAATGTTTCTTATTAGTTGTGTTTTCTCAACATTGGAATGGCTTGTAATTGGAGGATCCAGTTGAGTCACCCTTCAGCTCCTTGAAACTCTGGACCAAGAGGATCTTGGCTTCTGAGTTTTTCTTCTTCAAGCTTCCGAAGGCCTGTTGCCCGAGGTAGTCTTGCTCACCCTTCTCACAAGTCTTCCATCTACCACCCTTTAATCAACTTATTGACGGAAGTTGGATCAATACCTCCCTTTCTTTCTACATATTAGGCCTGGTTTCCTGAGTTAAAGTTGTATCTTCTTGAGTCTTTATCCATTCGATATCCCATTCAAAACTATCGTGACATAAAACTGATGGGCATCGGGATCTGCTCCTACAAGCAATGCAGGACTGACTTACATCACCAACATAGGTAATGAGACAAAATAGAAAATTGGAAAGGGATAACCAGAAATTAAAGAATGAAACACAACAGATCATGTCTCGGGCAAGTAAAAAGACCAGAAATTTTAGCGATATTTTCATAAAGAGATCCATGAATGTCAATATTACTATTGGATCATAACTGCACACTTCTTCAGTTTGGCATGCTTAATTTGGGTAACGTGATTTATGGCTACATTTCATTTGAATTTCTTTTGTTTTGATACTAATTGGTTTTTATTATGTTATGTTTTTATACCAGCTACATAATTATAGATTTTGTAGGTAGTCTTAATTAAGTTTGATGTGATTTTTAAATAAATTTTATTTTTATTTCATGTATCTAAATGAACAGTAGGATTCCATCTATGATGTGAGGCTGTTAGAAATCATGGAGTTTTTTTTTGTTTTAATTAGAAATAGAACCAAGTTCAAAATAGTTGGTGATATTTTTGGTTGTCACAACAGACTTTGGATAAGTTGTTACAAATGTTTTTACTCTAAAATTAGATCAAGATTTGATATTCAAACTTCTCTATTTTTAAGATATTTACCTCTATCCTATGGATATGGGATTCAATCCTCATTTTTGTTTAGATACTCATTTGTTTTTTAGTGTAAGACATGGTGAACATTTTGGGATAATGGACAAGTGAATATTAGAGAAGAACGTGTTGTTCTAGATTGCATCAGGTTTTACTCTTGTGAGGGAATTTTGTTATGTTTCAATATAATATATTTCATGGAATGATATGTTTCATTTTCTTGTTTCAATACTATGGTGTTGATTAAACCTATCTTTTGTCTAGTTTATCCACGCACTGATATTACTAGCATTTATAGTCAATTAGTTTAATTTTAAATTTAATGGTTTATTGTCCCAACAATTAAAGTTCTTTATGATGTGAATTAGTTAATCACATATTTTATAGCATATCATGTTGAGTGAAATCTCTTCCATCAATCTCTTCCATTAGAAAATCAAGGTATAAACACCTTTTTTTGGAATTTCGTAGCTGAAATATCTTATGTTATAGACCTAAATCAACAATCTCAAATATCATTCTACACTCAAGTAATGATGTCTAATAATGTTGTAAATATTGTAGATAACCATGCTAATGATTACATTTTTTCTTTGTACTTCGATGGGTCTAAATCACATGAAGGAGATGGTTCCTATTGTTTATTAATAGACCCTAAATATAACAAGACGTTTATTTCTTGTAGATTAGAATTCGATTGTACAAATAATACAGCTTCAAAATTTCTCTTACACGGACTCAAGAAATCCATTGATCTTGACATCAAATGATTAGTTGTATTTGGTGATTCTGAAATTGTCGTTAAGAAGGTAAAAAATATCATTCAATGTGTATCTTCTCATCTTAAAACCTACCAGATCAAGGTATGGAACCTAATTAGTAAATTTATTTCTTTTAATGTAAGTTCTATTCCTAGATCTAGCAACACTGAATCATATTTATTGGCTAATGTAGCATCAAAGTTATTTCCCACTAAAGGTTTTTTGCCTAATTCATTTTTTGTTCAAACAATATTTAGGCTGTCAATTTCTGATAACATCACTAATTGGAGGGTGTTTGACAATGATCAAGAAATCATTAATTTCTTTCATATGGAGCATACTTTCCAAGGTGTTGTAATTGATGATTGGAATTTTTTTATGATCTACACAAAAAATTTAAAGGGGTGGTTAATTGTAAAACAAATATTTCCTCCCTGCAATATGAAACTATAAATCTAGGAACACATGATCAACCCCAAAACATCAATTTAGGTAAAGGGTGCACACAACAAGAAAATTCATCTTTTATTAAACTATTTAAATAATTTAAATATGTTTTCGCTTGGACTTATGAGGACCTAAAGACATTTTATCCAAACATAATACAACATGCAATTCCCATGAAACATCAAGCTCAACCATTTCAGCAGAAACTAAAGAAGATGCATCCAAAGTTAGAACCCATAGTCAAAAAAGAATTGAACAAAATGCTAACAACTAAGATCATTTTTCTTGTCTGACATACCCAATGGGTGTCCAATCTAGTCCCAATAAGTAAGAAGAATGAGGAAATGTGACTTTGTGTCAATTTATGCAACTTAAACTAAGCGTCTGACAAAGATAATTATCTCGGTCCTCCCATGGAACAAATCCTACAACAAGTATATGGTGTTGAGAGACTATCCTTATTGGATGGCTTTTCAAATTTTCCCACTTGTATGAATCTTGCACACTATAAAACAAGCATATACGAAGGCTACTTCGTTAGAACATGTGCACATTGGGATTTATGCCAAAAAATCAAAATTAAATGTTGGGTTTCAATGTCATGATAGGAGATCTTTGATACTTGGCCTTCCATATACTGGAAATTTTCCTACTGGGCCCTTTAGTTCCATTTTGAAGGCTATAAGTGGGCTAATTTCGTGCTATGGAAAAGGAGAAAGAATTCAACTTTGAGAGAAAATTTGCTCTGGAGAAATTGTTACTTCACATTGAGTCTACATCCCTTTGTCCTTTTAGTCTGAATACAATGTTCATCCCCCAAGCTTTTCCCTTATTGATGGAGAAACTCATTGTTTCTCTTCTATGAGATTGTCTTTGGTGGAGGATTGAAGTGGTGGAGGTCGAGCTAGAAGGAACTTGGTTTCTGGGTTACGAACCGTGCAGACATAGAAGTGTGTAATATTTTCACTTCTGCTAATCATGTATTAATAAAAATACTCTCTTCCCATCCAATTGATATCTTGAAAATATATGAGTTATTATCCATGGGCATGTTTGTTTTGTACATTAATGGATTATGCTCTCTAATGTCCTAAACTTTTATATTATCACTATATTCTTGCTCTGCTTGTTTGTTGAGAACTTGTTGCAAGTGTAAATATTTGGGTAGAAGTGCTCAACGGTGGACATAATCAAACATTTGGATGAGGTAGGTCCCTTTCTTATCTCGCTTGCACATTGGTTTATATAGCATGTTTTTGGGATAGAGTTGATTTCTACAGTCATATTCGTCTGTTGTGGTTTACCCTAGCAATAGAGAGATTTTCCTCGTAACAATGAGATAAGGTTATTAGGGTGTCACGGTTAGGGTGTTATGGTTTATGGGTTATACTAATTAAGTTTTAGGTGTTATAGGGTTTTCATGGGTTAATGCTATAGGTGATATAGGTTTGTAATTATAAGATTTCTAGGAATTTAGGTTTATAGGTGCAAGTGGTTTTAAGAGTAACAATAGTTATAGCTATGGGGTATGGATAATTAGAGTTACTAGCTTTGGATATTGAGGGTTATAAATATCAATATCATTAGAAATTAGATGTTTAATGTTAAGGGTTTATTTTTATATTACTAGTGGTTATTGGGGTTTGGAGTTATAGAGGTTACGGTTTATAGTCTATGTAAGGATTAGTGGTTATAGGTTTTAAGGATTAAGGGTTATATAGGCTAATAATTGGGTAATATTGATTATAAATGTTACTGTTTATATGAGTTAGGTGTAAAATTCCCAAAGGATTAAACCGGCTATGTTTCATATGAATAGAGATTGCAAAATATAAGGGTTTAAACATGAGGAAAATAAAGGATTATATAGGTTAGGGGTGGTAGTGATTACAAGTGATATGCATCATAGAGGTTATGGGTAAAGACATTTTATGGACTTTGTATTATATGGATCATACTCATGACAGGTCATATGGGTTATAAAGGTTTGGTTATAAATGGGTTACTTAGTGTTTATAGTCTTTAGTTTCTATATGAATTAAGAACTTAAGGT
>JZKD02S2355210.1:202071-227712 GCA_000966675.3 Picea glauca | reverse complement strand
TTAATTTCATGACTGCAAAGCATCAAATTAAGGGCTCTTTTCATGAAAATTGTTGGGAAAACCACTTTGACAGTATCTTCATAACCCCCTTGCCTTGATTAAATATTATCATTTTGTCTTTCATAATCTTATGTAAAAGAATAAATTATCAGGGATATGGTTCGTTTGATGGTTGAATAAAATAAGTATAATTATTTTTTCCTAGATCCAAACTTCAATTTAAAAAGAAATTGTGTGGGGTTGATTAATTAATCCTTTTAATACTTAATGATGGTCGAGGTTGGACAAAACACCTTTTAATGCTAATAAAAATTAATTAAAATAGAGTTTTGGTAACCCCTTCCATTTATTTGATCTTGGAATATCACTTGATCATACAAATCCTATACTTATCCATGCTCTTCCATGATTCCCCTATGCATCGACCAAACCTTTTGAGTGTCTATGAAGTCATTACTTTAACCATGTCATTGTCCCTAAATTTAGATCAAGAGTTAATGGAAGGCCATAAGGATTACATTAGTCACTCTGTTTTGAATCCTCATGTACTTTTTTTTATGGGATGTAATCAAGTTTTCAAGTGTTGCATGGTTTTACGATGTTCTCAGCTCTTTTGATTTTCAATTTTCATCAGGTCTGTCAGTCTGACTTCTCTCATTACTTATGGGTTTGCTTTTATGCGCCTACGATGTTCTTACCCTAACAAAAACCACCTGTTCATTTTATGTTCCTCCTTAGTTATTAACCCTTCTAGATAACTTATGGTCCTATTAGCAATAATTCTTGTCTTGGGCTCGAGATCATCCAAGTTTGCAGGTTGCAAAGGAAGCTCCCAAGCACATCACGAAAGGACCTCTGTTCCATTTATGAGTCAAGTGAGCAGGTGAAGTTTTGTTGTCAGTGGCCAAGATCCATCCACAAAGAAAATCGATGGTCATTGGGTTTTCGGGGCTGTCAAGTTGCCCAGGATTTAGCAGGAGGGAGATCCAATAGTTCAAAGTAGACTTGGGTCGTCCAATCAAATTGGGTCAGGTGGCATCCTGTCGACATATCATGGATCGGGGTTTTGGGGAGCAGGGAGCTCTCATCTCATTACACTTAGAAGTGTCAATCAGCGAAACGCCGAAAGCACCTTTGGCGCCAAGCCCAAGGTCTCAGCACCAGGTCATATCAAGCGAGCAAGTGAAAGGGGGACAACCTCTTTATAATAGTAAATAATATCTAGGTCGTCCATATGAAGGATGTGCGACACATATCTACATTATGTCAATGTTCGAGAGTTCGCGTGGTAAGATCTCCTTGTCGCTTCACCTCTCGAAACCCCGAACCCTGAAGCTCCGAAAGCACCAAGAGTCGGGCCCACGGTTTTGGTGCCTGTTCATCAAGAAGGAGGCCTAGAGGAGGGGAATTTATGTCTGTCATTTGGCCACTCTGGCCTTGAAGCGTCGAGCTAAATCTCAGAAGGAAGGCATTGTGATGCTCCAGATGTCGATTCGATGTGAGCTAAATCCCAGTACCTATTGGAGATTAATGAAGAAAAGAGAGGGTGGCTCAAACCTCACCTCACTCATTTATTGTAGAGTATGGAGGTCCCGACCGAAATTCTACCCGGGAGGATCCCTTGTACCATTTCTCCTCAGGGAAGCCATGCCGAGTCTTCAATTCACCAAAAGAACCTGCACATGCCATGTCAACATTCAAAGGGTTCAGCTACCTCTAGCGCGGGCCATGCCGAATTAAGGTAGCGTACGATAGAGCAATGCAGGCCAGATTTGATTGAGGCGATTCCATCCATTAAAAGTTTTGAGACGCCTCTACTGGGAGAAAGGAAGGGAAGAGTATATGTAGCCATTTTTGCCATTTTGTAACAGGGGGGGATGGTAGAGCAAAGCTCCCTACTATAAAGTTTTAACTGGTATTCTAGTTTGCTGGTTATGCATCTGTATATGAGATATCTTGTTTTATGAAAGATAGTTTTTCTTACTCCATCTAATTTTTGTCTCATGCTAAGAGAGTTCGTGATTGACTAATTCATGCGAATTATTGCAGTTATGTTATGATAAAAGATTTATTGTTGCACTACTCCATTCTCTGGATTTTGTGGTTGAATGTAAGATGATATTGAATTTTGACATCTTCTTCCTCAGCCTGTTAGAAACCCAATGTTAATAACAGACCTCCACTTTCCTCTTATATAATTCTTCCGCATGTTCACCCTTTACTAGAGCTCACTGTCTGAAGTTTATATAAGACCTCACTCATCTATACATGCCTGGCCTAGTTTTGGAGTTGGAATGATATTGTTTTGAGTTGGCTTCCATTCGGTCATCCCATCTATAAACCACCATGACATAAAACATATGGGCATCGGGATCTGCTCCTGCTAGCAATCCAGGAGTGACTTCTGACGCCAACATTTCTAGCGCCGTTGCCGGGGATGAAGTTGAAGATTTTCCCTGAGCAGAACGACATTGAGCGTCTGATTCTGAAGGTGCATCAGACATCATAGCCCTTCAAGATTGCTACTATGCACCTGGTGACTCCATTGTTTCCACTTCATTGTTTCAGCTGTAGCTATTGTTAGCACACCTGAAAGATGACCCAGCGGAGCTTTCTCGAGAAGGTTTCAGCGGCTTCTTTCTCAGCCTGAGAAGCTTCCTGGGGTAACAACAATGTTAAGATCTGGACTTTGATGGTGAACAAGGACCGAGCATATTTGAAGATGTGCATCTTTCACCTGGAGACTCCATGATTTGAGGATCTATTGGCGACTCCACTGGTTCGTATGGAGAAAATCCTTGCTCGTAGGTTTGCTCCTTTTAATTTTTCTACTACTCCTAGTTTTCCTAATGTTGTGCCTTGGTCAGCACCTCAGTGAGTTTCATGAACTTATGCATCAGTGGGAGATACATCATGAAGATTTATTACTAAAGATGTTCATGTTCTCATTAGCAGGGGATGCGCGTAGATGGTATCATTCTTTACCCCCTGCTAGCATTTCTTCACTTAGTGAGTTCCATGTAGCTTTCACCGCTTATTGTCAAAAGTTGTATCCCTCTGAGTTGATTTTTCATAACTGTTTTGAGGGATACTACAACAAATGTATACAAGATAGAGACATATTTTATGAAGACTATGAGAATGATCCTGATGACCTGGATCAGGAATCATTTCTTTCTCCTCCCCATCTGTCTGTTTCGGGCGAAGTTATGGAGTTGATAAAATCTATCAATGCCAGACTTGATAGGTGGGAAGCTGAACAAGGTGCCGAGGATTTCCCATTCTTTGAAGTAGAGGCCCTTAGCATCTCTACTGAGGGCGATTATGAAAAAAGATTTCCCACGGGTTCTGTTTATGGTCATTATGAATATGACCCATGGGAGAGCCAAGAAGAAGAAATCCTCCTAGATATGATCATGTCTGATGAAGGCTGTGATGATGAGGGCTGTAAGGATAGAATACTGGGGGAAGAAGTTTCTCTGAGTGAACTAATGGAGTGGGTGATATCTCTCATTGCCCAGCATGCAAGGTTAAGATCTAAGGACAATGGAGAGGATTTTCCAATCTCTAAGGAGGATGTTCTAGATGGCTCTCTCGAGGAGAATATTGAAGATCTCGTAACCGCATTAACATCTGTCCCCGATGATCTTGCTGTCTCAGAACAAAATGATGAAGTGGTAGTTGTGGAAGAGGATTGTTCTCTTTTCCTTCACAAGATCTCCCATGATGTGTTTACATTCGGGGTCGAAATGGAGGAGCGGGGGATAGTTCCACTTCTACAAGTTGGACAAGATTTATTCCCCCTCGACTTTGATGATTATTTGGAAGAGGAGAAGCACAGCCCCACATAACCTTTTGGTGATCAGAGTAGCCAACCCACTTATGACAATTATGGATCATAGTCTGAGCTCGATATGCTGGATTTCAAAGAGTAGGTCGTAGACCCTTTCCCTCTGCTCACTAGGGAAAATTATCACGAGGAAATCAGACATCTCAGTCTTTCAGGAGACGTTGAGCAGTACGAGGAAGTGTAAAATTTACCCCGAGGGCCTGTTTATGATGAATATGAATCTAACCTGGGGGAAACCCAAGAAGAGGAAAAAGAACTAGAGGAGAAGTCTTCCCATTGTTCAGAGCCAGTCAATGAGCAGCCACCACCTGAAATCAGCAAGCCTACTTCAGTTATTCACCCACCTATGCTTATCAGAGATATTTGGTCGCGGGTGAACAATTGTGTAGTAGAGGAGGCTGTCTGTCGCCCATTTCCTGGAAGTGGTCACTAATTCGATGACCCTGTCAACAAATACATGGAGTGGCATTTCCCTTATTCTTTGGAGCCATCATATCCCATCTCAACTTCAACATGTAAGGAAAAGTTGAAGAGAGTAACCATTCTGTTGTCATGATTACATCAACTGTTTGGGATCACTCACAGAAGGCAAGATCTTCCCTTCAGGAAGTTACTTGATTGGCTGTGGTGGAAGTCTGCTTTCAAATAGCCCCATGTAAAGTGTTTTATTAGTTTAGGATTGTATATATATAAGCTCCTTTGAGCATGTAGCTTTGTTTTCTTTGCTTTACTTTTTGGCCTATATTTTCAGAAGTGTGTGTTGTGATCTTGACTCCATAGCCCAATAGCAAGGCACTGAAGATGAAGAATGAGTTCTTAGAGAATCACAGGGATGACTCTATCCCCCATGGAGCCTAATGTTAGTGATAATTATTGTCTTGGGCTCGAGAGCATCCAGGTCTGTAGGTTGCGCAGGAAGCACCCAAGCACAGTGCGAAAGGACCTCTGTTCTGGTTACGAGTCAAGCGAGCGGGAAAAGTTTTTCTTTTAGCGTCGGGGATGTTAAGTTGCCGGCGATTTAGCAGGAGGGAGCTCCAATGGTTCAAAGTAGACCTGGGTCGTCCAATCAAATTGGGACAGGTGACAGCCTGTCGACATATCGCGGATCGGGTTTTTGGAGACCAAGGAGCTCTCAACTCATTACACTTGGAAGTGTCGATCAATGAAACATCGAAAGCGCCTTTGGCAACAAGGCCAGGGTCTCAGCACCAGGTCATATTAAGCGAGCGGGTGAAAGGGGGACAAACTCTTTATAATAGTAAATAATATCTAGGTCATCCATCTGAAAGACATGCAGCATGTATCTACGTCATGTCGGTGTTTGGGAGTTCACGCGGTAAGATCTCCTCGTCGCTTCACCTTTCGAAACCCCAAATCCTGAAGCTCCGAAAGCACCCAGAGTCGGGCCCATGGTTTTGGCGCCTAGTCATCAAGAAGGAGGCCTATAGGATGGGCGTTTATGTCTGTCATTTGGCCACTCGGGCCCCAAAGCATTGAGCTAAATCTCAGAAGGAAGGCATTGTGATGCTCCAGATGCCGATTTGATGTGATCTAAATCCCAGTACCTACTGGAGATTAATGAAGAAAAGAGAGGGTGGCTCAAACTTCACCTCACTCATTTATTACAAAGTATTGAGGTCCCGACCAAAAGTCTGCCCGGGAGGGTCCCCTATACCATTTCTCCTCAGGGAAGCCACGCTGAGTTTTCAATTCTCCAGAAGAACCTGCACACGCCAAGTCAACATTCAAAGGTTTCAGCTACCACTGGCATGAGCCATGCCGAATTAAGGTAGCATATGACAAAGCAATGCAGGAGAGATTTGATTGAGGAAACGCCATCCATTAAAAGTTCTGAGACGCCTCTACTGGGCGACAGGAAGGGAAGAGTATATGTAGGCATTTTTTCCATTTTGTAATAGGGGGGGATGGTAGAGCAAAGCTCCCTACTATAAAGTTTCAACTGATATTCTAGTTTGCTGGTTATGCATCTGTATATGAGATATCTTGTTTTATGATAGACATTTTTTTTTACTCCATCTAATTTTCGTCTCATGCTAAGAGAGTTCATGATTGACTGATTCGTGTGAATTATTGTAGTTATGTTATGATAAAAGATTTATTGTTGAACTACTGCATTCTCTGGCTTTTTTTTTTTAATGTAAGATGATATTGCATTTGGACATCTTCTTCCTCAGCCCATTAGAAACCCGATGTTAATAATAGACCTCTCCTTTCCTCTTATATAAGTCTTTCGCCTATTCACCCTTTACTACAGGATTGACTTCCGACGCCAAGAGGTCCCTTTCATGAGGATAAATCTAAATGGGTCATAAGCGTTATTGACTTACGATGACGCGATTGACATGCTCTCCAAGGTAGGTTTGTTAGGGTTTATATAGTCATTTAAGGTATGTAACATCGAAGTGTCTAGAGAATTCATGCAAAATTTTGATGGTACCAAGGCTAAGGTTGGGGATATTTAGTTGTAGTTTGATGAGGAATTTATTGCTCAGGCCACATGTCTCCCTCAGTTAGGGGAGAAATGGTTCAAAAAAATGAAAGTTAAAAACATCCCGTGGAAGTCTCTTTTGGAATAAAAACATTTGCAATATCATATTAAAGTTGTGCCAATTGAATTCTTCCATAGAAAGTGAAACAGTCTCCTATCATTAATCAAACAACTTTTTACTTATGAGAGACTCTATGGCCTTGTTTTCTATTACCTCATTTGGTTAATCATGACCTTTCAAGGGTTTCTTTAAAACCTACCCTTTTGTCTACATAGGATCCTTAAAAAAATGTCTAAATTTTACCAGCGACTGAGTCAAAACCTTGAGACAGGTTTATTTCATCATGGTCTCATTTGTAACTTATTGGAATATCACCTTACCAACACAGGGGACAATTGAGAAAACTTTCTACAAAGAAATCAATTATTGCCCTAGCATATTGAACCTATCATTGATTTAACTTAGGTCATTGAGAAATATAACTCTCCCCAGACACTGCCTTAGGATATTCATCTTGAAGTCCGACTCCATGAGGATTAGTTTAAGTCTCTCGATGGACAATTATATGTAATTCCTATATCACAAGTGACACAAAATAGAAAATGATTTGTACCCAAACAATTATTAGAAGCAATCCTCAGTCGGTTAAAGAATCAGTTGTTGGATTTTTTTTATCGACATTCACAGCTTATGTGTCCAAAGGTTGATAAAAAACCCAATGGGTAGGGTAAAAAAACCAAACAATTTCAGGATATCTTTGGAATTAATTTTAGTAATAAAAAGATAGGCTATATTTTGTCCAGAATGATGAGAAAGAAACACAATTAAAGGGAGATCCCAATACAAAAGATAATAGTGGAGGATGAGGATGTCCCATATTTACAAATATTCTTGAACCAGGTTGTTAGAAACATTTCTTGTATAGGGGTATTCTCCTCTCTGATTTTAGGCTTCTGGTGTAAATGCATAGAAGTGGGGTTTGAAAACCAGTTGGATGTGTTTTATTCAAGGGTCGCAGCCATAAGCGTCGAGCACAACTCACAGAAGGAGTCCATTTCGGGCTTAAAATCAAGCGAGCCAATAGTCTGATTTCAATGACAAGGATCGATTGACAAAGAAAATCAACAGTCATCGGGTTTTTGGGGCTATCAAGTTGCTCAGTATTTAGTATGAAGGGTAGTTCCCATAGGTCAGGGAAATTCTGGGTTGTCCGATCCAATTGGGATAGGTGGTGGCCAATCGGCGTATCGGGGATCGGTGTTTCGGGAGACGAGGAGCCTCCCATTCTTTACAACTAAAATTGCCAATCGGTGAAATGGTGAAATCACTTTTGGAGCCGAGCCCATGGTCTTAGCACCAAGTCACATCAAGCGGGCCTGTAAATGGGGGCATCCCCCTTTATAATAATGAATACTATCTGGGCCGTTCATCTGAAGGATGCATGGCACACATCCATGTCACGTCTTCATTCGAGAGTTTAAGGGGTAAGCGCTTCTTGTCATTTCACTTCTCGAAACCTCAAATCCCAAAAAGATGAAAGAACCCAGAATTAGGCCCATGGTTTTGGTGCCTGGTCATAGAGGAGCAGGCCTTAAAGGAGGGGCGCTAATGTTTATCATTTGAAAAGACAGGCCCCAAAGCGCCGAGAGTGATATTAGTCATTCATCCTGGAGGAACATGTGGCACGTGATTAGGTTCTCTGCCTTTTCTCCCATTACGACTTTGAAGCATAAGTAATAAATCTCTCACAACCCCAAAATGCCGAAAGCACCTTTGAAGGTAGGCATAGGGTCACGGCCCGTGGTCACTCGAGAAATTAGAAATAGTTGTACAAAAGGGAGGCCAAAAGTGCGGAATTGAGTTTTAAAGGGGGGGCATTGTGCTCTCCAGACGTCGATTCGACATGATCTAAATCCCGGTACCTGCTGGGTATGAATGAAGAAGAGAGAGGGTGGTTGAAAGTTTGCCTCACTCATTAATTGCGAAGTATGGATGTTCCAGCTGAAAGTCTACCCGAGAAGGTCCTCTGTACTGGTTATTTTCATGGAAGCCGTGTTGAGTCCTCGACTCGCCAAGGAGGTCTACACATGCTAGCTCGGCTCTTAATGGCTCAGCTACTTCCCTTGCAGGAGCCATGCACAGTTAAGGTGGCGTCTGACAAAGAATAGTGGTCCGAATTTGGCCGAGGGGACACCAAGTCTTGGGTGCACGATCGGCCCGAGTCTACATGCGCAGACTGTCAGAAGACATGCAGACACAATGTTTTTAATGCAGCGTCTTTTTTTTAATGTTGTGGTTGTTTTTGAGTATATGTAGGAATTTTCGCCATTTTTGTAAGGGTCGATGGTTGAGCTAGGCTCCCATTCTGTAAGTTTTGATGAAGCGTTGGTCACTATGGTTAATGTATAAGGAATTCGAGACTTCTTAGTTTATGGATGTCAACCTCTTTTTCCATCGCTTTGTTTACTATGTTAGAACATCTTGAAATTGGAGGATCTAGTGAAGTTGCGTTGTTGTAGGATGATGTAGGTTGGATCACTACAACAGTCGCAACATTTTTAATCAGTTCTTGTGTTTTCTTAGCGCTGGAATGGATTGGAATTAGAGGATCGAGTCGAGTCACCCTTCAGCTCCTTTAAAATCTAGACCAAGAGGATCTTGGCTTCTGAGTTTTTCTTCTTCAAGCTTTCGAAGGCGTATTTCCCGAGGTATTATTTCTCACCCTTCTCACAGGTCTTCCATTCTCCACCCTTTAATTAACTTACTGACAGAAGTTGGATCAGGACCTCCCTTGCTTTCTACACACCAGGCTGGTTTCCTGAGTTAAAGTTGTATCTTCTTGAGTCTTTATCCATTCGATCACCCATTCAAAACTATCGTGACATAAAACTGATGGGCGTCGGGCTCTACTCCTGCAAGCAATCCAGGAGTGACTTCCATTGCCAACATTTCTGGTTTCGTTGTCGGGGACAAAGTTGAAGATTTTCGCTGGGCAGAACGACATTGAGCCTCTGATTTTGAAGGTGCATCAGACATCAAAGCCGTTAAATATTGCTATTGTGCACCTGGCGACTCCACTGTGGCTACTCCATTGTTTCCACTTCATTGTTTCAGTTGTAGCTATTGTAAGCACACCTGAAATATAACCCAGAGGAGATTTCTTGATAAGGTTTCAACGGTTGCTTTCTCAGCTTGAGAAGCTTCCTGGGGTAACGACAATGTTAAGATATGGCCTTTTATGGTGAACAAGGACCATGCATATTTGAAGTTGTGCATCTTTCACTTGTCGACTCCATGATTCGAGGATCAATTGGCGACTCCACTGGTTCGATACGGAGAAAATTCTAGCTCAAAGGTTTTCTTTCTGTGACTTTTCCCAGATAGTTGGTTTTCCTAATGCACTTCCTGATAGAGACCAATGGGAAAATTTCTTCCCTGAATTTCATGCAACAAGTTGGGAGGAACCAGCTGAGCATTTATTGGACTTCCATAAAGCTATTCACCGACACAATATCACACATGAGGATGTCTGGATTAAGCTCTTTATGTATTCATTGAAAGGATCCGGTCTTGAGTGGTGTCGATCTCTTCCCACTGTGAGCATCTGCTCTTTAAAAGGTTTTCATATAACTTTCAATTAATTTTGTAAAGACTACTATACAGCTGATTATTTGTTTGAAAACTGTTGTGAGGAGTTTTGTTTGCTTCATGAAGCCTCTGCTAGCCCTGAAGACCATGTCCATGATAAAGCCTTTACTGTGGAGGAAATCATTTTCCATGAAAAAATAGAGGTGTTGAATGATATTAATTGTGTTATCCCTAGAACGGAAGCAGCTGACATCATATCAAATGCCTCTATTCTTTTAGATTTTCATAATGATCAACATGCCTCTTGTGAAAATTACAAGTTTATGGAGCAAATGTGGTCTATAGTAGATGGCTCACCTGTGTATCGGGTTGAAGCAGATGTTCCTAGCTTCCCTGCTTATGACAATGAAGACCTCCCCGTTTTTAAAGAAGAGATGGTTGTGGAAGATGATTTTTCTCTTTTCCTTCAATGGGTTTCTCACGATATATTCTTACTTTGGATTAAAGAGAAAACAATTATGTATGAACGACCAGAAGCAGAAGATTCCACTGCCCCTAAAACAACTATTTTTGACAGGATCAGTATTCTGGAGAAGGAATATAGAAATGAAGGTCAGCCCCTTTTTGATGAATATTATAGTGATGATGAGAAACAAGCTTATCCTACATTTGATCACTATGAAGATGTTGCCCGACATGACAGTAAGCAGAGCCATCCCATGGTCCCTATTTATGATGAATACAAATCTGACCTGGGGGAGAGCCAACCAGAAGAGGAGAAATAACCAGAGGAGCAGGATATTTCCTATCTAGAGCCAGTCAGCGAGCAACCACCATTTGACAGCAATGAGCCTACGTCAGTTGTACACCAACCTGTGCTTATTAGAGACATTCAGTCACATGTGAACAACTGTGTAGCAGAGGAGGCTATCTATTGCCCATTTTTGGGAATTCGCCACTCATTCTATGACCACGTCAGCAAGTAGATGGAGTGGCATTTCCTCTATGCATTAGAGACTCCCACCTTCATTTTCACAGAAACCCTTGAAGATGAATCAAAGGATGTAACCATTACGTTCTCCTGGTTACATCGTCTATTATCCATCATCGATAAAAAGAAGGAGATTCTATTCAGGAAGATGCTTGAATAGCTATGGTGGAAATTTTCTTTCACCTAGCCCCATGTAAAGGATTTTGATAGTTTAGGATTGTACATAAATAATCTCTTTTGATCATGTATCTTGTTTTGTTTTACTTTATTTTTTGGCCTGTATTTTTAGCAGGGGGTGTTTTGAGCTTGACTCCATAGCCCAACAATAAGGCACTGAAACTGCAAAATGAGTTCTTAGAGCATCACTGGGACGATTCTATCCCCCATGGATCCTAATGTTAGCAACATTTATTGTATACGAGTATTCTCCTCTCTCATTTTAGGCCTCTGGTGTAAACGCATAGAAGTGGGGTTTGAAAACCGGTCAGATGTGTTTTATTCAAGGGCCGCAGCCATAAGCGTCGATCACAGCTCACAGAAGAAGTCCATTTCGGGCTTAAGATCAAGTGAGCGAGCAGTCTGATTTCAACGGCAAGGATCAATTGAAGAAGAAGATCAACGGTCATCGGGTTTTCGGGGCTGTCAAGTTGCCTGGGATTTACAACGAAGGGTAGCACCCATAGTTTAGGAAAATTCTGGGTCGTCTGATCCAATTGGGACACGTGGCAGCCAGTCGGCGTATCGGGGATCGGTGTTTCGGGAGACAAGGAGCCTCCCATTATTTATAGCTAAAATCGTTGATCGATGAAACACTAAAAGAACCATTGAAGCCGAGCCCACAATCTTAGCACCAGGTCACATCAAGCGAGCCTGGAAATGGGGGCATCCCCCTTTATAATAACAAATACTATCTCGTCCATTCATCTAAAGGACGCGTGGTGCACATCCGTGTCACGTTGGCATTCGGGATTTCAAGGGGTAAGCGCTCCTTGTCATTTCACTTCTCGAAAACTCGAATCCTGAAACGACGAAAGTGCCCAGAATTAGGACCATGGTTTTGGCGCCCGGTCACAGAGGAGAAGACCTTAAAGGAGGGGTGCTAATGTTTATCATTTGACAATATGGGCCCCAAAGCACCGAGAGTGATCTTAGTTGTTCATTCTGGAGGAATATGTGGCTCGCGATTAGGTTCTCCACCTTTTCTCCCATCGCGACTTTGAAGCATAAGGATCATCTCTCTCACAACCACGAAACGCCGAAAGAACCTTTGAAGGTAGGCATAGGGTCATGGCCCATGGTCACTTGAGAAAGTAGAAAGGGTTGTACAAAAGGGAGGCCAAAATCACCAAATTGAGTTTCAGAGGGGTGGCACTGTGTTCTCCAGACGCCGATTCGACATGATCTAAATTCTGGTACCTGTTGGGTATGAATGAAGAAGAGAGAGGGTGGTTGAAACCTTGCCTCACTCATTAATTGCAAATTATGGATGTTCCTACTAAAAGTCTACCTGAGAAGGTTCTGTGTACTGGTTCTTTTCATGGAAGCCACGCTGAGTCCTCGACTCGCCGAGGAGGTCTGCACACGCTAGCTCAGTTGTTAGTGGCTCAGCTACTTCCCTTGTAGGAGGCATGTGCAATTAAGGTGGAGTTTGACAAAGAATAGTTGTCCCAATTTGGCCGAGGGGACACCAAGTCTTAGGTGCACGATTGACCAGAGTCTGCATGCACAGACTGTCAGAATACATGCAAACGCAATGTTTTTAATGCAACGTCTTGTTGTTGCTGCTGTGGTTGTTTTTGAGTATATGTATGCATTTTCACCATTTTTGTAAGGGTCGATGGTTGAGCTAGGCTCCCATTCTCTAAGTTTTGATGAAGCGCTGGTTGCTCTGGTTAATGTATAACGCATTTGATACATCTTACTTTATGGATGTCAGCCTCTTTTTCCATCTCTTTGTTTGTTGTGTTAGAACAGCTTGGAATTGGAGGATCCAATTGAGTTGCGCTGTTGTAGGATGATGTAGGTTGGATCACTACAACAGTCGCAATGCTTCTAATCAGTTCTTGTGTTTTCTCAGCATTGGAATGGCTTGGAATTGGAGGATCCACTTGAATCACCCTTCAGCTCCTTGAAACTCTAGACCAAGAGGATCTTGGCTTTTGAGTTTTTCTTCTTTAAGCTTCTGAAGGCTTGTTGCCCGAGGACGTCTTGCTCACCCTTCTCACAAGTCTTCCATCTACCACCCTTTAATCAACTTATTGACGGAAGTTGGATCAATACCTCCCTTGCTTTCTACATACCAGACCTGGTTTCCTGAGTTAAAGTTGTATCTTCTTGATTCTTTATCCATTCGATCACCCATTCAAAACTATCATGACATAAAACTTATGGTCGTCGGGCTCTGCTCCGACAAGCAATCTAGGAGTGACTTACGTCGCCAACACAGGTAATGAGACAAGATAGAAAATTGGAAAGGAATAACCAGAAATTAAAGAATGAAACACAACAGATCATGTCTCGAGCAATTAAAAAGACCAGAAATTCTAGCGATATTTTCATAAAGAGATCCATGAATGTCAATATTACTATTGGATCGTAACTGCACACTTCTTCAGTTTGGAATGATTAATTTGGGTAACGTGATTTATGGCTACATTTCATTTGAATTTATTTTGTTTTGATACTAATTGGTTTTTATTATGTTATGTTTTTATACCAGCTACATAATCATATATTTTGTAGCTAGTCTTAATTAAGTTTGATGTGATTTTTAAATAAATTTTATTTTTATTTCATTTATCTAAATGAACAGTAGGATTCCATCTATGATGTCAGGCTGTTAGAAATCATGGAGTGTTTTTTTTGTTTTAATTAGCAATAGAACCAAGTTCAAAATAGTTGGTGATATTTTTGGTTGTCACAACAGACTTTGGATAAGTTGTTACAAATGTTTTTACTCTAAAATTAGATCAGGATTTGATATTCAAACTTCTCTATTTTTAAGATATTTACCTCTATCCTATGGATATGGGATTCAATCCTCATTTTTGTTTAGATACTCATTTGTTTTTTAGTGAAAGACATGGTGAAGATTTTGGGATAATGGACAAGTGAATATTCGAGAAGAACGTGTTGTTCTAGATTGCATCAGGTTTTACTCTTGTCAGGGAATTTTGTTATGTTTCAATATAATATATTTCATGGAATGATATGTTTCATTTTCTTATTTCAATACTATGGTGTTGATTAAACCTATATTTTGTCTAGTTTATCCATGCACTGATATTACTAGCATTTATAGTCAATTAGTTTAATTTTAAATTTAATGGTTTATTGTCCCAACAATTAAAGTTCTTTATGATGTGAATTATTTAATCACATATTTTATAGCATATCATGTTGAATGAAATCTCTTCCATCAATCTCTTCCATTAGAAAATCAAGGTATAAACACCTTTTTTTGGAATTTCGTAGCTGAAATATCTTATGTTATAGACCTAAATCAACAATCTCAAATATCATTCTACACTCAAGTAATGATGTCTAATCATGTTGTAAATATTGTAGATAACCATGCTAATGATCACATTTTTTCTTTGTACTTCGATGGGTCTAAATCACATGAAGGAGACGGTTCCAATTGTTTATTAATATACCCTAAACATAACCAGACATTTATTGCTTGTAGATTAGAATTCGATTGTACAAATAATACAGCTTCAAAATCTCTCTTACAGGGACTCAAGAAAGCCATTGATCTTGACATCAAATGATTAGTTGTATTTGGTGATTTTGAAATTGTGGTTAAGAAGGTAAAAAATACCATTCAATGTGTATCTTCTCATCTTAAAACCTACCAGATCAAGGTATGGAACCTAATTAGTAAATTTATTTCTTTTAATATAAGTTCCATTCCTAGATCTAGCAACGCTAAATCATATTTATTGGCTAATGTAGCATGAAAGTTATTGCCTACTAAAGGTTTTTTGCCTAATTCATTTTCTTTTGAAACGATATTTACGCTGTCAATTCCTCATAACATCACTAATTGGAGGGTGTTTGATGATGATCAATAAATCATTAATTTCTTTCATATGGATAATACTTTCCAAGGTGTTGTAATTGATGATTGGAATTTTTTTATGATCTACACAGAAAATTTAAAGGGGTGGTTAATTGTAAAACAAATATTTTCTCCCTGCAATATGAAACTATAAATTTAGGAACACATGATCAAACCGAGAACATCAATTTAGGTAAAGGGTGCACACAACAAGAAAATTCATCTTTTATTAAACTATTTAAATAATTTAAATATGTTTTTTCTTTGACTTATGAGGACCTAAAGACATTTTATCCAAACATAATACAACATCCAATTCCCATGAAACATCAAGCTCAACCATTTCAGCAGAAACTAACGAAGATGCATCCAAAATTAGAACCCACAGTCAAAAAAGAATTGAACAAACTTCTAACAACTAAGATCATTTTTCTTGTCTGACATACCCAATGGGTGTCCAATCTAGTCCCAATAAGTAAGAAGAATGAGGAAATGTGACTTTGTGTCAATTTCTGCAACTTAAACCAAGCGTCTGACAAAGATAATTATCTTGGTCCTCCCATGGAACAAATCCTACAACAAGTATCTGGTGTTGAGAGACTATCCTTATTGGATGGATTTTCAAATTTTCCCACTTGTATGAATCTTGCACACTATACAACAAGTGTATACGCAGGCTCCTCCATTAGAACCTGTGCACATTGGGATTTATGCCAAAAAATAAAAATTAAATGTTGGGTTTCCATGTCATGATAGGAGATCTCTGATACTTAGCCTTCCATATACTAGAAATTTTCCTACTAGGCCCTTTAGTTCCATTTTGAAGGCTATAAGTGGGCCAATTTCTTGCTATGGAAAAGGAGAAAGAATTCAACTTTGAGAGAAAAGTTTCTCTGGAGAAATTGTTACTTCACATTGAGTCTACATCCCTTTGTCCTTTAAGTCTGAATACAGTGTTCAGCCCCCAAGCTCTTCCCTTATTAATGGAGAAAATCATTGTCTCCCTTTTATGAGCTTGCCTTTGGTGGAGGATTGAAGTGGTGGAGGTCGAGCTAGAAGGAACTTGGTTTTTGGTTTACGAACCCTGCCGACATAGAAGTGTGTAATATTTTCACTTCTGCTAATTATGTATTAATAAAAATACTCTCTTCACATCCAATTGATATCTTGCAAATATATGAGTTATTATCCATGGGAATGTTTGTTTTGTATATTAATGGATTATGCTTTCTAATGTCCTAACCTTTTATATTATCATTATATTCTTTCTCTACTTGTTTGTCGAGAACTTGTTGCAAGTGTAAATTTTTGGGTAAAAGTGCTCAAGGGTGACATAATCAAACATCTAGATGAGATAAGTCCCTTTCTTATCTCGCTTGCACATTGGTTTATATAGCATGTTTTTGGGATAGAGTTGATTTCTACAGTCATATTCATCTGTTGTGGTTTACCCTTGTCATAGAGAGATTTTCCTTGTAACAATGAGATAAGGTTATTAGGGTGTCACGATTAGGGTGTTATGGTTTATGGGTTATACTAATTAAGTTTCAGGTGTTATAGGGTTTTCATGGGTTACCGCACGATGGATTGAATAAACATGTTACCGCACAAGTCGATACTCAAGGAATAAACATGTTACCGCACGATGGATTGAATCTCCGTGCGAGCGTTGATGCGGCAATTCCAAAATACCTTATTGAATCCCCAATATCGTTGTTGATATTGGTTGAAATGTTTTAGTTATGTTTTAAATATTACTTAAGTTCCTTTTAATGTTTTATTGTTATTAGTGATAGTGATTAATTAAGATTTAAATGCACATTCAGTTAGAATTGGAAAACCTCCGTTAGCTATCATGACAGTAATCATAAGTCATGTAGTTTTTGCGAACCCAATCAATATTGATTTATGTTTTGAAATTCTGGCTGATCCCACCAATTGTTGGAACACGACGGAGATGAATCAGATGATGCGCTGCATGACGCGCGAAGTTTGTTGCCTCTTATCAAAGGATTGATAAGAGGCAACAAACTGAGCTTTACCCCAATCTATTTTAACCCTTCCTCCGTGGGTGGCCCAATTGTCCTCATTCCAAACAAACACATAATGTCAATAAATTCAAGTTACTATCATTTTATAAAAATAGCGAGGAAGATCCAGTGTAATGCAATGATAAATTCAAGTTACTATCATTTTATAAAAATAGAGAGAAAGAGTGTAATGCAAAGATATAAAAATGATTGAATATTTCCCACTCGTATATACCACCTAGAAAGTTGTTCCCTCCCCCAAGGATCATTTTGGCACTTAGAGCGCACATTTTTTGTGGCTATATCTCCCAGAAAGTGAAACCCTAGTTTCAAAAAGTACCAGAAAACGAGAGTACCAGAAATACCATAAGTACCAGAGTACCAGAAGTACCAGAAAACTAGAAGCACGAGTCCAAAAATCCACAGATCAGATAAAACTTGGATTTTCAAAATTTCGACTGCACCAGCTAACTCGCCTGAGCTCAACGCATCTATCCCCTAGATCAAATTTTCAAAACTCAAAGTTTGAAAAATTAGGGTTTCCTCATAAAGCCATAAGTTGCAGTTGCAGCTGCAGTCTCAGAACCAACGACAGTTGCAATACCAGTTGCAGTTACAGTCGTAAGAACCAGCTGCAATCACCCTTGAAATTTTCTCAAGAGTTGGGAATGATTACCACTGCTACCAGATGGAGCCACTACTTGCAAATGTTATCAAAGGTATGTACTTACATATGTTTAATGGTTAAATCCTAAAGAGTATTTGAAGGAGAAGGGATCTCTTGCCATAGATCCAGAAGGATCTCAAGATCCAACACATTCAAGGGGAATGATGCAACCCAGGTGTGATTATTCTAATATACATCTATTTGTTATGAAATTATCTTGATTAGTGTTGCATGTTGAAGCTATGATCAAATTATTAGAATAATTAAAAGTTGATCATAGAGCTTATCCTCTAACCTAACCTTTTTTCAAGTTAGCGAATTGTCTTAGTACAAAACATAGTTTGAAGAAAGCACTCGTCACTTGAGTGAAGGAGACCTGAAATAAAAGCAAGCACTCATTCTTGAGGACAAGGCTCCAGGTTTGATTAATCAAGATTCAAAGGTACACATGACAAGTTGATGACTTTAGTTGAGATAGAAATCATCGTAAAGTATTATACTTGATAGCATGTGAGAATATAGATGTAAATACTTTGCTTGACATGAATAACAACTCCTCTAGGAGAAACCTTGTGTGTTAGTTCTAGGTTGCCATGGAAGAATGATTGGTCACAACACTATGAGAGTGTTGACCTCATTCTATATTGTATTCCTTACCTTTAATATTTGCTTCACATACATTATAAGTGATAGCTCTAAAGGAGCTACTGTGATAATTGTTCGTTCTATTGCTTTATATTATCAAGAAGGATATTATTCTTTCTTGTTGTTTTTTTTACCTTGCTCCAGGTCACATGAGGAAGCTATAGTGAAGGTTGCAGAAGGAAACATGCTAAAGGAGAGATCATACATGAAGAAATCATTAGTGGAAAAGAAGAATGTGGGTCACTCAGAAGCTACCATGACCCACGCTATTGAAGAATCCATGTGAACTATAGAAGATTAGCTCACATCAACTATAAGGCGCTATCATACATATTCAAGGCTGTCACAAGTTTACCAGAACTCATGGTGGATCAAGAAGGCATATGCAATAGATGCGCACAAGGGAAGAACATCAAGAACCTGTTTTCGAAGAGGGACAACAAGGTAGGAGTCCTAGAACTGATTCATTCAGATGTATGTGGCCCATGGCCATCATCCTCCATTAATGGGTATGTATACTATGTATCATTCATTAATGATTATTCTCATAAAAGACCTGGATATATTTGAAGTGTTCAACAATATCAAGGAATTCAAAGCCTTGATAAGAGAACCCTTTTGTAAGGAATATTAAGATACTCAGGTCAGCTAATGGAGGAGAATATACCTCTTAAGAGATCGTGAACTTTTGCAAAGATGTTGGGATCAAGATCCCCAACAAAATGGTGTAGTTGAACGAAAGAATAGAACCATGCTGGAAACTGTGAAGACTATGATCAAGATGTTCCTATGTGTGTATGGGCAGAAGCAACAATAACAGTTCTTTATGTGCAGAACCGATTGCCCCAAAGTACACTTGGGCTCAGGACACTAGAAGATATGTTCATAGGAAAGAAGCCAGAGGTAAGTCATCTCAAAATATTTGGTTCTCTAGTGTTTATTCATATAGAAAAAGAGAAAAGAAACAAGTTGGAACCCTCTGGAAAGAAGGGAATATTTGTGGGATACTGTGAGGTATCCAAGGCCTTCAGAATCTACATACTTGGTCACCACCATATTGAGATCAGTAGGGACATGACCTTTGATGAAGAAGCAACACTTAAGAAAACAATAAGATGCTAGCTTGAAGAAGTATATGAAGAGGAACCTGTAAATCCCAAGATTGCAGAATCCATGAGGGAAGTTCCCAGAACTATAGAACCTGTAAGGAAGGTCGTAACTTCCCTTGATGAGGAGACTCTTGAAGACCATGATGTAACAAAAGTTCAATAACCTTCTCATATGACCTTCTCCCATAAAAGAAAGCTTGCTTGGGCAAGAGAACTTATACAAAATGGAGAGAAGTATGGTGTTCCAGAAGGGACCATGAGATAGGTGAAGAGACTAAAGCCATTCTCCAGTTACATAGTTTTGATGTGCA
The DNA here is from genome assembly GCA_000966675.3 of Picea glauca. Lineage (NCBI taxonomy): Eukaryota > Viridiplantae > Streptophyta > Pinopsida > Pinales > Pinaceae > Picea > Picea glauca. The sequence continues at coordinate 207,948 of JZKD02S2355210.1, read as the reverse complement.
ATCTACTTGATGAAGAAACCACATGCTTTGAAGAGGCCATCCAGAAGAAGGAATGGGAAGATGCCATGACATAGGAATACCAATGAATAATAAAGAATGATGTATGGGAAATAGTTCCCAGACCAAAAAGTAAGGATGTGGTATTAGCGAAATGGCTCTTCCAAATAAAACATGTTGTTGATCGAAGTATTGAGAAATATAAAGCAAGATTTGTCACTCATGGATTTTCCCAGAAGGAAGGTATTGACTATGAAGAGACATTCTCTCCTATGGACAGATACACTTCGATCAGAACCATTATAGCTCTTCCTACCAAGATGAAATGGAAGCTGCACCAGATGGATGTGAGGATAGCTTTCTTGAATGGTGTTATTGAAGAGGAAGTGTATATAGAGAAACCCTAAGAATTTGAGGTTAAATATAGAAAGTCTCATGTCTACTAATTGAAGAAAGTCCTATACGGATTGAAGCAAGCTCCCATAGCTTGGTATGGCTATATAGACAGTTTCTTGACAAGCTTAGGCTTTACCAAGTGTAAAGCAGACTCAAATATCTACTTCAAGATCATGGATAATGAACCAGTAATATTACTATTGTACGTGGATGACTTATTCTTAACTAGAGAAGAAAATCTCATCGATGAATGTAAACAGAGGCTTGCCGCAGAATTTGAAATGAAAGACCTTGGCCTAATGCATTACTTCTAAGGTCTTGAGGTATGGCAGAGTCCAGAGATAATATTTCTTAACCAACGGAAGTACACGGTCAAAATATTAAAGAGATTAAACATGCCAGGATGCAAGTCCATGAATACTCCCATGGAAGCAAAGCTGAAGTTGTTGGTTGATAATTCATCAAATTTGATAGATGACACACTGTACAGACAGATTATTAGATCGCTGATGTACCTAACGAACACCAGGCCAAACATCTGTTTTGCAGTGAACAACTTGAGTCAGTTTCTAGTAGAGCCTAGACATGTTCATCTAGTCGTTGCAAAACATGTGATGAGGTACCTTAAAGGTACAATGGATTATGGTCTCAGCTATGATGGAGATCATGACTTCACATTGAGTGGATATACTGATGTAGATTGGGTAGGAAGCGTTGCTGACAAAAAAATCACTTCCGGATGTTGTTTCAGTTTGGGATCAACCATGATCTCGTGGCAGAGTAGGAAGCAATCTAGTATTTCTCTCAGCAGAGTGGAAGCAGAGTACATTGCCACATGTTCTACTAGTTGCGAAGCTATATGGCTTCGAAAGTTTCTGACAAGCCTATTTGATGTGGAGATGAGAGAAACCGTGATTCTATGTGACAATCAAAGATGCATTAAAATGATAGAGAATCTTGTGTTCCATGACAAGTCGAAGCACATAGAGATCCTCTATCATTTCATCCATGACATGGTACAGAGAGGAGCCTTGAAGCTCCATTATATCAGCACGGATGAACAGGTTGCTGACATGTTGACTAAGCCTCTATATCATGTAAAGTTTGAACACTTTCAAGATAAGCTTGGTATAGTCTGAAAGGACCGTCCTTGAAAGGGGGAGTATAGTTATTCCTTGCTTTTGACCTAGTTTTTAGACGTAAAGCAAGATGAGTCATGCTTCTGACCTCATTGTTAGACGTAAAGCATGACATTGTGTGATCCTTGCTTCTGACCTAGTTGTTAGACGTAAAGCAAGATGATTCATGCTTCTGACCTCACTGTTAGATGTAAAGCATGACGCCATGTGATCCTTTCTTCTGACCTTGCTGTTAGACGTAAAGAAAGATGAGTCATGCTTCTGACCTAGCTGTTAGACGTAAAGCATGATGTCATTGATTCCTTGCTTCTGACCTAGTTGTTAGATGTAAAGCAAGATGATTCCTCGCTTATGACCTCATTGTTAGACATAAAGTGAGATGTTGATGTGTTCCTTGCTTCTAACCTCATTGTTAGACGTAAAGAAAGATGAGTCATGCTTCTGACCTAGTTGTTAGACGTAAAGCATGACATTGTGATTCCTCTCTTCTGACCTAGTTGTTAGATGTAAAGTGAGATGATGATGTTCCTTGCTTTTGACCTAGTTTTTAGACGTAAAGAAAGATGTGACGGACACTGAGCTACCATCTTAACCACTGTGACATTGAGCCAGTGTAGTACTATGATGTGCCAGCCTAGTGCTATGATGAGGTATCATTTTTACTGATACATATTTGATGCAGATGATGATAGCATTCTTTTGAGAATGATGATGTTGTCGATGAAGAAAATTTCCGATCACTTGTGAATATGCTAGCCAATGTTTCAAGATGATATTGACGATACTATCCTCTAGATTCCACTGATGATGTAGACCTCGCTCGCCTGATGCTGATGAAGAATACCCTTATTGTTAAGGGGGAGTGTTGAAATGATGTAACTGTGAAGAGTATTCTTGTTATTCTTGTTATTATATTATTAATATTAATCCCCATTGTGGATTAATCATGTCGATAATTGTATTAGGACCAAATCCCCTTTTTTGGATTGGTCATCAGATAATTACAAAGGGAATAATAAGAAGTCGGCCCCAACATTTATTATGGAAGACCCAGTATTAATTAAAGGTGGGTTTACCCACCTAGAGTGAGAGGTTGGCCCTGTCAGTTGTGATCTTTGACACGTGCCAGTCTTGTATAAATAAGAGGCTAGTGCCTCACTTCAATCACACAACTCACTTGCTCATTCTCTTATGAGGCAAGCTACAATTACCAGTTAGAGAGAGGAAGAAGAGTGGCGCATCTCTTGGGGAGGAATATCTGTATTGGTTTTTGTTATCTCTTGAACATTGTATAAGCTATTTATGATAAGGAAGTTTTTGTTGGGTTTTCTTCCCCTAGAGGGTTTCCCAGGATAAATGTTCTGTCTCTTGTGAATGTGTATTTCTTAGTGATCTTGTTCTTATGATGCTCCTATTTATTGAAATGCAAAGAACTATAATAATGGCATAAACATTAACACTAACATCGCAAGAGTAAAATATGAATCTACACAGTGTGAAGTGTTTCAAAACATTGCATCATGATGAACATTTCCCTATGTCACATTGTGATGAACATTTCCCAATGTTGCAATGTGGTGACCATTTCCCAATGTCACATTGTGACAAACATTTCCCATCGTCACAATGTCACGAACATTTCCCATTTGTTATCAATGTCCTTAGGAAAAATATAATTCATTGTCTACAAAGTAAAAGATGATTCCATATATCTCATTGTGACTACGATTTCTCAATGTCGTACTGTGACGAACATTTCCCAATGTCGCTATGTGACAAACATTTTCAAAAATTGCAATGTGACAAATAATTCTTGATGCCACATTCTGACGACCATTTTTCCAACGTCGCAAAACTAAAAGATAATTCTACAATGTGTCAGGTGCTTCCAAACATTGTGCGTTATGATGAACATTTCCTTGTGTTGCATTGTGACGAAAATTTTCCAATGTCACAATGTGACGACTATTTCCCAATGTCGCATCGTGACGAACACTTCCTGAGGTCGCATTGTGACGACAATTTCCCAATGTCACAATAGTAAAATATGATTCTACAATGTGTCGAGTGTTTATAAACATCAAATTATGATGAATATTTCCCAAAGTCGCATTCGATCAAACATTTTCTAACATCGAAATGTGATGACCATTTGCCAATGTCGCATTATGATGAACATTTCCTAGTGTTGCCATGTGACAAAGATTTCCCAGTGTGTCATTGTGATGAACATTTTCCAACGCCACACTATGAAAAAAATTTCCCAATGTCGCTTTTTTTTTAACATGTCCCAACATGGCAATCTCACAAACATTTTTGAATGTCACATTTTGATGAACATGTCCCAACATCACAATGTCACGAGCATTGTACAACGTCACATTGTGATGAAAAACTCTCAATATAATTTTCCATTGTCATAAACATTTACGGTTGTTGCGATGCAACAAACTATCTCCACACGTCACATTGTGATGAAAAAATCCAATATGTATGTGTGTGTGTGTGTATATATATATATCATGCATAGTCATTGTCATGAAGATCATCAATTGGAGTTAACTATCATGATGGTCAAGGATAGGTTGTCACTCCGAACCATCTTCATTATCGTGGTCATGACCATGGTCAATGTTTTATATTTATGTAATAATGTATTATTAATGTATTAATTAACAATACTTTATTACTATTTTAATACTTTATTAATGTATTATTTCATAATGTATAAATACTTTATTAGTACATTAATATATAAATTAATAATATATAAATATATTAACTATAATATATTTAAACACAATAGACTTCAATCCTCAGCGCCGAATGGGCTTTCCTCACTTGGGCTCGGGGTTTTCCATGTTCACATTAACACCTTACTTAGTATTGGTATTGATTGAAGTGAATGGGTTCGTTTTCACTATAAGCAGGTGCCCAATCGAACTGGCATCTTCAATAGTCAAATCACCGTTGTGCGGAAGCAGTTAATAATGAGTTAATATACTATTATAATTTATTACTTAATGTATAATTTATTACTTAATGTATTTGTTAGTGCTTTATTGATACATTAATTAATAATTCATAAATATGTTAACTTTATAATATTTAAACATTATAATTATATGTTAATACATTATTATGATACATTAATTTGGGTGATATATTATTCAAATATTGATGTATCATTATTTTATTAATGTATTGTGCATAAATATTTTATTAATGTATTAGTACTTTAATATATTACTTTAATGTATTTTTTATTATTTTAATATTTTTTTTCATGTATGAATGTTTTATTCATATATTACCTTATTAATGTATTACTTTATTAGTGGATAATAATGTATTAATAATAATAATATATTTTTATTTTATAATATTGTATTAATTTATCATTACCTTATTAATGTATTATTCCATAATGTGTAAATAATCTATTAATACATTAATAAGGAAAGATATTAATAATACATTATTAAAGTATAAATTAATATATTATTATAATTTATTACATAATGTATTTTCTTGTTTTTTATTAATACATTACATAGTAAATTATAATAGTATATCAAGTTAAGAGGTCACAAGTTCAAATCGAGAGCGGGGTAGGGTATGTATACCTCCTTAAACTTTACGAGTCAAATTGTTGGGTGGAGGGGGTCCCTTGTCCCACAAACAAGGAGGTCTCATACACCAATTTCGTGTGGCTTCACCGTGACCTTAAAAATAGATTATTATAATAATAATTTAATACATTATTATAATGTATTAACTTAACTAATGTATTATTACAATATTGATGTATCATTATTTTACTAACAAACCATTATTTTATTAATAATTCATTACTTTATTATTGTATAAATATTTTAACAATGCATTAATTAATAATCTATAAATTTATGAATTAATTAATACATTGCACTATTAATGTATCAATCAACTACATTACGTATTAATGCAAAGTAATACTTTATTTGATAGATTACATTTATACATTATTAATATCTATTATATTAATGTAATGCATTACATTAATAGACCTCAGATATTACTTTAGGATTAACTGCGTAGTGTAAGTCATTAATCTATGACCCATATTCAGGAGTATTAGTCGCAACTAACCAATAATTCTCATGATTTGAATAGTCCACTTAACACTCATTGCATCGGGTGATGCTCACAGGGGTGAAGAAATGAGATTGAAACCAACGAAATGAATCACATAGCATCAATCATCACTTCCGGGACTTGCACCCGGTAACCAGGACTTCCCAGGTGGTCACCCATCCCAAGACGCCTCTGGCTCAAGCGCGCTTAACTGTGGAGTTTTTCCCAC